>QLNU02015360.1:167172708-167187015 GCA_006491805.2 Dysdera silvatica | reverse complement strand
TGCCTTCCCATCGCAGGAAATTAGAGTAGACCTTGACGGTTTTCCACCCAGTGGTTATTGCTATCACAAACGCCTTGAAGAAAGGGTCAGTTTCTCAATTTCAGAATATTTATTTTTTATGTATACCAAACCCTTTATATATTTTTTTTTTCTCTCTCTGAAACATTACATTTTTCTTAGAAAAACAGTTTCTGCAAAAAATCAAAAAACAGCAAAAAACAGGTTGGTCCACCGAAGATTACCTAGAGCCCTGGAATATACGCCACTGATGTAGATATAAATGTAGACACTGTATATCAACTTCTTAATTAAACAATATTCAGTTAATAAGGACGACCAACAACCCAGGAACGGCTCTGTTTGTGAATTTTACGGCGAAAGGACAACAAGGGTCAGTAGACAGTCCTCATGTTGCTCTCAAAAAGACATACAAATGATTGTGTAGAAATTTATTGTCCTCAAACAAAATTTACGATCACTTCTACTTTCGACAAATAAATGCCCTTTTTATTTGTTCCGATAGAAATGATTCTAATATCTTTTTTTAATAGTAATTCTTGTATCATGCTCCGTTGCTTACATTTAAGAATGGCTTTATCCTGTTGTATATATCGCTGAGCACAATCTGGCCTTCCTCTTCTCCATATAGCCCTAATCAAATAGTATCATCCCTAAATGGATCTAATCTAATATGTCAATCCGATAGTATTCCTTCGAAGACACGCGATAGACAGCTTCGGCATAGTTTGGCTTCTGAAAGATAGCTGTTAGTTCTTATGATTGATCTACATTTATCATATTTATTTTTCGCAATCGCAGAAAATTGCGTGCGTCTAGGATGTAACGAAGCATCTAAGGGCTTTTTTTTTACACTAAGCATAGCTTTCGTTTATCTCTAAATTAATACGAGCTACAGTCTCTTTGGAATATTGGATACAAGTTTATCTCTATGTGATATTAATCTATCATATTTTGAAATTGTTCTATACCCTGTGTGTCTGAGAGTAGTGGTAGTATGATGAAAGACTATGAAGCAGTTAACTCTGGGGTTTCGGGACGACGTAGTCACATCTGTTGGTGGAGAAATTAATCAGCATGTTCCTATCAACAGGAATCACTTGGAAATTATCAAGTCCAGCGATCAAAGACTGAAGCTTCGAAAAACATGCGCATTGCGCATAGCACTATTTGCAATTGACCTGGAAAGGTCACTGTGACCCTCCTAAGTCAGCTACATTTAACTAGTCCCCGAGCCTATCCAATCCTTTAACCAATTTGTTAGGCCAACTAACTGTTTTTAGCTTCCAGGATATATTTTAGTTTTACTAACCTGCTCTGCTGAATGTAATAATTAATTAAATTTAAACGAGTATATTCTGTGCGCCTATTCAATAATTGAATGCTCTGCTGTTGCCGATTTAGTTACCTATTTATTTCTCAGGAGGCTTTCATGTCACATCTTCGGCAAGCAATACATCGTCGTTTTGTTAAAGAACCAGTGGATACATTCAAAATTCCTGGTGTATACAAATTCCTTGTTCTTGTGGACAGTTATACATAGGGCAAACAGATCGATCCATTGCGTGTCGAAGACGTGAGCAGGAAAGCCTCCATAAAAAAAAATAAACAAATGACTAAATCGGAAGTAGCAGAACATTCAATTTTAAATAACCATTTAATCCTTTTTGACCATACTAAAGTTCTCGCAAAAACTTTGTGCCCAGATCGTACCGAGAAGCAATAGAGGTTTCTTTAAGCATCCTAATAATTTTAATAGAGACGATGCAAAAACCATTCCCGTTGCTTGGCTACCCATTCTAACAAAATTTTAAAGCTTGAATCTCTATTTTTTATTTTTTCTATTTTCCTCTGTTTTGGCTTTTAAGTCCATCTCTATAATTTTTACAATAATTTCTTTAAATATATGTAAATATTGTATCCGTAAGTTAAGTATATTTGGCTGTTTTCAATTTCTACATGTAACTCGTTTCTTCTGATGATGGTCCGCATAGTTCTTATCGAAACGTTAAGTTTTTAAGCAATAAAGGTCGTTTTTCTATGCAGATGATTGCCTGAAAATCGTTTTGCCTATTATCAGATACTTACCAATACAGATATTTCCGTGAACAACCAGTTCTCATTCAATACGTTTTCGCCGATTTGGAAATTTTTTCCTCCATTCTACAACAAGAGACGCCATCCCTAACGCACAATTTGTTACGACCTCTTAACTTGCTAATTTGTGATCACGGTGTTGACAACGCTTCATGCCCACGTATGTACACGTAAACAGTCATACCTATTCTGAAGATGGTGGTGTATCAGGCACAGAAATAGCTATCAACAGCGTTCAATAACGCTGCTGATAGCTATTTCGGTAATTTGTATAATTATAACATAATAACATAATTTGTTATTTTTTACTCGTACCTTCGTAACTTTACGCAGTGGGTCGCAAAACTTCCAATATTCCGGTATTACTACCATAGTTCGTTCGCGGAAAGTTGACCGATGGTACCTTTAGAATTCACGGGAGATGACGTCACAAACGGGCTAGTTCATTACAGCAGAGGGAGGGATGTCATTTCAGAAATGATTCTTACCGAACGTTTATCTGCGCCAAAAACCAGTTCGGAAATGACGTCCTCCCCTCTGCTGTAATGAACTAGCCCGTTTGTGACGTCAGCTTCCGGGAATTCTAACAGTACCATCTGTCAACTTTCCCCGAACGAACTATACATACTACTACTGTATGTGGCTTCTAAACTATTTTTAGTTTATACAAGCATAAATAGGATACAAACTAACACTATGGAAAATACATTTACTTTTTCTGCTTTTATTTTTTATTTTTGTAAATATATTGTAGTAATGTACAGCATTCAATATGCAAGACAATTTCTCATGAATGTAATCCTCTTTTTGACATATAGTTTCGTTTCGTTGTTTGCGGTTTTGCCATTTGCTGATAGTTCGTGAAAGGTAACCTCCCTGAATATCGAGGTACAACTGTATATCTAGAGCTAAAATAATTTATGTTCAATAGTTTATAGTAATAATAATAATAACAATAATAATAATAATAGTATATAGTAATAGTAAATCATAGTATTGTAAGTTTTGCCCATTCTAATTTATTGAATAGAAATTTCAATTATTCTTAAACAAATTTCATCACTACCTCGGGCAAAAGATTAGGAACTCTACTTTCTACACTAAATGGAATTTTGCAAAATAATATTATATTTCTTACTTTTCTAAATAAAAATTCAATTAAAAATTCTTAACCCCTTTGTTGGTAAAGTTGTGATGTCGCAGTTTTCTACTGCGCAGGAAACCCAGGTTGAATTTCACTTTGTTTGGCTCAGAATAGCCCTTGTTATCCTTGCGCCATATAAATACAACCAACCGGATTGAATTTCCAATGGAAGATGTACCGTTTTGCAACACTCCATAGTCTGGAGTGTAATTCCCTAGACGATGAAACCATATTCCCAGAAAAGCAGTAGTTCTTGACGTAGACTTCATGACTATTCCTGTTCCTGCCGCTTAAAATATAAAATAAACAATGTTTTAATCCCTTTGTAATGATTCGAATATCTTAAAACTTTCCATAAAAAATATTTCAGAAAATTATAGAAATAGAAAAATGTATGCTTGTAAGCATACCTACAAACGTCGAACTCAATATGTAAGTTCTAAAATACATGTAGGATCTATTTCATACAAAAAGAAATTGAAATATGCGTTCTATGCAAAATATAAATATTCGCTTTGCTCCAGAAATATCCAGAAATAACTGTGACAAACAAATTTGCATTCCTTACAACAGATTTTAAACACGATTTTGAAATTTGTAAGAATAGAATTTATTATACTTAATAATTCTGACACCCACACTTTAGCTCAGACTAGAGCTTTTTTAGGTAGAGAAAAAAAAGGGACATTGTTCCCTACCTGGATTCGAACTAGAGTCGCTCCGTTAAGCCCAGAGCACCTTAACAACTAGACCATCGAGGGCAAGAACGAAGCTCTTTTTCTCCGTATATAAGTTTGTAAGATATTATTACCCTTCTCAGGGATAACACAATTGCCAAATAATGGTCAACACATAAAGCCACTGGGGCGAGTTTTTGTAACTTTTTATGGAATTATCAAATATAGTAAATTCCCCACGAAAATTACAAAGCACTCTCCCCGGTGGCTTTGTGTGTTGACCAATATTTGGCAATTGTGTATGCCCCGAGAAGAGTATGATATCTTACAATAAAATTTATGATGATGTATTATGGATTCAAATTTTCTTCGTAATTTCAAACTGGAAAATTGCAGGATGCAATGTCTCACTAGTTCTTAACAGTATGATGATAGTAGCATTATAACAGTTGTATTGCACTAATCTATAACATTGCAATGATGATATCAATGTTTTCTCTTCTTTCCATCTTGTTCTGTATTTGTGACTCGCACTTTTAAAACAAAAACGAAAATGGGGAAGTTCAGAAGAAGAAGGAAGCAGCAATTGATTATTTAAATATGCCCCGTTTCACCCTCCGTATAAAAAATCTATAGCAAGTGAAGAGTAGAAAGCAGAGAGGCCTCTAAGTAGATTAATATTTCCACGAAACCTTATACAATATTCAGAATTATTTTGTACCGAAATCTAATAAGGCCCTGCTAAAACAAATAACCTCAAAGCAGGAAACTTAAAAAGGTCTCGACATTAAAAGTGACATTAAATACTACTTTACCGTCTCCTGTGGGGTATAAAATTTCCATTGGCTTTAGAGGGGAAAAGTTGGCGTATCCAATCGCATAGCCATGAACCAAGAATGGCGGGAACGCTAATTATTCTGCGCATTAGGGCCTTAGAATAAACTGTCAACCACCCATTAGTTGGTCGCCCATCATAAGTTAAAAAAGGGACTTTTTTACTCTTTTCCCCTCCCCGAATTCTATTCAGTCTTGGGAATTGAGTGACAGTTATAAAGATAGCACAGTTCCATTTTTTTAAGCAAATTCCGGAAAAGAAAGAATTTCCAGAAACTAACAACAATAAAAATGTTATCAAGACTTTTATCGAGATATCTGTTTTCACGCTGGCACTTTGGGAGATGTTTCTTTGTATGGCGTGAGAAAAAAGGTAAGACTCTCTTTTTTCCAATAATTATTATTTCTTCAAAGCTCTTCACGCGTCATAATCATCACTTTGACATTAAAACGAAATCAATGTACCTACTCAAGAACGTAATTCAATATATTTGCACCACAAAAAACGATTTGAGAAAAGTAAAAACATCTTGTTACATTATGCAAATCGCATTTTACCTCTTCTTCCTGTTAAAAAAACCCAGAAAATTCAATCTAAATATAAATATTTCTGCATCGTATTACCATCTGGTTTCCACCTAAATATTATTCGTTGTCGATTTCTGAAAATTCTTTAAGAAATTGACATCAAATAATAAACACCAATGACGTTACCGAATTTCATTCTGAATAGTTCAGTCTATTTCCATAAAACGATGAGTATTTCGTTTTGACATGGAGAAGCAAATGAAAAATGAAGGCGAGGTGAGGCGTCTTTTATCTCTTTCTATCAATATTAATATTATTTCTATCTTAAGTTTTATGTGACATTCAATGTGAAAATATATTAAATGAAATTAAATCGCTATTTCAATAAGAGTTATATGTTATAGCATCCATTTATAAAGCATTCACTTGGCAATATCTATATTGTAATATTCATATTACAATACCTGTATTTCAATTTGTACACTGTTGCACTCGTACTGTACCCATTGTATCGATTCATCGTTCATGCATGTCTACAGGTATATCTATAATGCAATATTTTCTCGAAAAATCTAGCTCAGAACATATCTATCTGGAAATACGTGCACAACTTCATGTTACATACACATTGAAATATGTTATGTATGTTTTAATAGTGACTATGTTTTACAAATATAGCACATTTACCTAACATAGTATCATATGTGCAATATTTCGTTGCAGCATTTAGTTTACAAGTATCGTATCAAACGAAACATCTCCAAGTTCGTTTACCGCTATGATTTTCAGATCTGATAATGTCGTATAATTGCGACTAAAAACTAATTAAACGATTAAATAATTGGAACATGCTTTAGTTATACATATAACTATCAATTATTAATTTATTGTTACTTATCTAGGTAATATTTATATCTTACAGACCCATAACTTTTTAACATAATTATCATTCCAAATGGTTAATGCTCTAAATGTTTTAAAAAAAGTAAATTTGTAAGCTATTAAAAAATCTTACAATATTTTACTTTAACTTTATTATATTCTCTTTGAACAACTTGCTTACTCTAAACTTCCAAAGAAAATGTGAAAATTTTATTAATCTTTCGGAGTCAAATGTTGGGCGGGATGTTTCCACCATATCAGGTAAAATCTTCATAATTACATGCCGCATGTGCTACTACTATGTCATTTCAGTGAAGCATACATGGTGTTCATAAAGTATTTTTATTAAATAAGAGACTCTGATAATACCCAACAAGACGAACAATATTTACTGTGGGACCTATGGTCGCATTCCCCTCATAGTTCTAAAAGGGCAAATTCGAAAAATGTCCATCATGCACAAATATTAACAATTGGTGCATGAGAACCATAAAATACGATGTCTTCATCGTCTATGCACTTTATCAGCTGATCCGATTTGTATCTCGTGCATTTCATGCACTGCTAATAAATACTTGTACATGCTGAACGTGTTTCGAAGTTACTTTTTTCTGTCACTCTGAGTGGAATGCGAGCCTACGTCCCATAGTAAATATTGCTCTCCTTGATGGGTACTATCACCTCTCTTATTTTGTTAAAACAATTTATGAACACCCTGTATAAACAAATGCAATGCACGCTAACATCAAAAAATTAGGTTCTACTAAGTCAGAAATTAATATTTACTAATTTAAGATTAGTTTTTAGGTTTATTAAATTTTTATGACGCGAGGTTAGCAAGAGTTATTCTGAGCCAAAACTAATTTGTAATTCTTACGTATGCTTAAATGCATTTTGAACAATGTAAGTTCATTGATGCGATTTTATCGATACTTTCCGTCTATCGGCCTCCCTTCCCTAAATATTAAAAAGAAGACATTTATCGTATTAACTAAATCAGTTCTCTTTCGAAATGTTTAAATTTAAGCATTTTTTATATTTTAAAAAGTTGACAATTTTGTAAACATATATAATGCGGATTCAAAATGCTTATAGCATTCAAATTACAATACTAAGGACAAACGATTGCGCAACCAATAAATTTTCTCAAGTTAAAGGTAAAATTTCAACTCTTCAATCTATATCTGGATATTTTAGGTACCATGGTTCACCACGCTGTATCTCCATCAGTTTAGATATTGGTTTGGGAAGTTTTGAGGAAAACTAAGAAGAAAAGGAGGATTTTTTATATATAAAAGAAGGATCTGAAGTGACCTTATAATAAGCAAATGGGAGTAAAGGCGAAATTTAAAGCTAATTCGTATTAAGAATTGCAATGTTATTCCATTTTAGCTTGCTGAAGAAGGAAGTGAGGCGAGGAGGTGCCTGAATGGTAGAGCTGGGTTCTGACTGGAGAAAAATTACTGCCATGGAGAATAGAACGAAAAGATACAAGTGAAAGGAAGAGTTAGTTTAAAAAATAAGAAGAAGAGATAAAGTTTAAAAAATATGATATTCAGTTAAGCTGGGACAGGATTTTCAGGTGACTAAAATTCTTCGAAACTAGTACGGTTTTTAAAATTCACTTTCTGAGATTCTATTCCCTGGAAGTTAATAGAAATCTTAAAGCACATAACATTACTTAGCACAATTAAAATATAGTAAAAATGTGCTTTCTGGGCATTGTAGATTTTCTTTAATTATCGTTTTTAAATACTATGTGTTCTCAAAATTAGTCCTATGCGCAGTCACCATTCGTAAGATAACTTCATAAAAAATTCACTGAGAAACATAATTCATGCCTTAAAGGTAAGCATAGAAGCTGTTCTTTAAAATGAATTAGCAGCTTGATCAAAAGTTTAACGGTTGATTTTTGGAAGAAATAAAAATATTGAAAATGAAAATCGAACGAATATTTTGTACAATATATTTTCATTAAAAATACTAAATATGCATGAAATATCATAATTTTACTTTATTTCACTTCGTATGATGTTCCAAACAAATGTGCAAAATTTTATGGAAATCGGTTGGGAACTTTTTATTTTCTTACTGATAATCTCCAATAACGTTGAATGGAAATAAACGCATTTGAAGCTCAAAAGACAACACCCACACACTTGCCTAGTCTGCCACTGTTTTCGCAATAGCTTTTGAACTACTGGGTGAGTGTTTATAATTTTGGTATTAAAATGATCAGAAATGTGTGTGTCTAATTAATAAAACAAGTAAATAAAAAAGTTTGTTTTTGAAGGTTTAATAGTCCTGTCCCCCCTTAAAATAGGGTGAGAATTAGTATGTTGTTTAAGACAATGTTTAATATAAATAATTGGGAAAAGTAATAATATAATTAACTGTATACTGTTTTTAAACTTCTATAATTTGAAATAGCCCATCTTCCCCAAACTTAAAAAGTGAATGAAAGGAAAAAATAATAAATGAATGAAATATAAACAACAATAAATAATAATATTTTTTACAACGGTGCGTCAAAAAATATTCCTGTGAGCAGCAATTTATTGACATCCAGATATGTAATATTTACATTTGACACGTTTACTTATCGTCGTCTACTTTTTCTGTAAAAAATCAAAAAGTAAAAAATTATTTACAGTGAAATAAATCAGTATTATAAAGCAAAATTAGGCAAATAAAAAAAAAGAATCATCATCTGGTATATCCTGTGCAAATTATGAGGAGGAATAACCCTAAAGAAATACGCATATATAATAAAATTTAGTAGATAAAATTTGTCTTGCAGGATAATATATAGTTCCACCAGGAGATTCCACAACAGTTGTTATTTCGATATTGGTGTAAGGTTTAAGAACACGATGTTTCGGGAGCTAATCACTTCCTTTTTTCAAATAAAAACAGAAAAATTCATTTACTGTTTTTACCGATTATATAAGCTTAAAAGAAATACTCCCATGCATAATTTTATGTTCAAATTATGCTTTAAAAACCTTTGTATATAATGGCATATTGAAGCATTAATCGTGAAACAAAATTATATATTTTAATGATTTAAATTTTCAACTAAACGCATTCCTTTTCAATCTAATATACAATATTTTGATCTTAAACAGATAGTTATGCCATTAAAGTATATAATTTTGTTCTTCGGCTATTGTTTCAATATGTCACTGGCCTACGTAAAAAATACACAAGAGGGGTTACAAGTTCATAATAGGTAGTTACAGAGCCAAAACTCCATATAATTCTATTCACATGTGTATATACAAAATTAAATTATAATAGGGTTTATAATCTCTTCAACACCTCCCTACTTACACACACATGCAATATGAAACGTAAAAACACATTCGAAAAGTTTTATGAAAAGATATGATACTTTCCTTGTATTTAGCGATATTTTTTTTCCATTTAAAAATGCCTTAATTATATGTCACTTCCGTTTCTTAGAATATGACAATAAACTTTATAAAATATAAATTAATAAAAGTTGTCGATTACATTCAAAGCTTGTATAGACGTCCCCGCAATATATTTAACGTTCCTCTATAATAATTAAATACTATTATTTGTTGTGTCACTTCAACATTCTCAAAAATGGCAATAGGAATGATACCTTAATTTGACAAATCAAAATTTTTTGTAGCGTTTAAGATGAGGAGAATAATACTTTTGTACCAGAATTTTTAAATATAATGCCCTCGCCTAGCGTTTAGATAGTACAGTATGGATAACGGGATTTTCTGGATCCTAAATTTAGTTACATTTATCGATGATCCTACTTTAAAGACGATCACACTGAAAATTATGTTTATTAAAATAACTTTTAAATATTCATCGAGAACATGCTATAGGAAGATTTATTTTACTTCTCGATCTTGTAGAAAAAGTCTTGTGACTACTGTTCGTTGATATATAAAATATATAAAAATCTCACTAGTTTTCTGTTTGTCTCGATAATTTGGGTATATGTTGACTACGCTTCGTATAAAGTAAAATTTATATCTGGTCTGAATTTATGTTCGTTCGCATTTATTCACAGTAAGCAGTTACATCTCTCATTCATTTGTTATTTAAGGTTTCACTTATTGGCGCAGTGCATCAAGAAACTCCAATTACGATATAGATATTCCACATTGTCCTACTTCTTCTAATTATTAAAGCGATTATAAGCTCGCTTCATATTTACATTTGATATCAGATCAGAATTCCGATCGTAATCTAGTAGAACACATGGAAAACACAACACCCATTGTAATTTTGATGAAACGAAGTTATGAGTCACGCATGCCTTATTCTTTAATATAAATACTGAGCAATGTTGGACACAGAAATGTATGCTTTAACCTAGCATTGATTCCGAGTCCTTAGTTTAAATTTTAAAAACACAGAACACGTATTCTGCGAATCACCATATCCATAAATACTATTTATGTCCTTTTTATTTCATTACAGCCCTGAATTCCTTCAGGGATGCATCAGAAGAGTGAATTACTGAATAAAAAATGAACTTTTAGAGAATCGATATGATAAGCTGAAAACCTTTCTGCAATATTCGTTTTTCTTCAGAATGTTGACGCCAGGACTGAACCTGCAAAAAATTGTTTTAACGTTGACGTGCTTTGTCTCCGATTTAAATATTCACGTGCTTTAATTAAAAAATGATATTTCACGCCAATGGTTGGTGCAGAATCTTGTTCACCTTAGTAGGTTCTCCACTAATCAATACCTACCTGTAGACCAACCGGTTTAGGGGAAGGAGAAACAATTTTCGCAACAAGCGAAAGTGCATCGTGCCATTTTGGTGGTAATTTCACGTTCAAGCCATTCGTCTTTCGGCTAAAAAAGTAGAAGAGCGAAGAAATGGTCTTAGGTAAAAACCTTAATTTCTTTAGTTGGACTCATCAAGTACACGAAAGGGTACGCATCGGCGGATGCACTCTGCTAAATAGGACTTTCAACAAACCAAGAACAATGTTGATGTTGTTTAGTTTTTCTTTCTTTTTAGCTTCAGTTTTTCCTCCGTTTTTCGATGGTTTTCTCACGGTGAGATCGATTTTTTTTACCATTTTCATCATTACTACCCCTTCCACCCTATTTGATTGCATTATCAGAGCTGAGAAGAAAGAAACAAGATCCGTTTTTCTTAGCCTTACATTTTTTTAACCAAGATATTAAGCGCTTACATATAAAGTAAACAAAAAAGAAGAGAAATTGATGATCCTGTGAGTGTATAAAAATATTGATCTTTTTCTCATTAGAAGGAGAGAGAGAGAGAGATTGATGTAAAAATATAATCACCTTATAGTTTTCCTTATACAAGACAAATGTTACTGCTTCATTACATTATTCCATATTTCTGTTTAGCTTACGCAGAGTTGTAACTTTTTCATTCGATTATTTGAAAAATTCAAATTTGCGTTGCTAATTTAAAAATAATAAAGCAATAACATATCGTGCATCTTTACATATTTATTTTTCACTCGAAGTCGATATTCCTTTATCCAATTTCCATACCGCAACGTTTGTTCTTCTGCTGAAAAAAGTATAAAAATATATTGAATTATTTTGAATAACCAATATTACCCATCAATTAAATTCAAAAAAAGACATAGATGCAGCAGATTAAACATAAGTCAACAATATAGCCTGCAGAAAAAATACGCATTTAAATCCATCAAACGTATAGACAATTTCCTACGAAATATTTAATTAATAGACGCGAGCGTCAGTACAAACTGTACATCTGTAATACTGGGATAAATTAAATACATAAAACATGATTTCTTGTTATAAAATCAGTTTGTCATGGACTACCATTTTCGGTAGACTTTGCTTCGAAATTTCAATATTTTACCTCGGAATTTTTTTTTTCTAACAATTGCGTTGAAGTTTTGTGTTACTTTTAATTAATGCATTTTTTAACTTGGAATTTAAAGTAGCAAGATACGAAGTAGCATTAGTTAAATGCGATTATTAAACATTAGAACCTGGCATACACAAATCATTCGGTACAAGATTACCGTTAAAAGAACGCGTCAACAGCAAAAGCAGGTGGAGGCAAAATGGCGGTATTAGCTTGAGAGCACATCTTCAATGCGAGTTTAAACTAAGAACAAAAACAGCAAGAATGGCCCACAAAATATTTTCTTTTGCAAAAAAAAAAAAAAAAGAAATACCCCAAAAAATAATTTGATCATCTCAAAATTTCTTATGGAAATGATTAAATTTTCGTAGCCACTAAATGGTAACTTCGGTCATAATACGCCTTTCTACTGGGCAAATGGCATCCTATAGAACAGCTAAAAATTGCGAGCTGTTATATTTTATCTGGTCGTTGCCATCACAGTTCCCTAGAGACACTACTAATAATGCCGTTACGATGCACTCGAAGACCTTATAGACAATTGGATGACTTCGAACGGGTCGAATAATTGGGATGCGCAAAGCGGACTGGTCATATCGAACAGTAGGGCGTCACTTGGGTCGTACGGACATAGCTGTGCAAAGGTGCTAGTATCACTGGTTGCTGCAAGGCACGCATCGGCAAAATGAAATCTCTGGAAGGCCAAAATGCACGAATGCGAGACAAGATCGACTGATCATGCGACAGGCCTGAACTGCAACAATGGCATCATTGTCCACCATACAACGTGCTGCAGCTTCTTCCATACCACCTGTGGTACCTTCTACCATTGCATGACCCTTGGCTGAGGCAGCGTTACGCTCACGTCTCCATTTGAAACGTCTGCCTTTAACCCAATATTAACAAAGGCTTTTAGACTGGCGTGGTACCCGATTATCATGGTTACCAGCAGACTGACATCATATAGTGTTCAGTGGTGAATCCCGCTTCAGTCTTAGAGCAGATCGGCCCAGCGCTCCTAAGCAGTCTTTGTTTGTCCAGGCACACAGCCATTATTCCTGATGTTATGGTGTGGGATACTATCTTCCACGATTGTAGATCACCTCATGCCGTCTTGCGTATAACATTAAAATCTCAACAATATGTTAATAACATCCTAGCACCGTTTGTATTACCCTTCATAACATGTCAGCCTGGGACCATTTCCCAACATAACATTGCTAGGTCGCATATGGCTCGCGCATCTCTGGATCGCCTCGGTGCTGTGCAAACTCTTCCTTGGCAAGCAAAATCACCAGATCTTTCGCCAATTAAATATGTATGGGACATAGTAGGACGCCAGATTAGGGCACCATAAAATATTGAAGATCTGGGACAACAATTGCGGAATGTCTGGCAAAATTTACAGTAGGATAACATTAAGACGCTGTATCATTCCTTATCTAGTCATATACAAGTATGCATCCCGGCATGAGGTGGTTTCATCAATTGATGTTTGTAACATTCAATATGCAATTGCTAGACGTTGTTATGTTCTACGACCTTGAAATTATAATCATTTTATTATCTATATATGTGCTTTACGCATATTTAATTTCAATGCAATCAGACACTTTCTTTATGGTGTTTCGTTTCTTTAGCAAGCAGCATTTTCTTTTGCATACAGCATTTAGTGAAGATGCAATTTGTGACCAGTGCAGGATTTATTTACATATATAGACAGTGATGGAGCGTGACTTCAGACTTTGGGTAATCTCTAATTGTTCACAATACCTTCCCAACCCTCATTTCGAATAAAAAAAAATACAACATCTATACAGTAGGCCCCTGATATAACGAAAAGCTTGGGACCAACCAAAATGCTCGGTATACCTGGTCGCTTGCTAATCATGTTTTGGAATTTAAAATTTTGAAAAATTATATATATATATATATATATATCATCATCATCATCATCATATTCAACCATTATCTATCCACTGCTGGATGAAGGTCTCTCCAAATGCTTTCCACACAAGTCTATCCTGGGCCATTCGTTTCCACGTCACCCCAACCTGTTTTCTTATTTCATCCACCCATCTAGTTTGAGGACGTTTTCTAGGTCTTCGGTGGTCTCTTGGAATCCAGTTCAGAATTTCTGTTGTCCATCGTTGATCAGTTCTTCTTGCAATATGCCCAGCCCATCGCCATTTCAGCCCTTTTACTTTAACAATGATGTCCTCTACTCTAGTTTGCTCTCTCACCCA
>QLNU02015360.1:167145611-167172608 GCA_006491805.2 Dysdera silvatica | reverse complement strand
ATTATACTTAAAAAAATTAATGTAATGTATTAAAATAAGGTAAACAAAGGTGAGGTTTGTTTGTACATTGATTACAGGAGGTTGTAACTTTTTGCGTTAAATTTTTCGCCATCTTTGAACCTAACATTTGTGAATTTGTATTATAACATTCGGTGCAGTATCTCCTAACTTTATGTGCACTGCCTTCCTTTTTTTCCAAATGATACGTTACCCGACCCATCTGTTTATACTGTGGCCCGCTTGACGGCGGACTGTGGCGTGAACGAAACGGCAAGCAAAACAGGCTAGGCGTTTAACGTGTTAAATAATCATTTTCTACTTAACAAAAGCTATCACATTATTTTTCCTCAAAACAAATTTCGAAAATAAGGGGATACGAGGAAAGGGCACATTTTAGTTTCTAAACTTTAATTTATACATGCAATATTTGTTTAAAATTAAGAGTACAGAAAATTTAGGCCAGTTTATTAAATATGACAAAGTTTACATGCGTAAACAATATTGAAATATGAGGATAATTTATCACTACACATAAAAAAAATTGTGAAAATTCGCAAATATTTAAGACTTGGAAGATCCGTTAACGAAAACATGTGGTTAAAAGTAACATCATGCGTTCTTCAGTAATACATCTTAAAAGAATAGTCGCTTCAATAATACACCCATATGCATCGGCATCCATGTATTTTATATCTAAGAAACTTAAAATTATCTCAGAATTCGTTTTGCTAAAGAAATTTTTTTTAACACTAGTATTTATAAACAAACACCGTATACCTTAAAACCGGCGCGAATACTGTCTCTGCCGAAAGTAAACAAGAGAAGCAGCGCCATCTACTGGTTCGCTGGCGTGGCGTGGCGAATTAGTTCTTGCAAGGCCAACTAGATTTACTACAGGCCTGCTCACGTGAGCCTAACGCTATAGAAAACCTGTCCCCAAATTTTCGCAGTGGCGATTCTCTCAAGCAGTTTTTCTCCGACAGAGGGCGCCTGCTACCTAGGAAAACATTCCCAATTTAACAGACTATAAATGCCAATTAATAGCCCAGTTTCTGATTACATACAGAAATATATTGCTTTTTGCTCAAAAAGTTATCGTATTTTATTTTCCAACGACGATGATGATATCGTGATATGATAACCTTTCATAACAAGTTTTTAAACTAAAATTTAAATCTTACATACCTTTTTCTACTCTTTTATTTACACTGAAGACGGTTTATTGGATGAAATGATTTCTCAGGCATGATTAATAACTGATAATGAATTGATAGTTTACACTGAAAGCTAAATTGCAAAATGCATATAAAAGCAGACTTTATTTTAATGGTTAATAAAATAGAATTATATAGAATTTAAATCAACTAATTAATAATTTAATTATATTCTATTATAATTAATTATAAAATAAAGAATTAATTAGAAGGCTTGACACCTGTTTGGAAAGACTTTAATGGAATGTTAATGAAATTAACACATGAATTTACAATAAACTGATGATATAACTACACAATGTATAATATTTTATACATTGTATGTATTGAATACAATGTATAATATTAAATACAATGTATAATATTGAATACATGATTTCTAATAACTTTTGACACAAGCCAAATTTTTAATACATCACATAATAAAAATAAAGAATCAGGTATTCATGAATAGCAATTCTTTCCAAAATAATTTTACTTGAAAATACAAACTACATAATAGAACAGCATGTCACCGAAAAACAAAATACAGAATAAACACTTACTGTGTCCTTAATACTGCAGATATAAATAGGCTAAATTTTATGAAATTGGGTTGAACGAAAAAATAAACTATTAGTAAAAGAAAATGTTTTTTTAACAAAAAGCACTAATCACATTTTGGCAGTTTTCAAGGGTCCCTTACTTTACAAAAAATTCAAGGATAGGGAACCATGAATATTTTAAACAGAACACATATCGATTAGTCACCGTTTCGTGAGGTAGGGTTCTGGCGTAAAGCGTATACTGTAAATTCAAAACTCGTCCAGATTTTATAATTTTCGGATATTGATTTCAGTTTTAAAGGCAATGAAAACAGCTAAAGTAAATACGCGTAATGAGTTTGCCACAGTTGGAAACCGTTCATTTTATTTTATATTTTACCTAAAGATTAAAAAAAATCCTTATTAACAAAAGAAAGAATATTTTATTTATTTTATGGAAAATAAACGACAAAAGGGGAGCTCCCACCTGGCATGGGTTGCGGGGGTTACCAGTACGCTACTGATTTTATTGCTAGTAATCAATTTCTCCTATTTTTATATAATTACAAAATTATAAATATTGCAATTCTGCAAATTTCAGTTAAACAAGAATTAATATATATTATTAAATAATATATAAAAACATGTGCTGCTTTTTTTTCATTATTATAATTAATTATATTCATTATTATAATCTTTTATTAAATTTTTATGAAAGACATAATAATGAAGAAAAAAAGCAGTAACGTGCAATAATATACAAGTCTGGAATATGAGAAGTCACAATGCGTAAGAATAAAGTCTTACCTTTGAGTCGAATTTTTTTAATATCTCTTGAACCCATAGAGATCCCATCACGAAATTTTGCGAAAAGGTGTAGAATATCATGCTATATACTATATAATTTTTTGAAAGAGATAAAATAACCCCATTTTGAAAACTTCAAGGTCAAACTTTTCTTTTCAATTTATTTAAAACAATTCTGCTTATAATACTTAGTTTTATTACATATTTAGAAAAATCTTTAAAAAATCTTTCAAATGAGACCTTTGTAGGTATAAAACGAAAAAGTTACAATCAATTTTGTGA
The DNA here is from genome assembly GCA_006491805.2 of Dysdera silvatica. Classification (NCBI taxonomy): domain Eukaryota; kingdom Metazoa; phylum Arthropoda; class Arachnida; order Araneae; family Dysderidae; genus Dysdera; species Dysdera silvatica. The sequence continues at coordinate 167,169,781 of QLNU02015360.1, read as the reverse complement.
AGCACGATAGTCCAAAATTGGCCCATTTCAGTGACTTTTAATCTTTGGCCATATTTGATTTATTTGACGGATGAAGTTAAAACTTGGGATATTTTCAAGCACCCACTATGTTATCAATTCTACGAAGTTTCAGGAAAATCTAAAGGGGTCGTGTCAATAATGTTCTGTGGTTTGTCATGGAATGACTCCTATGTCATTTTTTCAACAAGCCTTCGCCCCGAGGAACCTGGAAGTAACAAACTCTTCCGAACTAAAAACCATTTTACGAATCGCGAATTATGTTAATTTAAAGCAAAACACTTAAAATTTAATTAACTTTTTAAATATTAATTATTAAATTTTTTGTGTGCATAATGTTACCGCTAACGAAGCGGTATTCTAAACAAATGTGAATTGTACATGTTTTTCCAATTCTGGGCTTTGTGCATTCTATCAAAATAACTTACATTCAGGCAGCTCTCCGTTGTACAGTAAGTATTTCCATTGAGCGAACTGTAAACACGCGAATTCAAAGCCGCATACACGCTGCACGCAAACAAATCGCGTACACACGACGCACTCTGAAAGCCGCGTACACATTAGGCACCGCGCGCACTCAAAGCCGCATACACCCTGCACGCAAGCAAATCGCGTACACATGACGCACTCTGAAAGCCGCATACACCTTACTTGGACTAAAAAGCTAAATGCAAGCAAAGAAAAGCTGTATAATCAAAGCAAATATGCAGGCAAACAGAGTTCAGACTGGAATGAACACCCTGTTTTTATGTTCATACATTGTATATTTTGAATGTTAACTTTATTTTAAAAAATTACATTTTCTTCTCTAAAACGGGGTGTATATTGTGGGTAACCACAATACAAAGGCTATATGTTCACTTCGCAAGCTTTCTTAACTGTTGCCACTCAGAATAACAAGAAAAACGATCTTAATAAGTTCAATTTCTAAAACTGGTAAAATGCCAAATTTTCCCTTTGCATTATGTTTTCCAAATATAAGGCAAAGTAGGACCAAGCGGATCACTTAATTTCATCTTAATAATAAAGTGTGATAAATAAATATATGAAGGTTGAAACTTCATTGTTTACTGCTGTGGACATCAAAGAAACATAGTACGTATCATTAACGACATTATTTATTACTGAATTTAAAACAAAAATGTTTGAAGGAGAAAGGTCAAATTATCCACTTTGCCCAACCCTGGGGAAAAGCGGATGGGTTGTTTTTGAAATAGAAAACTCTGTCGTAAAAAAATTGTAACGTGCACATAAAATGCATTCGGCAGAAAAAAAAATTACCAGAAACGTTTTCACATAGTGCATTTAAGACACGTATAGACTCCTATGCCTTCATAAAGGGTATAGTTCTCGTGAGCCCATCCGTTAGAGAAGGAACACTTTATCCAGTTCCCTATTGGTGGATCAGCATATGGTTTATTACATATTAAGTAAATTAAGACTGCGACGTAGATTCTGTCTCTGTGCCAAGATGCTCGATGGTATTCTTAGGCTTGCCTGTACTTTGTGCACACCAGGTTTTCTTTTCGCGTTGTGTTCGAGCAATATTTCTAGCACGCTGTTTGTTAAAATTTCTGAAACTTTTGACTGTAACCAACCAGCACAACAAACACATGTAATTAAACTTCCTCCCTCAATTGAGTGAAGTACTTTGCAATCAGGGTTGCCAGATCATCAACTATAAAAGAAATCCGTCCTATGGTGAAAACTGTGTGGCCCATGTGGCTAGAAGTGCATGTCATCAATTTCATGCCAGTTTGTCAAAATCAAAGCAGAGTGAATTTAAATTATATTCAAAATTGCGCCGAAATATTACAAAATAAAAACTTTACCCCATCAGAAATGATCCTCTTTGCCCTCAACGCCATTCTGACAAAGTACTGCCTGTGCTGAATCCTTAACAATAATGTCACAAAAACATTATCTAAACTAACAGACAATACCTGTTTCAGGCATATAATTCATAAAATTTATTGAGAAAGAGTATTTAATATATTGACACTTAACTAAGTTAAAAAAATTTTAGTGAACAATCGACAAAGATCTTTTCTTACTTTATTCGCTGCGCATGTATTTCACTGGTGCTGAATTAAGTGCAATTTCTTCCTACGCACACCTTCAACACTTTTGCACTGACCACTGCCGCCTCCTATGTTTGGATTATTAAATATTAATCTGATCTGCTTTGCCCCCTATATCCACTTTGCCCTACTTTCCCCTACTTAATTTCACTTTCCGTATCTGACAATGTATATTCTATAATTTCACTTTTTGTATTTAGCAACAGTATTTGTAACTGCGTTTCGAATTCTAAAATAATAATCAGTCTTCCAGTTACCGTCAAAACGTACACACGTAATTATCGGAAGCTCCGCAAAAAGGCGTACTAAATTTTTTTAACGTGGCATTGTAATTATCTTTTGGCGAATAAATGAATTATCATAAATATTTAAAGCTTTCGATAAATATTATTTTAACTGGATGGAATTTCGGCATTTCCTCAATACTTACTTCTTCAACTTCATCCGCCCCTTTGTGTCTCGTATTCCTTTTGTTTTCACCATTTGTATTTTTATTTGTCCCGTTGTATTTACCGTCCTTTTTTTATCATATTTTGTTACATTATCTACTGGCTACTGAATACAATTTGGCTGGCGACCAGCCAGCCAAATTGTATTCAGTTTGCCGTATTGAATTAAATTTAATGCTCCTTATGGCCATCTAGGAATCGAATCCTTGTCCGTGTCTCACAGGGAATACAGCGTCCGCTTCGGCGACCAACCTTCCCAATACCTTACTTGCACAAAGGCAGGTAAGTAGGTGAGAGAGGGAAAAAGAATGCATCCTGCTTTCATTTATATGAGGAATGGCTTCATTTGGCAGAGTAAACGTGCAGAAAAAAACGATATTCTCAATCCAGGGATCGAACTAGGGACTCTAAATAGCAAGGACTTTCAAATTGGTTTCGGTCAAAGGCGCCGTGATAATAAAATACATAATATGACTAAGTAATATTAAATATTGATTGTAATAACAAAGGAAAAATAAAACAGTTACACAACATCGAGGTCTGTCAGTAGAATTCAACTAACTTCGGAAAAAACGCACAACGGCTACTCTGAAAGTTTTCTGTCCTCTTAGATTTATTTGGGTCTTAAAAGACTCGGAAAAATGTTTCAAAAAATTAAAACTAAATGAAATTACAACAATGAAAAAAAAAAAAGTATCAATTCTTGGTACATCGTACATGTCGAGGCGATATTTATATAATTCTCAGGTTTCCGTTTGAATGGCGTACCGAAGCAACATCTCTAAATATGTGATATTTTTTGTTCCTTGCTTTGCTGCTTCTGCGAATTTTACAATTGAATAACTTCAATTACAATGATATAGAAAGATTTTAGGCAATGAGCGATTTCTATGATCATTGATGTTACCTTAGGTAACTTATTAAGATATTACTATAACTAAATAGGAATTATTAGTTACCGTAGATAACAAACAGACAACCGACTTCGAATTTAGCATAATGAACTCCATTTAGTAAGTTCAATCTCTGTATAAAATGCTTATAATATTGTATAAGCTAAAGGAAGCATAGAAATTCATTTATTCTATAAGTTAATTAATTTCTGAATGTTAGCATTTTAGAACGATCATGAGGAAGTGCTCAAAAGCTTTAAATAATCCATACAGCTTATAAGAAAAGTGTTAGTATATCTTTAAAATATAAAATGAAAAATGCTAAACTACAAAGCATATTGAATCGATATTAATAAAAAAAAAAGCGCCGAAACAGCACAAAATTGAAACTGAATATACAGAGGGTGTTTACACATATTTATAAAGACTTTGATTTTAAATTAAAAAAACTAAACAGCAACCCGGAGAAATCTAGCATACACTATTACCTGAAAAAGCGAAAAATCGTTTGCGACTAAAAATTTAGTTTGCGCTGTGAAATGGAGTAAGAAAGGAAGCTGTTGTTTGAAGGCTATTTATTCACCCTTTCCGAAGAGAAATATTCATATTCAATAATTAAAAAACAACGTGAGAAGCATGGTTTTCAAGTTTCAAAGCATAAAATAAGTGATATTATTAATGTAAAATGAAAAAATAGTCAAGCTTTAATGTCAAGAGGAAAAACAAACCAAAAGAAATATCCCAAAATGGTTCATATTTCTTCTAACATTTCTAAAGTGCAGTCTACGGTTTTACTAGAAAATCCAAAACCTCAAAGAACTATTGCAAAAGCTTTGCATACATGAGCTTCAACTATAAATAAAATAATTAATAAAGATTTGAATTTAATTAAAACAAAAAATTACCATTCATTGTCTACTACCTCGACATGTTGCTGAGCGGAAGACTAGATGCAGAAGCCCTGCGGTGGCGCAGTGTGGTAACGCGTTCTCCTATTGCGCGGCTAATCCGGGTTCGACTCCCAGCAGTGCAAAAAGAACGCTTACTCAGAGATCTCATAAAGATCGCACTGCTCACTGTAGTCCGGGGTTTGGTTCCCTAGGCCTTAAGAGGTTCGGATTCCTCGGAAAACTGTAGGTCGGATTCCTCGGAAAACAGTAGGTCCCGGCGCAGCATGACCACTGTAGTCTTTGAGCCGTAAAACCAAAAAAATACTAGATGCAGATTGTTATAAAAAAAATCATTTAGCAGGAAACAGATGGAAAAAAATTAATACAGTTGGCGAAGCATGAGTTTAATTTAAATGACTGTAATAAAAAATGATCGATTTATTATAGAAAAAAAGAGACCCGAGAGACTCAAAAGTTTGGTTCAAAGAGAGGAAAAAAAATTTCTATAAATGATTTATGGTTATCGCTGGCATTTCTTGTAACGGAAAATAAAAAATAAGAAAAGTTGAAAAAATCCAAAACTCAACTCTACATATTATCAAAATAATGTTCTGACTCCTATTTTTAAAGGAGATATTCCAAAACTGTATCCTACTTACTTTCAAATTGTGGAACTCCATCAGGACAAAGCGAGCAGCCACACCTCCAAAAGTACAACCGCATTTCTAGAAAAAATGAGACAAGAAACTGGAATCAAGTCAACACCAATTAGCCATATTCCTACCCAGTCTCCAGATGTAGCACCGATGGCTTATTGTGCATTTGGACTTTTAAAACAATCTCTTTCAAAACGCCAACCCACTACCTTGGATGGACTGTGGAAAGATGTGGAGGAGGAATTGGAGAAAATCCCGTTTGTGACTTTACGAAAAGTCCTATTATCGTAGAAATCTAGATGTAATATGATAATTCAAAAACAGGGCTATCAGATAGAATACATTAGAAAATATTTTTTTTATTGTATGTATTTTATTTATTGTCAAAATCTTTATAAATATGTGTAAACACCCTATGTACTGTAAAGTATTGTTCTGCCTTAATTTCTTTATATGCTGCTCAGAATGTAAATAATGTCTGAAATACAGTTATTATTCATTACACATTTCAAGTAGTTAAATATCCAGATATTCTTTAACGCTCTTTAGTTTCGCACAAAAGAGTATTTACAAAGTAAGATATGGAAGTAAAACGACTCACTGTGCTGAATATATCACAATCGTAAAATAACACAATGGGCACAGTTTTTGAACTATATGTTTTAATATAGCTTTAAAACGTTCTCTCGAAGGCTTTTAACACTCTTCGAGTTTGTGTAACCTTCTTCGAAGAGGGCTAAAAGCCTTCGAAAAAACGTTTTAAAGCTATATTAAAGCATATAGTTAAAAAACTGTGCCCATTGTGTTATTTTACCAAGTTTGTGGTATAAAGTAACATATTTTAAGATAAATAAAGCAAAAATGCGTATCCTTCACTGAAATAAAAAATTCCATTTCATAATATTTACATATATTCTACATCGTTTTGAATTATATTCATGTGTTAAAACCGAACAGCACACGTAAAATAGCTGTTCTACATAATGGCAGCCAGGACTGGCGCAAGGGTCTGCAAATATTTTATATTCCGTAGGTGAAACTTTAAATTTGCCCCCTAAAATTGGATCACGACTAAAAAATCTCATTTTGTTGAGATACGTACCAAGAACTGCTGCCCCCTATGATGGTGATGATGATGAGATCATCAAAAGTAATAGTGTACATAACTAATCTACTCTACAGTTCAAATGTAAATAAAATATATTATTTTAAAATTTTATAAACATAGACTTCATGGCCTATAAATTTTTAAAACGAACTCCCTTTCCTAGACGTTCTTGTACACAGATCTCACGATAACTCAATCTTCACCTCAGTTTACCGTAAACCCACACATACAGACAGATATCTCGATTTTAAATCGCATCATCCAACATGCCACAAAGCTTCCGTTGTTAAAACATTAAGTCTTAGAGCGAATTCTCACTGCAGTAATGAAACACTTTCAAACACAGAAACAAAACACATACACACGGCACTTAAAAATAATGGATACCCTAAACGATTCATTCTCAGAAACTGTAGACCCAATAGTACATCTTTAAACAATACATCTCACACCCGCATATCTATTCCATATATTCACGGCATTTCCGAAACAATCTCTCGCATCCTTAAAGAGGCAAATATCAAAACATTCTATTCCCCTGTCACAACACTTCGCAAACAACTTACAAAAGTTAAAGACCCAGTTCCACCAGAAGATCTCACAGGCGCCATATACCAAATACCATGCAAAGACTGCAACAAACATTACATAGGACAAACAAAAAGAATGATCAAAACAAGAAAAAAAGAACACAAACAAGCACTCGCGAAAGGAGACATAGCCTCACGTCTGGCAGAACACGCTTTACAACACGGACACGAACCCGACTGGGACTCAACAAAAATACTACACCGTCACATCACAAACAAGAATAGTAGACTCTTCTTAGAATCTTGGGAAACTTACAAACTACACGGGAAAGCCATTAATACATCACAACCACTTCCAGAAACTTATAAACAACTCTTACTCTGAAATGTATGAGACATCCCCAAATTAGGTAACCCGCAGTGTGGGTTTCTCATTGGTCCCTATTGGGGTTCTTCCATGATTCTATTGGAGGCCTCCCATTGGTTCTCATTGGGTTTTCCCATTCTGCGGGACTACTCTGATGAAGGGTTTTCCAGAAATTTCAAGTATAAAAAAGAGACAGAAACATAACATCGTCATTACTCCTGATGAAGGACTGCTGCTGATGCGTCCGAAAGCTTGAGTGATCTTTTTCATTGCTATTTTACCAGTGTTTAACCTTTTTATGTAATTTCCTCCCTGGTACCCTGTATTTTATTTCTATTTAAATTTTTTAACGTTTGAATATATGAGATCTCATTTATAGAATTGATTTCATTAATTTAGCGTAATAAACCAGTTTTTCGGATTTTGTTGCGTTATAAGCCAAAAAATGGTAAAAAAAACAAAGCAGGTATATAAAGTATGATGGACTCTCATTGGCGTCGAAGTGGTATCGAAAAATAAATATTAAAGATCGATTCTGTCCGGCCCACAAAATGCTGTTAATATAATTTTATTTTAATACTTTTCTTTAAAATCCTAATTTTAAATGTATTCTGAAAAGATTATATAAATAATTCCCCTTTTCGAAAACTCCTATAACTATACCTAAGAACTATAGCTAAAGTTCATATAATTAGTATAACGTACCCTCCTAAGAAGAAAGTTAACATTAGGATCAATGACGTCACTAAAGAGGTGGCGCTCTTCCCCAATAAGAGTACGCATTACAAACCGTAGCTCCACCCCAAGCTTCTAAACGTTTCCAAAGTAGAATGTTAAAATAACTATATTTATACCTGTCGAATAAGTGAATTTTTCTCTGGAGTAAAAATAATAAAATATAGAGTTCACTTATAGAGGAAATGTATTTCGTTCTTAATTTATTTAAATGTCCATATATCCTAACTAGGGTGTTTCGTTTCGGTTTTTTTTTTTTTAAATTTTTTCTGCGGCTGCTTGCTTTACATTTGTAACGCATTCTTCATACTACAACTGAAAAATTCAATCTTTAATACTCTGCTTCTTGAATTTGAAGCTATGCTTTTATTTCAAACGTTGACTTTTCAATGCAAATATTTCTAAAATGAATTCGCACAAATAATGTAAAAATGTCATAATAGGTGGCGCCACAAGAAAAGAATATCTGATGTAAAAGTGATCTTCCTTAAAAGAAGGTATGCTTATAGTTTATTAACTAAGATAAAACATACGATTACCCGAAGTGATTACCCAATGCACCACAATATATAATACTCAAACATCTCATAAATAATTGAAAGAATTCCGAATAAAAAAATACGGTTTCCTAAATCGCACATACAGGCTACTACCACGTTTTACACATTTCGAGATTTGAATTAATTTTTGAATAGCAAGCGGGTTTCCACTTTCTAAATTACGATTCTTCTATTACATAGTAACTGAAATAATTTAGAAAATATCAAGTATATTATTATTAATGTGAAACGTGTAATAAAAGATATATGTATATTATGCGTATTTACTTTCTTTTCTCAGAGAATAATAACCTAACAAGAATTTCGTCTGTATCATTGTCCCACAATGGGTACATAATATTGTTAGAAGATGTGATAACTATATATAACCATGCCATTAATAGTGTTCAAGTATTCATATTTCCAAAGAGAGCTCAACGTATTCATTGCTTTATCTATAATATTAAAATGGCGGCCCTACAAGAGACAACCACTCTCTTCATATGCCCTAACGCCTATCTCTCTTGGTTTGCATTTTATTGAGAATTCTAATTCATAGAAAATTTGATAAACCCACGGGAGGACTGACTCAGTTGTCCCACCCTTTGAAAGCTGACGAAATCACTGATCTCAACTTAGTTTAGAATCCTGTGATGAAAATACTCAATGTTCAATAGTGTTCATTTTTTAAAGTTCTTTTTCTTTCGTGTGCAACTTTTTAATTTTTTTCCAGTTTGGCCTACTGGGCAATTTGTTTTCGGTGTGGCGCATCTCGCGATCGCCGAATAGCAGAATAACCTAATCCACCCCTGAAAAAGCCTGCTATTTTTTTTTTTTCTTTAGGTTGAGCTTTACTTTTATTTTACTCTTAAATACGAACTTTGTATTGTGTTCGTGCGCTTTCGCCCTTCGAAAGATTTACAATCATCCCCCTCACCCGAGTTACGTAAATAATGTGTTTCGTAAACCTTTACGTAAGTCGAATTTGTAAATTGCTTAAGTGTAACTTCGTAAAAACTGCGATATTTACTATGTCCGTTATATATTGTTATATTACACAGCATCAAGGAGATAATCACTATCCTCTTGATCTGGACTTCTTGGTTCAGTTCAAGTCTCACCCAGAAACCTGAGAACTGTCCATGTATCTTCTTAATATATAGGCGGTGCCCAGTAAGGCAGTTTTTTGTAGGTCTGTTGTCGTTATGTCAGTAATGTCCAGTTTTTCTAGGAAGTTTTTTAAATTAGGTGTGATGGCCCCCAGTGCACCTATCACAATCGGGATGACTGTTACTTGTCTTTTTCAGAGTCGATTGATTTCTATTGCAAGGTCACGATATTTGGAGATTTTTTCGAATTCCTTCTCTTTAATTCTGCTGTCACCTGGCACCGCAATGTCGATGATAAATACCTGTTTTTCCTTCACCAATGTTATGTCTGGTATATTGTGTTCCAAATAACATATATAATATATAATAATAGTTCACTATTTACTGTTATTATTTTTATATATGTGGGGTCGGTATTTATCTAGGGAAATTATTTAGCCATTAATTAAGCTCCTACGGCATTTCTTCGTATAAAAGAATGCAAATGCCAAGCAAAACAAGCCAATTTATATATTTTTAAACAATACAGGCGGACAGAGAAAAAAAAGGGAGAAGGAAAAACGACTTCTTCGAGCTTTCAGCGAGAAGAAGTGATACTGTTAAATAACAAGCAATATTTACAAAAATTGGTGACTCTCTTGTTGCCATCTATTATGAAAATTTTACAAAAACAGAAGATATTCATTATAATACATTTTCTTTTGTTGTAAAGTTATATTTTATCTTACTCACTCACTCACACACGCGCACACACACAAATAAAGAATCAATAAATCTAGACAAATTATATATGGTCTGAATAAGAAAGAAGAATTGCACCTACAATGTAGAAACATTGATTAGCGTTATGAGCCAATAATCATGGGTTAAACAATGTTTTAAGGATCAAACATTCCCGAGTCAATGTAGACATTATACAGGGAGATCTGTTTGTTTATAACCATCCATGTGGCAGAGATTAAAACAAATTTTTTGTTTGAAAGAGACAAAAACTAGAAAGAAATAGAATGTCGTATATACATCTCACATCCAAGTAACACTGTTGAATAACTTACAAGTAGTAATTCAACAAACTCAGTCCAAGTAGTTCCACAGATCCAAAAAACTATAGATGAATTTTTTCACTGTTAAAAAAAAATTTCATTTTCAAACATTTTAGTTTTTTTGCAAGCATATTTTATAATAAAATAAATAGGGAATGATTAATTTACCTTGTAATAGCAGTAACGTAGAAATTAAATTCAAACTCGTAGCTAAAAATATAGCACATGATCAGTCAAAGGCAGTTTTGAAAGTGTCGCCACATGTTACAAACCAAGCAATACCAGATATCCAAAAGGAGTAATGAACAGGTGCTTCCATCTATATTTGAGAACTGCGATTAGATGTATTTAATTGCAATGATTATTCTTTATAAGAAACATTTAAGATTTCTTTCTAGCGATGAAATTTGCAAATGTTTTATTTATATAGTTCATTGGAAAACCATTTAAAACGAAAGTTTTTTTAAAATATCTTAAGCCTTCAGAAATGGCTTCAACTCTATTTGAAAGCACTTTCTGTCTGGAGAGTTCACCTAAAATCAAATTTTTTATAACATGTTTTCTGAGACATGTGTCATATTGCAAGTACTGAACAAAAGCAAATAAAAATTGTTTTCTTTTATCGCATATTTGAAAGACAAATCTATATTTTCATTGATAGTAATATGTAGCTCTGAAAAGTGAACTTAAGTTCTAGATACAGAGGTATCTTTCAGTGTTAATCCTGAGGGATAAAAATCAAGGTCCAATTGATGCTCCATACCATAGCCTATACAGATTATATCATCTATATATCTGCCAAAAAATAAATCCGTTCTTGGTGAAGACAAACTTTCATATTTATGTAAGTATAAATCTGCAGCTAAAAAAGAATACACTCCCCCTTAAGAAAGCCCTCTTACCTGTGTCATTATATACCGCGTTATATTTAAGACAGAAGTTTAGTAGTTTTACAAACGAGATTTTGTCAATTGATTTTATATCATACTCTGTAAATAATTCTAATAATACACGATATAAGTCTCTTAAATTGATTTGGTTAAATAGATCCTCAAAATCAAAGCACTTAATGAAAGTGGGATTCCTATCACTGGAGTTCGAAGTCTTCAAAAGTTGAAAACTATTTTTTAAAATAAAGGTATTTAAGGAAATTTTAACATAAATCTGTTTAAGTGTTCGAAGAAGCAGTTTAACAGCTCTAACACTATAAGCAGGGCCATGCTTAGGGGGGTGCGAGCTGGGCGGCCGCCCAGGGCCGCTAAAATTTAGGGCTGCCAAAAAAGTGTAGTGCAAATACCAAGAAATCAGTTTTTAGCGGCTCCATATACTTTCAACAGAGTATTTGGTCAATTGGTTTTTTGGTTTGACGTCATACTTCTCATAATGCAGCTTCTAAATGGTGGTCAAAATAAAGACACGCGTTATTATACGTTGCCATCAGTAACCCATGTACGTTATGTTTATTGTGGTGGCCATATGACCACTGCAGAGACCCCTGGTTTCTGACATTTGGCTGCACAAAAAGCTAGAAAAATTACTTTGTAAGTTCTAATATTATAATAAAAGCGGCTTTGTTCATTGAGTTAGCTTTTTATTAATTCGTTATAATTATAATAATTGGAGTAATAATAAATTACAATGATTCGTATTTTAATTAATTTTTGTCCTCTATTTTCAATTTAACTTCATTATCTTCTCTTTACCTACAGCGTTCAGACAAGTGAAGGACTTTATTTTGTAATGCTAAACCCTGGTCAATTAATTTCATCATTGCGTTATGTCAAAATAGTTTAAAGGGCCGTTAAAATCTTCTTTGCCCAGAACCGCTAACATCGTAAGCGCAGCCCTGACTATAAGAGCTAATAGCACATGTAACAGTGCTAAAACCAATTGGACTTTTATAAAATTTAACAGTAAGCGTCATGTATGGGAAGTTGATTGGAGATTGGATAGCTTTGAGTTTCTCAAAAGCACCCTGTATGTGTTTGAAGATAGGGGTAGTGCTTGTACCCAGATTTATATATTGCTCTGTATTATCAAGAAATTTCTGTATGTTTTCTCATACATAACGCTTACTGTTAAATTTCATAAAGATCCAATTGGTTTTCGCACTGTTACATGTGCTACTAGCTCTTATAGTGTTAGAGTTGGTAAACTGCTTCTTCGAACATTTAAAGAGATTCATGTTAAAATTGCCTTAAATATTTTTATTTTAAAAAATAGTTTAGCTTTTAAAGACTTTGAACTCCCGTGATAGGAATCCCACTTTCATTAAGTGCTTTGATTTTTAGCATCTATTTAACCAAATCAATTTAAGAGACATATATCGTGTGTTATTATTAGTATTTGCAAAAGTATGATATAAAATCAATTGACAAAATTTCGTTTGTAAAACTACAAAACTTCTATCTTAAATATAAGGTGGTGTATAATGGCACTGGTTATTATAAACAGGTAAGAGGGCTTTCTCAAGGGGGAAGTGTAGTCTTCTTTATCTACAGATTTATACTTACATAAATATGAAAATTTGTCTTTACCAAGAATGGATTTATTTTTTGGCAGATATATAGATAATATAATCTCTGCATAGGCTATGGTATGGAGCATCAATTGGACATTCATTTTTATCCCTCAGGATGAACACTGAAAGATACCTCTGTATCTAGAACTCAAGTTCACTTTTTAGATCTACTTATTACTATCAATGAAAATAATAGATTTGTCTTTCAAATATACTATAAAAAAAAGGTTCATTTACTTTTGTTCAGTACTTTCAATATGACACATGTTTCAAAAAACATGTTATGAAAATTTGATTTTAGGTGAACTTTCAAAATAAAAAGTGTTTTTAAATAGAGTTGAAGCCATTTCTGAAGGCCTAAGATACTTTTAAAAAATGTTTGGTTTTAAATGGTTTTCCAATGAACTATATAAATAGAACACTTGTAAATTTCATCCCTAGAAAGAAATCTTAAATGTTCCTTATAATGAATAATTACTGCAATTAAATACATCTAATCGCAGTTCTCAAATATAGATGGAAGCACCTGTTCATCGTTTCTTTTGGATAGATGGTATTGCTTAATTTATAAGATGTGGAAACACTTTCAAAACTGCCTTCAACTGATCATGTGCTATCTTTTTAGTTACGAGTTTGAATTTAATTTCTACATTACTGCTATTACAAGGTAATTTAACCACTTCCTATTTTATTATTAATAAAATATGTTTGCAAAAACTCGGCTAAAAATGTTTAAAAATGAAAAGTTTCTGACACTGAATAAATTCATCTATATTTTTTTTACATTTGTGGTATTACTTGAACTGAGTTTGTTGAATTACTACTTGTAAGTTATTCAACAGTGTTACTTTGATGTGAGATGTATATACGACTTTCTATTTCTTTCTATTTTTGTCTCTTTCAAAACAAATTTGTTTTTAATCTCTGCCACATGGATGGTTATAAACAAACAGGTCTTCCTGTATAATGTCTGCATTGAATGGGGAATGTTGGATTCTTAAAACACTCTTTAACCCATGATTATTGGCTCATAACGCCAATCAATGTCTACACATTGCAGGTCCAATTCTTCTTTCTAATTCAGACCAGCTATGATCTGTCTAAATTTATTGATTCTTCATTTATATATTAAATGGAGTGTTATAAATGCTGTGTTTTATAACAACTCCATTTGCATCATTTAAAATGGGTACATATTGGGCAGTGGTTAATGGTATTGGTATGGGATTTAAATGCTTGGTTCTATAAATTTTTTACGTTGGTTGATTATAGGTATCATTAATGATAACACTATAAAAAAATTTTACTTACTGTTGTTTAATTTGTTCTGAGTACATATTGTAAAATATTTTTTAATAGTTTTCAAACCTACATATACAATATATATATACCACACCCACACACATATGCATGCATACATTTCACTATCGTATTCATTGTCGAAATAGATCGATTTATATCTTAAGCTATTGTTGATTTGATTTTCAACTTCTTTTCTAAAGTAATTGCAGACCTTTGTTTTTTGGAATTATTACTAGTGCATTCGGTTTTGCTTTTTGAATCCAATTTAACGGTAAATAAACAACGAACACTGACGCTGATAAACATCTACCCTTGCGAGGCATGGACTGCTATCGCCAGTGACGTAATATTACACACTCGACTCAGCAATCACAAATATGGTTTGAATATACGAAATACGGGTCGGGGAAAAGAAGGATTGTTTACAGAGTCCTTATCTCTAATTGGTAAGTTTCAGTTTGAACGTTACGGCTTTCGAGCACTTGCCCAAAACTCACTGCCTGTTACCGCATCACTTCCTGTTACTATTCGTCACATTTGCTGTGACTTGTAGTACTTACGCGCTAGTAGTTGTAATATTGTAATTTTCGAAATTTATTATGTAACTGCGAATTTACGTGAGTCTCGTATTACTTAATTGGGGGTTACTATCCTCTAAATATTTTTTTATTCTTTGTTTAGTGAGTTTGTAGTCGTTACCACCTGGAAAAACGAAATCGTTTTAGCTACCGTTAAAAGGTTAACTGAGAAATATCCCTCACTGTCCCTATGTATATTTTAACCAGACCCATGCACAGGATCTAAAAAGGTGGGGCGTAGAAAATTTATTTTCTCTAGTTCGGAATTTTATTTTACAACCAATAAAAGAGTCGAAATGGGGGCTTAACCCCAACCCCCTTTATATATGACCTTGATTGATTCTTCACCCGCGTGCGGATTTCTTTTTATTTATTTATTTTTTTGTCGAGTAATATAAAATGTATTGTAGATCTAGTTACCCTGGCAATTTAGGTATACTTTTGTGTTTTAGCTTTTTACACAACTGCAGTAGACTCGTGTTTTAGCGAACTTGAAGGGACGTTATATGAAATGGTCATTATATCGAATTTAGAGCATATATTGCACCTATAGAACAACTGGCGGGGTCTTTTAATAGGTCGTTATATAGCAATGAGTCGCTATATTAACAATCGTTACCGTTCTTGTATAATTAGGACTCGTGCACACTATATGGCTGAATGTAAGCGTTCTGCTATTCCAAATCATTTGCCCCTTTCCTGCCCATGCAATCATCCTTTAGATCAGTGGTTTCACAATTTCAGCCATAGGCCACTGAAAAATTCTCCTGGCAGAGTTCAGGGGGTTTATTTGTGGAATCGTCCCCCACCACCTCTGAATGAAATTTGCTTGCAGGAATAAAGTGGAGTTAATGTAGAGATATCATTTTCAAAATCAAAGTCATTAATCCCCATGACACTCTAAATCATCCTGAGGTTGACTGCAAGACCTTAATAAAAAGGGGCTGGGTCTTTTGGAAAGATGTAGATGTATAGAAGTAAACAAAGCAGTGTTTCATTTTTATATTTAATAATAATTTTTATAAAGATAAATAAATAAAATTTTTTTGAATACCTAATGACTCGTCTTGCGGACCATTTGGGACTCCTTCGCGGACCACCAGTTGGGAACCACTGCTTTAGATCAATGATTCCCAATTAACTATGTACTAAGAATGCCTTTGAAGATGAATGAATTTTTGAAGAATTTTGAATTTTTGAATGAATTTTTAAGAATGAATTGTTTATACGCCAAGCTACATACTTCCTTTTGAAAAATTTAAACTCTAGGGTAATTACCTGTGCATTTATAGAGGAAATGGGGTTAACTTTTGATAAACAAAGAATTTTTGGTAAACTAAAATACACATACCATAACGTACGTTATTTTTACCCCAAAAACAGCAATTATTTAGTTAGGAAAAAAAGTATTTAATTTTACTAACATTCATTACAAATGAACAAATTATAACATGTCTAGCAGCTACTATACCTGAATGTGCTATGTGAAAAACCATGCTTCTTTTTGTCTTGAACATCTCCTTCCACATCCTGTCCAATATTTTCTTTCATTCCTAAATCTGGATCAACATCGAGCCGATTTCTATGTGTGTTTGTTGTATAAAAAAAAATGTTTGTTCAAAAAGAGATATGTAGAATGAAAGGAAATTGGATAGTCCAAAGCATTTTCACCAAACTTCTTATAAATCAGGTAAAACCTTCATCCATAATTGATCCAGTCTACATTCTTTGAAAAGTAATTTCAGTGAACAATCACAAATCAGGTCAATAAGTATATTTTGCTTTTCCACAGGCAAAAATATTAGTTTTGCATCACAACATTCGAACAGATTCCTTATCCATGCGGTTTTATTATTTGGTACAGGGAAATAATCTCTAAAGTTAGTCACTATATCACTCAGGCACACAACGATATTAGATTCTACTTCTGTTACTTCAAATTTTCGTCAGTAAACTCCAGAAATATTTCCAGTGTCGGGACATTAGTAAAGCTACAACCTTCTACTCGGCTGGCCCCATAACCATATTTTTTTTAATCAATGTCTCAATCCTATTTTCAACATAAAATGTATTCATATTACTGACTCGAAGGCTTGTGTTTAGATTGTTCAACTATGCGAAAAAGCCTGCTAGGTAAGCTACCATACGTACCACATAAAGTCGTTCTACTGTTCGCGTCGGAAAATTTTGAATTCATCAACAAAACAGTCGTGCTTCATCACGTAACTCAAAGAATCGCTTTAGTACTTCTCGCAGCAGCCAACGCATCTGTGTTCGCAAAGATAACTGCATATGTTGGCTTCCTGTAACAAAATAATAAAGCTAATAATCGTGACAACTTCATCAAATAAGTTTTCAACTCCGCAAATTTATTTCCACACAAACAAGATTCAACTATGTAAGTTTTGAAAAATCTGTTGTTTTATTTTTACAGCACATGTATTTTGTTTCCGACTGACGTCATGAATTAGAAGGACTCATAGCTTCATTGGCCAGAATTTCGCAACAGAAAATAAACATGGGCTTTAGCTCCAAATAGGCACTACGAAGTTTCTTTAACTTTATTTATTTACTTATAGGGCTCATTTTTGTTATATCAATGGTGCCACAGATCTCTTGAGTGAGTTTCGTGGACTCTCGGGAATACGCGAACCACCAATCAGAGTCCACTGCTTTAGATCCATATGGATGGCTTTTGTCTTTTGTAACTGTGGACAGAACTTGAATTTACGATAAAATTAATTTAACAACCGATCAGAAAATTCTTAATCTAAAGATCCAGGGTGTTTAGTCTGGTGCTGGTGTTTTATCTGCGGATTTATTGGGTTCAGACAACCCTACAAAAAGCAGTACTTATACTTACATTACGATCCAGGTCGTGGTACGTCAGGAACCACCCTCACAACAATATCGAATCGCGTTCCAGTATTCAAAGTGAAATTGGAACTCCCAGTAATTACAACCATAACTTTTTTTGCCCATCGGCGTAGCTAACCTCAGCGTTTAAGGGAGCTCTAGCCAAACCCCCAATGCTCTGCATGTAGTATATATATGTAGTTATCATTTTCTGGGAGGAGAGAATAAATTTTTTTCTAGGCGTTATAATCCACACCTGGACTTCCTTCAAGTTCCGCCAATGCGCACCAGACTGGATTCTGTTCCCAGTAACCTTGGCTGTTATGCGTGTCATGGTTCAGAAGTTACGTTACGATATCCGGTCCCGTTCGAGACGGTCGTTCAGTGGTAGCATGTAAAAGTAAAAATAACGTACAATCTTAGGAGAAATTAATTACAAAACCATAATATTTCCTACACTCTATTACCTGAAAATTTAATTTTCATATTTCAAAACGAATAAACGATTATTTTATACCATAGTTTAAATAACTATTATTGAAGATTTTTGCGTTTTATGATAAAATTTGACGTAAGGCTATATTTTTCAAATTATGCCGCTATAGTTATCTTGTTCTTGTTTATACATATGAGCAACCTTCTTTAGTTAAGAAAAAATATTAATTTTTACTTATTAACACTTTATATTCTTTCTCTCTATTGACACATTTGTTTTAATTTTAACTTAAGTTTTATACAGTGAAACCTGTCTAAGGCGGAAACTCACGGGACCGGAAAAAATTCCGTAGTATGCAGGTTTCCGCCTTATGGAGGTTACATGCAAAATAAATACATACATAGTTAAATTTAGTGGTAAGAGATAACTACAATTGTTATTTCTTTTTTCTTTGTCTTATCTTGCGAACTTTATATTTATTTTATCACTGCATTTTATTTTTATTAATTTTAATTTTTGCACTACTTTGGCGTTTTAGTAGTTACGATCAATATGGTGCAAAATTTCATTCTAACTATACTTGCTTATACCATACAAAAAGTCTATTACGTAAGCTTAAATTGTAACGATAAAGTACCTCCCTTGTAAAGATAATGATTCCCTTGTATAAAGATAATCTCTCTTGCGGTGGGTTTATCCATGAATTGATAAAGTCGATGTGAGTGACTTTTCGTTCTGGTTAATA
The DNA here is from genome assembly GCA_006491805.2 of Dysdera silvatica. Taxonomy (NCBI): domain Eukaryota; kingdom Metazoa; phylum Arthropoda; class Arachnida; order Araneae; family Dysderidae; genus Dysdera; species Dysdera silvatica. The sequence continues at coordinate 167,150,925 of QLNU02015360.1, read as the reverse complement.
ATGAACGTTTTTATTTAAGAAGTGGGTGGCACTGGCATACGCAAGGGGGGGGTGGTCGCGATTATGGTTGTAACCCCCATTGCGATGAAATTGTGTATAGTATACATGTAAATACAATGGAGTTGTAGCTCTGTAACCCTCCCCTTATGAACTTTCTGGGTATGCTATGGTGGGTGGGTGGTGTGCAAAATGGTGGTCGGACAAGCATAGGCGTAGGCAGAAAGTTCATAAAGGGGGTTATAGGCTTAATGGGTGGGGTTACAGAGCTACAACTCATATATTCCTATGTTAAATATACAAAATTTCATTGAGATGGGGGGTTACAACCCCCAAAACCAGCCCTTGTCTACGCCTATGCGGACAAGGGCATTCTATATCTGTAAAATGTCTTTTGTTTGTCATCCCCCACTTTGCTATTTGCATTGTATTACAACCCTCTTTCCTTTTTCTGCTGAGAAAATTTTCTTCCTACTAACGATTTTCCGCTTTATGCAGGTTTTTCTCTTTAACGGGATTAAATAGTGCTTTCCGCTTCCGCGTTAGACAGTTTCTGTGTTAGCTAATGTTAACTGCCATAAAAAAATTCCGTTTTGAGCAAGTTTCCGCCTTAGACAGTTTTCACTGTATTGTGTATAGAAGCTTCTAATACAGCACGTATGAAATATCAATTTTTTTTTTTCTAAATATAGCTAGCTTAATTCAAATGATTATTTCAATTAACAGTAGAATTGATAGTAAATTATTGAATATTTATATTAAATTTCAATCGCTGCTACTTATACACAATTTTCATAACTTTGTCAAATTTGCATTACTGAAATGAAAATAATTAAGTAGGATTTTTTTAAGCGTCCTATTCACTGTCAATTCGATAAGATTTATATCAAAATAACCATCCAAAACCCACACGGAAAGTTCATGCTGCGTGTCTATATAATAACATTAATTTGAAGGCTTAAATATGTTGTCTTAAAAACAAATAACGAAAACGTATAAACTTTGGGAAATGTTGACAGAGACGTTAACGTTTTAACTAATGAAGCACGCCCATTGAAAAGCCCTGCTCTATTCCCTTCCTAAATACCTGCATCTTTAATGTTAATTCAACGAGACACTCTTAAGCTCGTCCCATTCACTTCGTAGAGTGGACATTTCTTTCTTCGCTGACGTCGTTTTTCTGTACAGACGAATTCAAGCCTTCCAGAAGTACTTCAAAACAAACCATCGAGACGGAACAACTACTGCTTTCCTCTAAACCAACTTGAACTATTTCAAAGTGGAGATGACATAATGACAATCGACGACAATTTAAGTTTCCAAATATTTCACCTAAACGACACTAAGAAGAGACAAAAGACTTTAAGCAATTAAGAAATTGGACAGTGGTGAGATACGTGCGCCTTGGAACAGCACGTAATTCAAGGCCCCTCCGAGAGCAATCTACGTCCATACGTCTTGCAACTCTTTGCATCGCCGAAACAGAGCTCAACATGAATTCGCCAAACTTTAGCGTTTTGGGGGAAAGCCAAATGTGATTTAATTCTCGATGTTCGCCAGCAGGGCCTGAATATTTGATGATCTACGTGAAATAATCTCATTTTTTTTCGGGTACGACAATTTTGACGTCATTGTTGAGGAGCGGAGTGGGGATTGGGACGTGGACCAACATCATTCTAAGGGAAGGAATAGCAAAAGTCTTAGGTTCATCTGGTCATCTGTGTTTCGGCCAATTCCTTGGATTGTTTTCTATCTCTGTTTCCAAATATCCGTGTCTTGCCTTTTTTTCTTTTTTTTTCTTCTTTTTTTTAAGAAAAATGTTACCCTCGCATCGATGTAGCAGTTTCAGAAGTTACATAGAACTCAATCCAAATTTTTGCTTTCCTTTTGATGAAATTTTCCGAGTACCTTCCTTGTTTTACCGTTCCATTCTGCTTTATTTACTTTGGGTAAAAAATAACTTTTGCCTTTTCTAAACTACATTATTAGTTTAGTTAAAGTTTCCGGAGTGTAGTAAATTTTATTCCGCAGATAAATATTCCGTTTAAAATTGTAAATTGACTTCATTTTAATGAAGTAAATCTAAATATGTATATATTTAACAAAATTTCAAAAATATTTCATATTTTTTAAATAATTAATGATGATATGACAATGTTAATTCTGATAAATTTGAATAAATAATATTTGAGAAAATTTTAAATTAAAAATTTATGATTAAGGTTTCGTATTTTACATTCTGAAATATTTAAAACAAACTAAAACGTACGACATGCTGCAATTAGACAATTACACTATAAAAACACATATAATCACAGTTAAACTTTATTTGACGGTTTGCAGCCAATTCGGAATCGTGCAGTTCTCAGAACCTAAATAATACAGTATTATTTAGGTTCTGAAGAAGGAAGCTTGCATGCTTCTGAAATTGCCATAAACCGCCAAATAAAACTTTAACTGCGATTATATGTTGTTGTTGTTGTTTTCTATTGTAATTTAAAGCAAGTTCACCATTAATTAAAAACATTTTAATTCACGTACCAAAAATGCAGAAATGGGAAAAATGCAAAAACGAGTGACACAGCTAATATATAAATTAAAAATCAGCCTTATTTAATTTCGTCAAATAAAAAAAGAAAGTACATTTCACTTGATAAAATGCAGTGTATCCATAATTTAAGTTTACATTTCGAAAGACTGCAACTAGGGGACTATTCAGGGAAAGGCCTTATATTTAACATGAAGTCGCCTGATGGCCATAGAATTTTTACTTGGTTAAAAAACAAGTGCTAATTCTGAAAGCTGTACTAAAGTAATTCATGGCGATGCAAAACCGTAATGGAAATTTCAAAATATCACAAAACTTACGATCTAAACGTTATGTTCAGTAATTACACAAGCGCATGTTTGATATGCAGTCATCCGCATGTAGGCAACGTGGTGAAATCGAAGAATGTAGTTTTTCTAGATATATTTTGTATATAGCGTATAACGCTAGCCTTGATACCCACTAGGGTTTGGCTGTATTCTCAATAGACAAAGTCTTTGAAATGCCCCTGCAGCCAAATTGTTATTTATTGTGTTATTACACAACGTGCCGTGTTTATTGTAAATTTTAAAGTTTGCACTATATAGTATAAAAAAGCGCCACACGTGTCGTGTATGTGTCCTAACGACAACTTTCAAAATAAACATTTGTTCTTTGTGTGTTTCTTTCAGCACTAAATAAAATTTCATTTCTTCAGACGTCCTTTTGTTAAATATGAAGTCTTTCCACTAAATAATACTCCATACGCGGATGTAAATATGAACTTTTAATTATGAATACCCTTATAGACTTACCAATATTCGAATTATACGAAACGCCACAGAAGCGAATTCAGTGCAGAAAATTTTAATTACGAGAAAGTTTCTAATTAATTACGTTTAAATTATAATCGCATTCATATTGGAATATTCAGATGAATGAAGATATTACGATAGTGGTAACAGCGAAAATAAAATTAACATTATTTAGTAACACATATCCGTGAGTATTTTGCAAAAGTATTTCGCTGCTAATGGATAAAGTTTAGTTATGTATGAAAATACTTTTAAATCTTTTGCAGTAAAGAAAGGAAAAACGTTACATCAGTTATATCCGAATATACAAATAATGAGTAGTCTGTTAGTGTTATGCTTTCCTATATACTCCTTTTGGAACTGTTTTATATTAAAACAATGGCTACCAGTTATCTCAAATCGGACCCGTGTTGAAAGTGTGACAGACGAAGCAGTTGCCTTATGTTAAACTCTCTCTTTATGCGTGCGTGCGTGTGTGTACAGAAGGTGTTTACACATATTTATAACGACTTTGATTTTAAATTTTAAAAAAACTAACAGCGACCCGGGAAAAACATATGGCAACACACTATTACCTGAAAAGTGAAAAATTGTTTGAGACTAAAAAATAAGTTTGCGCTGTGAAATGTCGTATGAAAGTAAATTGTGGCTTGAAGACTATATATTTGCCCTTATTATGAAGAGATTTTCCATTATATATTCATATTCAATGTTTTTATTTTTCGAAATAATGCTTTTTTCTGGCTAAGCATTCTCCGGAAATGCAACTAAATCTCACACATAAAAGTAGTATTCGAATAAATACAAGGCATTTTTTAAAAAAAATTTGGCGCAGTATAGCCCAGATGCTCTTGCGCCATAAAAAAGCCAAACAAACAAACAAAGAATTTTTTGTTTTTAAAAAGGGTTCAAAAGAATTAATAGCAGTTGTGTGCATAGTAAATTTCTTTTGTGAAGACGAAATGTATACTCTCAAAAACAAAAATATCTAGAAGAGTTTATATATTAGAATTGAACAAAGGCAATATCGTATATATTTGAAGTTGAATCATGGGGAGAATATGTGTGAAAATTTTAAGAACGTATAAACTTAATAAAAGCGGCAACTTAGATAAAAATGCAAAAATATAAGCCAGGTTTCACAGTTGCAAATTAAGAAATAGGTTTCCTTTTATATATAAAATAAATACTACTGTCCAAAATTAAAGTTACACTCAGTGTTATTTCGATGGGAGAGGTACATATTTCGCACCGTAATTTTCGATGCGCTTCATTTATAATAAATAATTTTATAGAAAATTCAAGAACTATAAACACTTAATATAATTATAAAAAATCAAATTTTTTTCAGATAATTCAGAGATTCACGATCAAAAATGGTACATAAATTAAAGGTAGAAAACAAAAATCAGTAAAAAACAGATTTAAGATAAAAAAAATTGCTGACTTAAACGTCAACAATCATTTTCTAATAATTTTGCATGTTTATTTGAGAAAGATCGTCATTCTAAATCATTTTTTTAAGAATTTTTGTTTGCGACTTTCAATGTTTGCATCCAATTCAATCGTAGATTCTCTTTCATAGGGTGCCTAGAAAATTTTGATTTATTTTATAATTCTGTTAAGTGTTTATAGCTCTTTAATTTTCTGTAAAATGATTTTTTATAAATAAAGCACGTCGAAAGTTACAGAGCAAAATATGTACCTCTCCCATTGAAATAACATTGAATATAACCTTAATTTTGGACACCAGTTTATATGCCCTTTTCCGCATTGCATATGTTTGCTTTTATTTAGTGCGCTTGATAATACGCTTTAATATTTTAATGTTATTTAATCTACACTTGAATTTTTTAGAAAATTTTTCAAGATGTCTCTATAAAAATAAATATATTTTCCACTATTCAATTTACTGCAATATATAGGCTGTCCTTAAAGAGCTATTTCCACTTCTCATACTTCTCATATGAAACTC
>QLNU02015360.1:167117893-167128877 GCA_006491805.2 Dysdera silvatica | reverse complement strand
TGGCGGGTAGAACAATTAGAACTCGAGGAAGCTGATATCTCAGATGGCTTGTTTCATTGCAGTAAAGGGTAGAGCGTTTTTCATAACCGGTTTTTTACGCTACCCGCCAATTTTCCGCAACAGACTATACGTCTGAATGTTGCCGATTGCAAATTGAAATTTTTCGACTCATTTTACTATTTGGACGTGGACCGGCTCGAGTCACGGAAGCTCTCCCATAATCACCGCCCCCCCAATATCACACAGGGCCATAGCATTATGCATCGACAAATTAATGTTTATTTTTTATTTTTTTTATGCCGTAAGAGTACTTTTAATATTTGAAAGCTATATATTAATCTTCAATAATTCTGGCTTGTCTGCTTTATAAAACTTTAAACGTTTTTGTGTTGAATTATTTTATGGCACTATACCGGAAACAGAGACGATTCATTTTGAAAGCTGTGCATGCAAAAGAAATTCGCGATATGGAGCAGAGTAGAACTGGTAAGAAGAAAAGTGGTGCAGAACTTTAAAATCAAGCTGTTAAAACTGGTAGCTATGAGACATACCACTGGTGAAACCCTATATCAACAATTGAAGTCTAAAAATGCCTAGGGTTGAGCACAAAGCAAATAAGTGGGTTGCTCATTTGATGGTGCAGTTAATATGAGAGCTCCGTACAAGGGACTTCAGGCAAAATTGAAACAAGATAACCACAAACTCATCTATGTCATACATGCCACCACTAAGCACTGCAGTTTTCCTTTCGGAGTCTCAAAAGAGAATAATCGATTGGATAAAAATAAAGAATGTGCTGAAGGACATGCTTTACTACTTCGTCTTCAGAAGGTTTGTGTCACACGCTAGTGGAGTAAAGATAGAGAATTAGCCAAGGGTTTTTTTTTTATGATACCAATACACCAGTGCATAAATTTCTCCCCAGTGTTCGAAACTCCATACACCATAGCAAACAGCAATAGCTTCAGTTCCAAAGTTTCGTTCAAATCAAGTACCCTGCTTGAGAACTAATGCAAATTTAAGAATATACTTTTGACATTTGTGTGCCGTGAGTTGTTAAGTATCACATCATCTGCTTTGTCCCATCTACAAATTCAGGACATTGACTACCTTGCAGCTTCGAATATTGTAAAAACAATGCACAAATAAGTCCGCTTAAAAAGAGTAGAATTTGAAAAAAATTTATGCAAGTGACAGACGATTCTCCGAATTCATGCAGGAGAAATTCGTAGGTAAGAGGCTTGACATCATAATTGAAGTAGATCTTCCATCCAGGCGGGTCCTAATTGTCAAATGGCAAGCCGGCTTGTTTTTGTTCGTTTGTGGTTTTACGGCTCAAAGACTACAATGGTCATGCTGCGCCGGGTCTGTTTTCCGAGGAATCCAAACATCTTAAGACCTAGGGAACCAAACCCCGGACTACAGTGAGCAGTGCGATCTTTTATGAGATCTCTGAGTAAGCGTTCTTTGTACACTATTGGGAGTCGAACCCGGATTAACGGCGCACTAGGCGAACGCGTTACCACACTGCGCCACCGCAGTGCCGACAAGCCGGCGAGTTTGCTCATGATGAAACACAACAAATTTTGGCATCACCTGTAAAACAATTTGAAATTGGTATTCTTAATATGATCCTCAATACAGCACAACAGCAAATATCTAAAAAGTTCCATCATATAATGAAGCATTATTGGTTGCTATTGCTTGGATAGATCCAAGGAACTTTAATCAAATTAAAGGCCGGAATGGCGTTGCTTGAAGATACTCTTCAAGACTTGTCATCACTGATTGGTGAGGATAAACTGAAGCTGCAGCAAGAACTGTCAGCTTGTAGTGTAGTTTGATGATTACTGCCCTGATTTATTTTCTGTCTTCAGTATCAGATGCCAATTTGGCTTCTATTCGACAGGATTCAGTGGATTGTCACGCAAATGGCTCACCCGAGAGTGAAAGAGTTTTTGACGACCCTATTCCTTAACTCAACCAACAACAACAGCGTGAACAAACCATCTTAGACGAGACTATGGAAACAGTCTTTATAAAAGACTATGACGAGATGATTGAAACAATCCAGACATATGACGACAAGCAAAAATGCCGAAAGTCTTTAGTTTGCATTCTTGAATTGCTATATAAACCAAAATCAGAATGTTCGATATACGATTCACTACATGTGGCATATGAGTTCATACTTACGCTATCTTTCAGCTAAGTTTCTTGTGCGAGAGTCCGCTCTGTACTCAAAATCGTTAAAACTCGCCTACGATCATCATTTGGACAAAAACTACTTGACAGTTTCAGACTGTTCTGTTTCAACAGAGACTTTGAGTTGGACTACAACTAAGTTATTGACTTATTGGCGGTAAGTTCTGTAGAATTATTAAGGCAACTGAAATTGTAGCGTTGTGTGTATAGGTTGTGTATATTTGTCTTAGATATTAGTTAAATATTCAAGAAAGAATCCTTCTCAAAGACACAGATTCAAAATGTTTTATTTCATATCAAATTTTGCTGCCAAAGCTAATCTCAATCAAACTGCTGTTACCAGGCGCTTACCATTTATAATTTCTTTAAATCAGACTGTTTGGTAGATTATTGTTAATAAAAAACGGAAATTTTAAAAAGCAATGTCTAAAACGATAGTTGACTGACCGAAAATACTCGAAAATGAACATGGTGTGCAAACACTTCTACATGCGTCCACCCCAGTGCATTTTAAGCAAGTTGGCGCCCCACGCAACATTTTCCCCACCGCGCCCTCTTGTAGCTAGTTCGGCCCTGATTGATCGTAGATGGTTCTCCGTTAACGTTAAATGACAACCCCATTGCGAGCGGTGGGTCTCTGTACGAATCGACAATTTTCCCTTCACCCATTGGTTGTCAAGTTATCTTGACGTTAAAACCTGTCACTTCTTTTAGAGGCCTGGCGGCCCTAAGACAATTTTTTAGGAAATCATACATTTTATAAACAAAATTCTATTCAAGCTGTAAATAAACTATATGTGGATTCTACAATTCTGTTAAGAAAAAAAATTTTTTAGAGCAATAAACCTAAAATTTTGAATAAATCAACTAAGAATCGTGGGAATTTAAAGGAAATTACAGCTTGGAACACGTATCATAAACTGTGTTCCGAAAGTAGAAAAAGCCACAATGCGTAGTTTGAAACATCAAAGGGGAGAAGGCGGACTTTGGCTATCTTGTTCAATTGTTTTCTTTATTTTATTAGCTCACTTCATCGGGGCTCGAACCACGTGCCCCGTTTATGGGGGGGACAAAAAGACCCTTCCCCCTCAATGTTGATATTAGGACTCAATGTCCCCTCAATTTCAAACAAAATGCCTTCTACTGGTATATTGTCCCCTTAATATTTCTATGCCGTCGGCGCCCATGGCTCGAACCCACTGTGCCCCCACCCCTTATGGGCGTCCATGAATCTTTGTTTCTCCCAGAAGGGCCGCCCCTAGGGCTGTAGGGCCAGGGCGAGATTACTGCGGCGCCCCCTCACACTTATGTCCCCCCCTCTCCCAAATCTTCCAACTAAGCTTTTAATAATCGACTCAACATTGAAAATTTTTCACTTTCCAATAGGCACTTTCAAATGCTTACTTTTAGTAGTCATATAGCCATTGAACAGAAAATAGCCCTAAGTAAAATTAGGGAGTTAAAGAGTTGGGGTAGAAGTAAAAAAAAAAAAAATCTCAATATGATTTGTAGTTTTAAAGAAAATCAATGCATTTCAAAAAATATGGTATATTAATATAGTGCTGAACGAAGAATTAAGGTATGGAAAAAAATGTTATTTGACTTCACAGCCAAATGCAATATGTTAAACATCTAAATGAATCTTTCTGGCCTTGGCACTTGCAAAAGATTTTAAAATTTCTTTAAAGTCCAACTTTTTGGCTTCCTCGTTTTCATATTGTGTTGTAAATAAGTTTATTTCATTTGAATTACTCCCGACTTTAGAAACAACAGCTGAGGAACAAGTTGCAGGGAAAATGTAGGTTGTCAGCTTCGGCACTTTTTTTTTTCATATTGCATTCGGTGCTTTCTCGTCTTGCGCTAATTTTCGTCTTCGCACTCCAGAGATTTTTAGACATAGTGAAATCGCACTCTCAATATTTAATCTGTACGTACGTGCTGTTACAGAAATTCTTTTATTTACACGGGTAAGTCACTTCAAACTGAGGCGGGTTCTTAGATCTGGCTGAGAACAATGGAACAAACAAAACACATATTCACAAGATGCACAGTAATTCAACAATGACGATTACTGATATTCACAAGAATTTATAAGGATGATGATTTCTATTGTTCATAAGTATTTACAAAGATGACACTCGGATCACAGAGCTTTGTACAGCAACTATTAAGTTCAAACCATAAACTTCGCTACTCACTCGTAACGACGATTTCACAAGCACAATTGTCGGGATGACAAGATGTTGACTTGAAAATAAATGTTCTCAATCACAGTACTTAAACACTTAGAAACATGACTAGACGAGTTGACAAATACAGTTCGCAACTACTCAAAATAAACTTCACAAATAATCCACATAAACTTTTCAACGAAGGCAAAAATTCCCGTAGCGAGCGATTACAATAGTTACTCTGCTAGGTCAAAATCTTCAGATGAAAACAGCGTCAAATATCTTAATCTCTGGCTCTCTCTCTTCCAATCCATACGGGGAAGCTTTAAATAGCTTATAGAGAACAATCTGGAAAGAATGAGCGCTACTGCTTTCTCGAAATCAGTAAAAGTTTGCAGAATGTAAGATATTATTACCCTTCACAGGGATAACACAATTGCCAAATATGGTCAACACAGAAAAGCCTCCGGGGCGAGATTTTTGTGAGTTTTCGTGGGGGAATTTATTATACAATAATTTTTGCCACCCACGTTTATGTAGCTCAAACTAGAGCTTATGTAATTTTGGAGAAAAAAAGGCGCCGTCCTCATCCTGGATTCGAACCAGGGTCCCCGCATTGAGCACGCGGTGTCTTGACCTACTAGACGAATGTGGACAAGAACAAACGCATTTTTCTCCGTATATGAAGATGTAAGATATTATCGCCCCGGAGGCTTTTCTGTGTTGACCATTATTTGGCAATTGTGTTATCCCTGTGAAGGGTAATAATATCTTACATCCTAATATACGGAGAAAAATGCGTTTGTTCTTGTCCTCATTCGTCTAGTAGGTCAAGACACCGCGGGGACCCTGGTTCGAGTCCAGGATGAGGACGGCGCCTCTTTTTCTCCAAAAACAAAAAAGCTCTAGTTTGAGCTACATAAACGTGGGTGGCAAAATTGTCGTATAAAATTGCAGAAGCTCATTTCAGCTCGGACGAGTGTTTTCCTACGTCATTGGTCAAGGCTCGCGCCAGAACGGGCGACGGGTAGGGAAGAGGAGAGGGCGCGACAACCGACTTTCAATAAATCATCAGCTCGTTGGCAATGACAGCGACCCACGCTTCGCTACCGGAGGGAACGGGGCGAAGTGGGGAGAACTGTTTCCAAGGGCGCGGTTCGCTGACCAATAAGCTACTTGCCATGTACTATAAACAGACCCTTCATGTTCAAGTGTTCTATTCGATTGTTAATTCCACGGTATTGGAGTTACGAAAAGAATTGGTATAACAGTTAGCCACTTTTTTTAAAATAATTTTCTCCCGGTAAATTAATGTTACCCGATTGTGAAACCCAATATTTTTGAGGCGGCGCCCGGGGCGACCTCCCCGCTCACCCTGGCCTTAGGGCGACCCTGCTCCCAAAAACACCAATTCCGATGAATTTAGCCCAATCCATTTACAGATCTGTTTCTTTTTATATTTGTAATTTTTAAAATAAGTGATTATTATTTTCCAAATCCAATTCAATTCCGTTTACTTTCAATTCTAATTCCCTAAATTTACCCTTGAACCTTTCTTTTTACTCAGACCGAATCAACTCTACATACATGCGAATTGGCAACATTGTAAAGGAAACTTTTATTTTTTAAAATGCACTATTTTAAATTCTGTTATGTCTATTAAACTATTATTTAGGGTAACCATTGATAATAAAAAAACGAAATTTTTAAAGCAATATTACTGTGTTTAACAGACAAGCGTAAAATCGTTAATGAAATTTTAATATATATTTTTATTTATATTCGTCAATATTGATTTCTGTTCATAATTTTTAATAAACGTTACTGGATAAAAAATCCATCGGAAGTAAGTACCATCTTTCATTTATATTACCATTACACTAAAATTTAATCTGAGTTCCCCCCCCCCAACACTCCCATTTAAATGTATCGGTGTAACTGCATAAAAAATTCCCTACCCTGCAAGCTCCTTTCAAAGTCTCCAAAACTCTAGCTATTCTCTTAAAATTGGTCCGAGAATTTTTAGGCATGGTCTGTCTGCACATGCGCGTTAATCGCTTCATAGCATTTCTTTCAGACATTTTTGTTAAAATGCATAACATGCCACATCTATACTACACACGTGTGTCCCCTGTAGGATTTGTCACCAAGGCGTGGCAACCTCTTGCCCGGATTACGTCATCACGCGCTGGCTTCCCGCCACCATGGTTTTAAGGACTAATAACCTGTTCTACTGAGTTTTACCTCCTCTCCTTCTCTAAATAAAAAACACTGCTTCCTCCTCTCACTCTCTAAATAAGAAAACACTTATTTTGGTGTTTACGCGTCCGAGTTTCGTGGAGGATAAATGGTTTTTATGGCTTTCAAAAAATGCTGGAAACATATTTTTGACTTTATCTTTATGATGTCGCCTCTACATATACTCCATAAAGTGCAATCGTGAGCTTTCTCTCCATATGTCCTACTCCACATGTACTCATTCATCGTCCACACTTGCTTTCTTCACCAACTTTATGCATTCATCGCATTTGGGACACATATACTCAGATGATAGCAGATCTTCTTTCATGCACCAATCAATTACAAATTTAATGTCTTCTCAATTCCAATCTGTGAAAAAAATGAATTTAAACGTTCACTTATCCTAGCACTGCAGCTCAACAAATTACTGTCAAAAGGAAAAGCCACCGCAAAATGGCTGAACGCAGTCTCACACGCTACAGTACAACTACCCCGCGCATGTCTTTCCAAAAATTTCCCTCTGTTTTAAGAGTATAGCATCAGTTTTGGAGACGAGTTGGCGACAAAACAGGGGATTCAGCTGTACTGTCACCCATGCCACTGTCATCAATTTTTTCCCAGAAATCTTCTGGAATCAGTTATTGCCGTGTTGAGAGGGTGACCTCCCTTTATTAAAAATCTCAGGTAATTTTGGCACCGCAAATTGTTGAATCAAAAAAAGTGCATTAGTGGAATCAAAATCAGTGAGTGCCTTGTAGGGGGTGTCCCCCCCTCCCCGCATACTAAACATGTCAGATAATCGTGGCACTACAAACTGTTGAATCAGGAAAACGTGCATCATTAGAAATAAAAAACACATCTGTGCAGCAGCATCAGATGTGTTTAGACAGCTCAACTGAAACTCGTTGTCATCCACATTTGGCTTAACAAAAAATTGGGCACAACTGTGCATAGTCATTCACTCAGTTTTCTCTTCTGAAATTGTTTGGGAATTTTGGTAGATCTGCTTGTGATGTCATACTCCAACATCAGGGTTACACTTCTCCTTTGTACTTGCAGTACCATCGCCATGTTGCAAACGAAGCAGTATTTGATTCCTACTTTGCAGAATTTCTGCGGCATCGCTGCCGTAAGAGCAAGCTACGGAATTTGTGTCCAGCATTCCTTCAGGCCATAAAAACTATTCATCCACCACACATGGCTGACCAAGTCGTCTAGGCGAGTACTTCCTGCTTTTTCATTTCACTGCATCGCTCTTCGCTGGTTTGACATTTTCAGTATTCAGGCATAACTCAGATTTGATCCAAATGGGCATCAGTGGGTTTACCCCAAATGTGGAGGTCTCTCTCTCTCTCTCTCTCTCCTTACCCTTCGCTGGTAACAGGATTTGCAGGGCCCAGAAACCACCTGCTTTTTCACTTTACTGAATCGCTTTTCACTTGTTCAACTTTTTTAGTATTAAGGCATAACTCAAATTTGATCCAAACGGACATGAGAGGGTTTACCCCCCCGAATGGGGAGTTCCCTCTCTCGCCCTTCACTGATGACAGGATTTACAAGGCACGGAAACAACCTGCTTTTTCACTTCACTGAATCGCTCTTCACTGGTTCAACGTTTCTAGTATTCAGTCATAACTCAAATTTGATTCAAACGGGCATGAGGAGGTTTATCCCCAAACGGGGGAAATGTGTGTTGTCTCCCTCTAACTCACCTTTCACTGATAACAGGATTTACAGGGCCTTAAAACCACCCAAGACAATTCCAACATTGCAGCAGGTCACTTTGTTTCCAGGTTGCTTTTCGCAACATCACAAAAATTCATGAGAAGACCAACTATGCTGTTTTACCAAAGATTGCATCTTCTCTTTACATTTGGGACACTCATACTCTGATGTGAGCAAACCATTGTTCATTGCTCATTTGATCACACATCTCTAACCTATTAATTGCAATCCATAAAAAAAAAAAAATTCAAAAACTCAACCATAACTGGTTAAAACTAAAAAAACACTGCCTTTGAGAACAGGAACTAAGAAGAAAATGGTGGTACGAACGCTTTGAAACAAAATTTACGAGCAGAATTTTATGAAATTTTGGAGCATTTTTAAAGGGAGAGCCAAGGTAGTGGCATATTCAGCAGTAGCATTACCATTTTGTTTCTGTCAGTAGTGTTATGTGAGCTGCAACGTAAAAAGTATGAGCAAATGTTTGAATTTTTTTTTTCAATAGCTGAAATTGGAAGAGTTTTTCCAGAGGTTTTTGTAACCCAGTACTTTCTCTGAATCAGTAAAGGCCCAATTGTGGGGAAGGGGGTGCTCCCCCTTACTAAAAGCATAAGATAATCTAGACTCTATAATCTGTTGTATCAGAAAAGCTTGCAATAGTGAAAATGAAAAGACTGTTAAAAAAAAACTGACATGTTAATCTTTGTCTGTTGTTCACAGAGAAAAGATTGTTTTAATAACTTCTAAAAATGTTTATTACAAAAGCTTCCAAAAACAGGAGTCCTTTTTAATAAATTTATAAAAGTACCAGGCTCGCAAAATGTGAAACAATTATGGTGTGCATCGAAAAGCAAGTTGCAGCAGGCAGGAAGGAAGTTGGCACCTTTGTCGACACAAGAGGAAGATTGATATGCAGTTATACCGAGTATATCAGTACCAGAGTTGATTTACATTTGTTAATGTATTTTGGTTTAAACTGAAAAATATAAATAAACCCAGTGGTAGCATAATGATACCACATTTTGGTTACCATGTGAATAATTCAAGTTTGATTCTAAGAATATATCCAGTACTTGCTGATTTTCCCCTACAAATCCACAGCTCCAGATAAGCATTCTTAGATGAAAAAAATTTGAATTCATGGCACATCCATGGGAATTTTCTGATGCAGCTTGACCTCAGCTATCCTTGCTTCATAAAACATAAAATGGAAGGTAAAAGTGCAGTATCTTTCAGTTTGGTCCCAAAATAGTCAAGGAGAGAGAAAAGAGAGGAGTGATCGTTTTAAAATGCATGACTCAGGTGGGGGCAAGTATCTATAGAATGGAGGCAGTGATATTGTCAGCATTTTGATAAATATAATGGACTCTGCATTTCAATAGACTGGAATATTACTAGTAATGGAAGAGAGCAAAAGTCTGTAAGCTTACTTAATACAAAGTTTGCTTTTATAGAAGCGAGGTTCCAATTATTTAAAAAAAAATTGATTATCATCGTTCAGTACTATGTTCTTTTATGTTTTCTCTAATGGTGGGTGCAAAAATACTCAACTGTTTGAAGAAAAAAACTATTTTGTAACAGAACGAATATGAAAATATAATTGTAACTTTGCATTATCCAGCATTAATATCCAGATACATTAAATGAAGTATAGTTTCTAATTTCTTGTTCAAAAATAGAATTGTGGTCATCTATTATTCTGTTTGCAGAAAGCATAGAAAACATGTTTCTCTTATGGGCTTTTAATTTTTTTAAATAAACTTTGAGCATGTCCTCGCAATATTTCCTTATCATTTATTCATATGTGTTCAATGTAGCATTGCTTCTAGTTTCTTACATAAAAGTATAATCGAGGCATTGGGTGCAAGAAGGGCGAACTCAACATCAGACTTTTTTTTTTAACCATCCCATTCACGGACATCTGCTTTACATGCTTATATGTCTAATTTGTGAAGTTTGTCTTTTTTTTTCTCTCGAAAATACACCATAAAAATAAAACAAACAAGGGAATCCCTTTCACTGTTCACTGAACTTTGAGATCAGACCTATGGAAGATGATAATGCTTGACTTTCTGATCACGAATGTGAATCATTTGTCTGCTAAAATGATATGACAATTTTTTATGAATATTTGAAGTCCAAAAATGTCACTTTTTTCGCCAGGTTTGATATTTTTTAATCGCACTGTATGTGAGCAAAAACAGGTTTGAAGTCGGTAAGATTATGAAGGATCATCGTATTTAACGGATAAAAATAAAAAATTATGTCTCAGCTAATTTAAACAGTATAAAAAAATTAATATGAAAAATGAACTTTTAGCATAGATGGTGACAATTTTGAAGGCTACGCCAGATTTTCGTTTGAAGTAGTTATTTCGTATTATCGCAGCCCATGTCAAGTTTCTTTTACATTTCTTTTTCCAAAATATTATCTCATGAGGAAAAGAAGCACATGAATACATATAAGCATGCATACATGAGTATAAATAAATGAAATGTATGAATATATGAGTATTTATATATCAGTATCCATATATGAGATGTATGAATATGAGTATGAAATGCATGAATATATGAGTATGAATAAATGAAATGCATGAATATATGAGTATGAATAAATGAAATGCATGAATATATGAGTAT
>QLNU02015360.1:167105097-167117793 GCA_006491805.2 Dysdera silvatica | reverse complement strand
TGATGTCCTATTTTTTCTATAAAATCTTATCGTCATCATCATTTGCCAAGGAACCGTCACTTTCTTTCGTATTCTATGTCACTCAATCGCTTCCTCTTACTCTCTCATTTGTCACTCATCCCCCCCGATCGAGTTTATTTTGACACAGGTCTACAGGTCGCGCTATGCAATAGATAATGATACAAGCTGCGACCGGTATAATTACTTATACTAATGATATATACAGGCACGGTGTCGGCCCCGCTTGAACGAATATTGACGGTTCCAGCAAATATTGTTCGATTAAACGGAATATTTGGTTATCCGGAGAAAGAAATACAAATATTCATAAGGCCTAAAATGTGCAAGTGCACTAATGTCGACTGCACACATAGTTTACATGCAGTAGTATTGAACATAGAGAATACATAATGTGTACGCAAAAAAATGGAAAAAAAATATATATACATTATGTATTTTTTAATATAAAAAAATTGCAGATCGGCATGCACTTGTTACATTACGTATGCCAAAAGGACTTTTCAAAGCTTTTGCCATCCACGTCCTAATATGAAGATTTTGGAAATCCTTCCACAAGGTTAAGGAGGACGTTTACAAAGAGAAATTTTGAATACTCTTTTCCTTGTTTAATCACTGATTTCCATAATAATTGTGCAGCATTTAATCGATTATCCGAGGGTCGGCCTGTGAATATTGTTCGATAAAGCGAAGAACTTTGATGAGGGCCTTGAAATGATCGTAAGCAATTGAAAACAGTTAACTATTTAATCGTATTTAAGCTTAAATGCTTGCTCATATAATTTTTATCCATATTTACTGTATGATTTTTTCATCCAAAACATAGAGCAATTTAAAACTTGTGAACTGTTCGTTTGGTGACAACAGGGGCACCAAGGTCGAAATTTAACATCACCCTACGATTAATAGCACATAATGTCTCGTGTCGTCACCATCTTTGATCATTATACCCTCAGCAGAGTCGTAGCCAAATGGCGGTTTTGAAGGTTGTAGCCCCCCACAAATCGCAATGAAATTTTGTATATTTAACATAGGAATATATGAGTTGTAGCTCTGTAACCCCTCCCATTAAGCCTATAACCCTCCCCTTATGAACTTTCTGCCTACGCCGCTAACCCCCATTACTTCTTAAACTTCTGTGATTCAACGAAAAACATGTATTTTCAGCATAGACCGTTTGCTTCCATGTTTAGAGTAAAAATAAAATCCTTAATTGATCAATTCTGTCCAAGCCAACTTAGACAATTTAGTATAATGGATATGGTGAGCCCGACCTGTAGCCAGAATTTTGGGCAATTGGGCACCCGACGATTATTTTATAAATACAACTGCCAGAAAAACCGGTACAGGCGTGCGTATGCAAATAACGGAGCTTTGCAACCAATCAGCGTAACGCGATGCGGTCGGCAGCGCCTATATAAGACAAGAGATGTCTGGCAAAGCTGTTAGATCGGTTCTTGCCGCTACAATGGCAGGTTATCAAGATTTAAGTGATTTTGAACGTGGCGTTATAGTCGGCACAAGAGAGATGGGACATAGCATCTCCGAGATAGCGACAAAATTTGGATTTTCGCGTACGACCATTTCACGGGTATACCGTGAATATCAGGAATCCGGTAAAACATCAAATCTCCGACAGCGGTGCGGCCGGAAAAAGACCTTGAAAGAACGGGACATTCGACGACTGACGAGAATCGTTAAACGAGATAGACGTGCAACACTTCCTCAAATTGCCGCGGATTTCAATGCTGGGGCATCAACAAGTGTCAGCGTGCGAACTGTTCAACGAACCATCATTGATATGGGCTTTCGGAGCCGAAGGCCCACTCGTGTACCATTGTTGACTGCACGGCACAAAGCTTTACGCCTCGTCTGGGCATGCCAACACCGCCATTGGACTGTTGATGACTGGAAACACGTTGCCTGGTCTGACGAGTCTCGTTTCCAATTGCATCAGGCGGATGGACGTGTACGGGTATGGAGACAACCTCATGAATCCATGGACCCTACATGTCAACAGGGGACTGTTCAAGCTGGTGGAGCTTCTGTGATGGTATGGGGCGTGTGCAGTTGGCGTGATATGGGACCCCTGATACGTCTAGAGACAACTCTGACAGGTGACACATACGTAAGCATCATGTCCGATCACCTACACCCATTCATGTCCATTGTGCATTCCGACGGACTTGGACAATTTCAGCATGATAATGCGACACCCCACACATCGAGAGTTGCTACCGAGTGGCTCCAGGAACACTCTTCTGACTTTAGACACTTCCATTGGCCACCTAAATCGCCAGACATGAACATTATCGAGCATATCTGGGATGCCTTGCAACGTGCTGTTCAGAAGAGATCTCCAACACCTCGCACTCCTATGGATTTGTGGACTGCCCTGCAGGATTCCTGGTGTGAATTGTCTCCAAGATACCTTCAGACATTAGTCGAGTCCATGTCACGTCGTGTTGTGGCACTTCTGTGTGCATGCGTGGGGTTGGGGGCTACACAATATTACGTAGGTGTACCAGTTTTTCTGGCACTTCAGTGTATAAATAGCTCGAAATGGCAACTGGGCCCCATGCCCCTCCTGGCCCTAGCTTGGCTAAAGGCCCATGGTGAGCTTATCGCACCATATTGATACGACAAAAATTTCTATAAAATAAAGTAAGGCATGAAATTTGAATTTTTTATTTCCACGATAACGAAGTATTGAAATTCGTAGAGTAAAAATATTTCAAATACTGCCTGCCCGTCTATTTGTCTGTCAGAGGGGCGCCGAGAGCTAAAGCGGGGCCCCAAGCTTAGTTCGATCGACCCCATAACCCCTTCCCTGGGCAGTGGCATAGACATTTTTTTTTAGGGCCGGGTCTCTTACAGCATTGGCCCTTGCCAGCGCTAGCCCCTAGACTTCATCCGGGCCACAGACCATGCTGCCCCCCCTCTCGTCGGTTCCATCTGTCGGTCCTATTAACCAAGGAAACGAGGGCAGGAAACAGGAACGTAAATGACATTTTTTGCCCAATAAAAATCACGTAATCTTAAGATGAATAAATATTGGACATAAGCTGACCAATCATGTCCTGAGAATTTGTTGTTCCACTTTTCATTTCGACCAATCAGAACCTCTGGCACTCATAACCATTTTAATATTTCAGGGAATGACATTTTATGAAAGGAAGTCAGCTTACTAAACACAAGAGTTATCACACCAGAATGGCAATAACTTTTACATAAGTTTAATACTCCGAGCCCATCATATTCATATATAACTTTCTTGAACACTAACATAAGTTAGTAAACGAAACCAAATTTCCTTATTGTAAACAAAAAACTCATTTCATTTAAAATTATTGCAGTTGTCCGCAGAATAACTTAATGGAAATGCCATCAAAAGACTATTTTGTTATTTTTGTTTGACCCGGTTAGCCATGTTTTTATTACAACAGACTGGAAACAAATGAAAATCAAAACATTTAGATGCAAATACCAGAAACACCGAAGTCATTCATTGCTGTGGTAAGAAAAGCTTAACCTTTAGAGCGTCCCGCACAGAATGTCTTTTTACCTTTCGAACCTTTTTGCTAATCCAGATTGAACTATGTCGCTGGTAGCCAGTTGCAGGTACTTAAAAATGAAAAGTAATTTTCAAAACTTCTTTCGTGTAAAACAGCGCTTTGTATGCGAGAAAGCCGAGTGTTAATGCAACACCATTCTTCGTTACAAAACATCAAAATGAGGAATCTAAGATATGGTTTTATGGCCTTATCCTTTCACCTTATCTATTCCGAATCCCCCATTAATAACAGTGCCATCCTCTTTCAGAATTAGGAAGAGTCTTAAATCTGTGACCCCTTTTCAGAGGAAGTAGGCTTCGTCCTACAAAATTAACAGATTTGCAAGTCAAGGGGAAAATTCAGATTCGGAGGAAAGCTTACAGCAGGGGTCTTCAACCCGCGACCCGCTTGCGGGCTCATGGGAAAAAATACAAATTATTTTACACAAAAATAAGGTCCCTCTCTCCCTCTAAATTTTAAATTTATGTATTTTATTCTGTTCACATTTTCACACTTCGTAATAAATATCTTAAAACGTTAAAGAACTAAAGTAATACGCGGTCTTCCCTCAGTCGTGTTTTACTTCAGTTTTCTAGCGTATATGGGCATTAGGAGTAGTTTTATTGATTTGCAGTGCAATATTAATTTAAAGAAAAAATTCAACAGCAGCCACGTAAAACCAAACGGAAGTAAAATTGCCGTATTGCTGGTCACTTCTGGTTCCCTTTGCAAGGAATCATGGAAAATGTGGGCAAATCATAGAAAAAGCAGGGCGATAGTCAAAAGCGTCACCCACCTCTTGAACCATCCTAAAAATTAAATTAAAATTTGCGGAAAACGTAGGGGCATTTATGAGTAATTTTATGCTAAAATGAACAAATACAACTTCGTCTATCCGGCTTCTCAAATGTGACAGAAAATCGTGCAGTATCGGAGGGGGGTGCTTTGATTTCCTTATGTAAGTTATCGTAAGATAAAATGTTTTTGCGAATTTATTTTATATGACAACGAAATTTTTATTTTGTGGGGAGGAGTGGGGGGGGACTTCGAAATTTTCCAGAATTCGAGACAGAACGGGGGGAGAGCAGATTGACAGAATTGTGCAGACTAAGATTACAATTAAAAATAAAAATAACAATCTGCTTCCTTTTAAATTTTTGTGCTTTGGACACTTGTTCATATAGAAATCAGATTTTCCCCCTCCTCCCCTCCCCCCCAATGTAACGAAAAATCATGGAAAATATAGGGATGGGTGCTTATTAGGAAATATCTTCTATAAGAAATAAGAATTCGTCGATCTGTCTTCAAATGCGACGGCGACAGAAAATCGCGGAGTATTCAGTGGGGGGGTCTGTGATTTACCTTATGTGCATTATTATATATGTAACAACATTTATATAAATTTATTTTTTATGACAATGACATTCTTCTCCTGTGCTCTGGGGAAAAGGATGGATGCTTTTCCAGCGGAAGTGAATCAACGGAAACCAACGATAGGTTGAAAAAAAAAAATGCCATCTTTTGAAATTTTTACACTCCTAAAATTTAGTGCTTTGGACATTTGTCCAGCATGCCCATTTATAAATTCGGTTCCGATCGCACCTGATCATAATTTAACATATTATGCACATGTGAACACTTTGCAAAAGGAAGTTAGTACCAATTTCATTTTCATAGCCTTCGTGATCGAAAATTGATAGCAAACTTAAAAATCAGAAATGAACGTGAAGCCAAAGAATATCGCTAAATATAAACTATTCCTAAAAAAAAAAACTTCTTTACAGGTAGAAAAGGCTGCATTGAGATGCTGAGTGAGGGAATCAAGGTATCGTATTTGGCCACAGCCCACTAGATTGCAGACCATGGGTTCCCCGAAAGCAACAATGATTCTGATCTTGCAACGTGCGTCGGTGAGATCGGTAGAAGGAAAAATAAAGGATTGAGCAATCGAAATTTGCGTCATATATACAGGGATTGAAAAATCCCTTGAAATGTTGGGAGCCACAAAAAGCAGTGCAATTTAATTTTATGAAAGAAAATTTAGCACTAATAGGATCATACTAAGTACATAAATATTCAATATATTCAATTTAAACATGCTTTATGCATTGTGCTTATGTTCTTTGATATGCCTCACAGCTTTTGTTTAAAAGTACTAATGGTCAACAGCTTTATCAGGATTAAAGTTCTTTAAATAAAGTCCATTCAAATTTATCAATAAATTTTGCAAACTGCTTACTTCCAATTTGTTTCTTAATTTACTTTTTATCAGGTTCATGTGAGAAAATCCTTTCTCACATGATGCTGTGGAAACTGGTGTAACAGTTACTATCTTGGGTAGAGAACTTAAATTTGGAAGTCTGTCTTTCATGGCTTCAGTTTTTCCCTACAATTGTTCAATATTAAATTTTTTTCCAAGTGTTTTTAGATCAAACCACTTCGTTAGAAGATCACCAAGAAATTCTTCTTCAGTCTCATCTTTACTACTTAGAAATTTTCTATAATCTAAGCCTAACGTTTTTATTTTACTTTCTCCAGAATTAAATAAATCTGTACCATCCGGCCATTGAAGTGTGTCAAATATGGCAACAGTAATCGTCGAAGTTTCTAAGACTTTCTCATTAAACAATTGGATGCCAGCATATTTTGCTTGTCATTTTCAAAAGCATTTTTATCAATTTTTGTAAGACGCATCTTTTTGGACTTCCCATCTAAATTTGTATTAGATATAACTAATTATTGATGAACTTTAAATTTTAATTAATATTTTATTAATTATATATAAACTATTAAGGTGGATTGCTTGCCCATATTTCAAGTCAAGTGGTCTTTAAAAAATAGATCTAGCTTGAAATGAGCTAAATTGAAAACACTGACCTGCTCTCAGCAATAGCCAATACAAGCGTCTAGAGACATAGCGGGAGCCACCAGGCTTCGCCTTCCGTGCATGCGCACATGCAAACCTTGGTTTGTCAGTAGTCAAGTAAAAACATAGTAATGGCAGTAAAATCCAGCAGAGAACTCTTTATATATCAATATAGCTATCAAGATCACTGTGCTTTTTAATTATTATTATATCACTATGTTCGTTTTTTCGCAATTTAATTTTACCATTCATAGTCTATAAATACCTCCATCCATTCTCCTTTCTCATTTTCCATGCTTGATTAAACAATCCCTTCTTAAAATGGCATAGTTGCCCCTATTTTAAAGCCTATTCTCCTCCCAATTAAGCCTATGCAGGCCCTGATTGTATTTACAAAAAACTATTACCTTATCCTTTTTATCAACAGACAGATGTCAAAGCCTAGGCGCATGCACAGAAATGAGACAGAAGAAGCTATTTTCTCCCTTTGGCAGCCACCTTGGTGTTTAGAAAACTAAGTCAACCCATGCCGAAAACAAGGCAAACAAAACATTTCCCGTGAGCCTCAGAAAGAAATGAATTCTCTCACCGTTCTCCTTGCTTTCATCACTTTTTTCTCACTTTACAGAAGGGCAAAGAAAACGCCACTCCGAGAGAAAAAAATTAATGATGTAAAGAATAATTAGGGTCTCCAGATCCAACTTTTTAGTCGCCACGGCGACCTGGCACCTGGTATTTTTTAAACCCTGATATAAACAATAAAAATTGAAAAAGTTAGGCACCAAAAATGACTGGGTCTAAAATCTTGGTCATCAAAACGAAATTTATAGGTGCAAAATATGAGTAACGACTGTTGATTTCAAGCCCCGATTTGGAGGTGTCCACTATTGGGAAGGATTAGAGGAGAGCAAACATTGGAACTTCGAATTGAAAAAGTGTCCATTTTATAGAGGTATCCATCATTTGAGAGAAGCATTGTATATATTTTGGCATGGAAAATGTTTGATAAGTCAGAACCGTCATGTAATGTCAAGGAATTAAGATGTTTGAATTCTTTGAAAAAATATAGGTCCTGCCCTACTGTCGTATAGTGGTAACACATTCATCTATCATTCAGTTAACCTGGGTTAGACTCTCAATCATTTTTCTGTCCACTGTAGACTAGGGTTTGGTTTCAAAGGTTTGGATTCTTTGGAAAACGAAGTCCTAGTACAGTGTGACCTTTGCTCTCCTTGTACCATGAAAACATAAACATGCTTTTTGTTTTTTATGGAACTTTTTTTTTAATGACCTTTAAGAACGAATTTTGAACTTATATATGCTTCTTATTCCAGAGCAGGTTATGAGATGGTTGAATGTTATGGGAATAACATAGATGAAGTAAAAAAATTAATTCAGAAGCAGATAATATTCCTTCAGCAGTATGATGGATTAGTTAATCTTTATACTTTGGTAAGTAAATGCTTCGTTTAAAATTAGTTAAAAATGATTATAAAATTTCATTCATACAAATTTAGTGCTAGTGAAAAGTAAATATAAAATTTATTCAGCATTTTATATTTTTATGTGCATTCATCATAAAATATTTTTGTATTACATAACTTGTATTTCTGTGTAAAAAAAAAAAAAAAAAAGTCAGGTCATTGGAAGGTCAATATTCACTTCTAAAAGTCTATTGGAATTAAAATTATTCTTATATGGAATCAATATTAAATTTCACCACTTTAATGAATGAATCTAAACCTTTCATTTTAGTTACCTGTTAGAAATGCCTCTAGTGAATGGACGAAGTTTAAATATATTGTGTCCATACAGAAGTTCTAGTCTAATGAAATGAATCATGAAAACAATGTCTGCATCTGTATTTAAGAGTGACTGTTAAAAGCAGGGGTTCGAAATACATTATTATAAATATTTCTGCTGAGGGAATTTTTATATGACCATAAAAATGGGGTGACCGTTCGGTACAAGTAAGGAAGTCCACTTCATTTTGGGGAGTCGGTATTTGCTTAGGAAGTGTTTTATTTCCAGTTCTGTTATTTTTATTTGTATGTCTGATTTTATTTCATGACTTTTCTTTATCAAGATACATATAACATGGCAGCATGTTAATATAGGTGAAAATATCTTATAAAATTGTAATAGAAGAAATTTGTTGTTTACAAACAAGAGGAATAGATTTTATTTTTAAGTAAACATCAGTTGAGCAAATGTTATATTTCAACTTTGAGAGAGATTTTAAAAGCCATGAATTTTTTTTAAAGAAACTTTTTTATTAACCAATGTTTTTAATTTTAAAACAAATTAAATATATATCATATATGTATCGATATAATAATCGTAATTGAATATTCTGATGTTATGCAGAATGGCAATGGTGTTTCCTTACATATTTCACTGACAAACCAATATTTGACAATAACTGTGCGATGTCAGAGAGATCGCTCTGCCAAACAACCGAGTTCAGCACTGACAGAAGTAAGAGTTTCGAGACTACAGTGGGACAATGTCATGTTCAGTGATGAGTCTAAATTTAGTTTGCAAACTGATTCTCATCATTTAATGATATGAAGAGAACGTGAAACTCATTTTCACCTGAGAAACAAAATTGAGAGAAAACCTGAGAAAAAAAATGAAAGACAATTTTCCTTCAGTGGGAGTCATGGTGTGCGCAGGCATCATGCTAAACAGCTGCACAGACATCCAGATCTTTAAGGCAGGGTCCGTTTCTGCTCAAAGATAGAGACAAAGACCTTGAGTCCGTTCGCCAGTTTTGAGGTGCTGTCAGTCCTGGATTCATGTTCATGAATAACGTACCTCCTCACCATGCAACCCTGGTCAACTATTCCTTCAAAGTGGAGATATCCAGCATATGCAGTGGCTTTCTAACTCTCCTGATCTTAATCCTATAGAGCATGTGTGGGATATGCTCGATAAGCAACTTGCAGCCCTTCAGCACCCACTAAGCTCTGTTCTGGAATTGAAAACAGCTCTTCTTGAGGTTTGGAACTCTGAGCATACAACTCAACAAAACTCTTTCTCAAATTATAGGAAATTGTTGTGTAGCATTTGTAGCTATCAGAGGTAATCACACGCCTTATTGAACTTCAGCATCACCTTTTTGTAATAGTTATGTTTCACTAAAATTGAAACTAGGAATATGTCTATTTTTCTTTCAGACTATTTATTGAGATAATAAAAGTCAGTATTATCCTTGCTTTTCATTCTTTTATTTTTCTGTAACCTTATTTCACCCGCATACCGTGTTTCCTTCCATTCCAATATAGAATTCCTTAAATATTCACACAAATAGCAATTATGCTTAACTTTTAGACATGAGTGTACATTCAGTATTAAAGATATTGTTTAATACATGCTGCTCATCAGATAATATGGACAAAGGTTCTAAGAATTTTGTGCAAAAAATGTCTTTCTTGGAAAAAATCATACTTCATGCAAGTGGAGGATTTCAAAAATATGATTTTATTTTGAGAGGTGTGTTTTCATGATGAGGTTCATCGTTTCAGGTAAACTGTCTGACAAAGAAATCATTACTGCAGTAACAAGAGAGAAGTAAAACAAGAAACCTTCAGCGACAGTGAAGAAAATATTCGAAACCTATTGGTATGGTTAAGGAATAATTCAGGAACCAATCAAAGGTTGATAAGATGGGCCCTAGCTCTTCAACCTTACAATTTTGATGTAGAGCTATGACCTCCGTTTAATATTGTGTTTTATTTGTATATTATATTTGTATAATGTGATGAAAAAAAAATTCTGAGTATTTTGATATTCGTAGTTTATGAACATATTATCATACATATCAGTATTGTGTTGAATTTTGAAAAATCTTGAAATTTTGTATGTGTTTGTTTAAAATTGCCTGTAGCATTTGTATTGTATATGAATTACTTTATTAATGACAGATATTAATAGAACTAGAATAATTAATAGAATCAATTGCATCAGTTTGCGTCTTTAACTCTTTAACCCCAATGTACTATCATGGTACTCCTCTCATTATTTTGAACTAACCAGTATATATATATTATAAACTTTCACCAGTTAAAGCATGACAGAGCATCACCTTCCTACTTCAAGTTTGGACATACTGGTGTGGCTGCATTGTTATCTTGCTGCGTTGTGCTCCACCTTGCTGTCATCTGTTATGAGTGACCTGTTAAAACTTTTCGTTCATAACTTCAAGCGAAGTTCTGCAGGGGGGGGGGAGGACTGTACTGACCCCCTCCCTGTTTACCAGCCATGTAAAATATGTCATTTGCCTCTTGACTATATCCCCTTTCGAACTCGGCCATAGCATGAAGATTTACTGATCTACACTCCGTCCATACAACTCGAATTTCTAACATAAAATTACAGTCCCTGGATCTGGGTTGACATCTGGAATCCGACCTTTGACATGTGTGAACCAGATCCGGGGATAGGATGGTAACAGTGACTTGAAACCAGAGAGGGGCTTGGATGTCAAGCTACCATTAGACAGTCCTCCCTGGGCTGCATGTACATAGTTAAGTTATTTTCAGTGAATAAAGCTTCATTTTGAATTAATTCGGCCAAGAGCCAATTGCCTGTCTCGAATTTTACTAGCTACGTTACAGTGTACATATATGCCAAAATTTGATTTCAGAGTATAATTTTTTTTTTCAGGATTATTTTGTCTGTGATCACTGGAATAAAATTCCTAAATCTTGGCAAAGTTCATTGGTCAAGTTAGAACCTCAGGACTTAGGGAATTTTTTAGATATAAATAAAGAATTCAGGTAAAAGAATATATATATATACACACACTCAATCATTAAAAATCTTCCATAAATAATTTTAATATGTATTGTAAAAATATCCAATTGATTTCGTAAGTTTATGCCATACGCTGGCTTTAAATTATATAGAGAGTAATTTCAACGATTTATCACAGTTAAAAAATTTAATAAGTCAAGAACTATTTCTGTGCCATATATGGCTATTGAATGTTGTCAACTTAAAATTTTTAACTACAATAATTTGTTACTCTCTATATAGTAGATTGTTTTAGAATAACAGTTTTTATATTTTATAAATTTAGTATAGAACCATAAAATAGATTATCATTTAGGTCAGGTGCTTCATCAACCTTTGCTTTAATAAAGCAGGAGTTTAAAATTGGTATTGCCTTAAACTTTATTAAGCAAATTTTATAACATGAGAAATGAAATAATCTTTGGAAAGTAATTTAATATTGTAAAATATGTACTGTTTAACTTCGGTTTAATGATACCCAATTTAACGATATCCTCAATTTAATGATAACTTTTTGTCATTAGCTTATAGATGTAATGCAGGGCCAGATTATGGCAAGGGCTCGCAGGGCCCATGCCGGGGCCCCACAAAGAGACGGGGCCCCCAAAACATTATGACAATTTTATTTAATGTGATAAAATAGTAAATTAATACAAAAAAAATCATTTTTTTCTTCCTTCAGATTTACGCCGAAACAAATTTGGTGAAATCATAGCTGGTATCTACAATTATAGCAATTATAACTACAGCTGCAGCTTTGAGAATAACTAAACTTAGCTCTTTTTCATTGTTGCTGGTCTTGCAATTTCACAACTTAATTGTGTTGTAATTTGGCTACTTTTTATCATAAAATGGCTTTAAAATTTTGGAGATTATATGTCTTAAGGGTGTATTATTTTATTTTTATTGCTCATTTTTTCACAACTTTGTCTTTTGTCCGTTTACATGTTGATAACACTGTACTTTTTTAAATGGTCATGAATGTCATGGGCGTGAGTCGCAGTGTTTCTAAAAGCACGAAACTGGTGCGCCAATGCCACACGCTATTTGCAAATTTTACCAAAACTTTCCCAACTTGATGTGCAAGTTCACTGCTTGTCATCCAACGTTGGCGTGAAAGTGGGATAAAAAACTATATTCTTACCTACATTTTTAAATGGGAATAGGGGTGCATACATTTTTCAGATTCATATCCAATCTTTATGCACGTGTCAAGGGGGCCCCCAATGCTAGTTGGACCGGGGCTCCTAACGGTCGTAGTCGGCCCCTGGCTGTAAGTAGAATTTGTTAGAAAATCAACTTCAATTAAGTTTACTCAATTGAAGCGAATGCTGGTTTACAGTGTGTAAAGAAGTATTTACTGCGTTTTGACGTCAACAATGATCTTGTCGATGCATTTGAAAAAATCGAAAAGGCAATGTTAAATGCCAACTCCCAAAAAAAGTCAAAACAAAGGTCAAT
>QLNU02015360.1:167079614-167096747 GCA_006491805.2 Dysdera silvatica | reverse complement strand
GAAAACCTTATTTATACCGAAACAAGTCATTTAAGATCTATTTGACTTTTTCAAAAAAATTCAAAATTCGGTAAAAAATAGAAAATTTTGTGTCGCGATAAAAACTTTTTTTAGGCAGAAATACATCTTTTTAGACATATATGATTTTTTCAAAAAATTTGGGAATTTCCTTAAAAAGTGGAAAAAGTTTCTGTTGATCCAAAAACCTTTTTTAATCCGAAATAAGGCGTTTTAGACCTGATTTGGTTTTTCGAAAATTTTCAAAATTTCGATAAAATATCGAAAAATTTCTGTTGAGCTAAAAATGTTTTTTAGACAAAAATAAAGCGTTTTAGAGATACTTAATTTTTTCGTAAAATTTCGAAATTTCGGTAAAAATAGAAAATTTTCCTTCGATCGGAAAACGTTGTTTAGACCGAGACAATGGTTTTTAGATATATTTGATTTTTTCGAAAAATTTCAAAATTTCCTTAAAAAGTCGAAAAATTTCTGTTGATGTAAAAATGTTTTTTAGACAAAAATAAAGCGTTTTAGATATATTTGATTTTTTCGAAAAATTTCGTAATTTCGGTAGAAATCGAAAATTTTCCGTCGATCGGAAAACCTTATTTATACTGAAACAAAGCATTTAAGATCTACTTGATTTTTTGAAAAATTTCGAAATTTCGGTAAAAAATCGAAAATTTTCCATCGATCGAAAAATGTTTTTTAGACCGAAATAAAGCGTTTTAGAACTACTTGATTTTTTGAAAAATTTCGAAATTTCGGTAAAAAATCGAAAATTTTCCATCGATCGAAAAATGTTTTTTAGACCGAAATAAAGCGTTTTAGACATATTTGATTTTTTCAAAAAATTTTTTAATTTCCTTAAAAAGTCGAAAAGTTTCTGTTGATCCAAAAGCCTTTTTTAATCCGAAATAAGGCGTTTTAGCCCTGACAGTTTTTCGAAAATTTTCGAAATTTCGATAAAATATCGAAAAATTCTGTTGATGTAAAAATGTTTTTTAGACAAAAATAAAGCGTTTTAGAGATACTTAATTTTTCCGTAAAATTTCGAAATTTCGGTAACAATAGAAAATTTTCCTAAGATCGGAAAACGTTGTTTAAACCGAAACAATGGTTTTTAGAAATATTTGATTTTTTCGAAAAATTTCGTAATTTCGGTAGAAATCGAAAATTTTCCGTCGATCGGAAAACCTTATTTATACTGAAACAAAGCATTTAAGATCTATTTGACTTTTTTAAAAAATTTCGAAAT
The DNA here is from genome assembly GCA_006491805.2 of Dysdera silvatica. Taxonomy (NCBI): domain Eukaryota; kingdom Metazoa; phylum Arthropoda; class Arachnida; order Araneae; family Dysderidae; genus Dysdera; species Dysdera silvatica. The sequence goes on along the minus strand of QLNU02015360.1, from coordinate 167,095,489 downwards.
TTCGGTAAAATTAGAAAATTTTCTATCGATCGGAAAATGATTTTCAGACCGAAATAAAGCTTTTTAGACCTATTTGATATTTTTGAAAAATTTGAAAATTTTCGTGAAAAATCGAAAAATTTCTCTTGATCCACAAAACGTTTTTCAGACCGAAATAAAGCGTTTTAGACCTGGCTTATTTTTTCGAAAAATTTCAAAATTTCGATAAAATATCGAAAAATTTCTGTTGAGGTAAAAATGTTTTTTAGACAAAAATAAAGCGTTTTAGAGATACTTAATTTTTTCGAAAAATTTCAAAATTTCGATAAAATATCGAAAATTTTCTGTCGATCGGAAAACGTTGTTTAGACCGAAACAATGGTTTTTAGATATGTTTTATTTTTCCGAAAAATTTCGTAATTTCGGTAGAAATCGAAAATTTTCCGTCCAGCGGAAAACCTTATTTATACCGAAAAAAAGCGTTTAAGATCTATTTGACCTTTTCAAAAAATTTCAAAATTTCGGTAAAAAATAGATAATTTTCTGTCGATCGAAAAACGTTTTTTCGGCAGAAATAAAGCTGTTTAGACATATCTGATTTTTTTCAAAAAATTTGGGAATTTCCTTAAAAAGTCGAAAAGTTTCTGATGATCAAAAAACCTTTTTTAATCCGAAATGAGGCGTTTTATACCTGACTTGGTTTTCCGAAAATTTTCAAAATTTCGATAAAATATCGAAAAATTTCTGTTGAGCTAAAAATGTTTTTTAGACAAAAATAAAGCGTTTTAGAGATACTTAATTTTTCGTGCAATTTCCGGTAAAAGAGAAAATTTCGGCCTGATCGGAAAACGTTGTTTAGACCGAAACAATCGGTTTCTAGATATATTTATTCTTTGAAAATTCCCCCAATTGTAGAAATCGAAAATTTTCCGTCGACGGAAACATCATTTATACCGAAACAAAGCATTTAAGATCTATTTGACTTTTTCAAAAATTCCCACCCCTCATAAAAATAGATACTCTTTGTCGAGCGAAAAACGTTTTTTAGGCAGAAATAAAGCTCTTTTAGACATATATGATTTTTCTCAAAAAATTTGGGAATTTCCTTAAAAGTGGAAAGCTCTGATCCAAAACTTTTTTTAATCCGAAATAAGGCGTTTTAGACCTGACTTAGTTTTTCGAAAATGTTCAAAATTTCGATAAAATATCGAAAAATTTCTGTTGAGGTAAAAATGTTTTTCAGACAAAAATAAAGCGTTTTAGAGAGATACTTAATTTTTTCGTAAAATTTCGGTAGAAATAGAAAATTTTCCTTCGAACGGAAAACGTTGTTTAGACAATAATAAAGCGTTTTAGAGGTACTTAATTTTTTCGTAAAATTTCGAAATTTCGGTAAAAATAGAAAATTTTCCTTCGATCGGAAAACGTTGTTTATACCGAAACAAAGCATTTAAGATCTATTTGACTTTTTCAAAAAATTTCAAAATTTCGGTAAAAAATAAATAATTTTCTGTCGATCGAAAAACGTTTTTTAGGCAGAAATAAAGCTTTTTAGACACATTTGATTTTTTCAAAAAAATTTGGGAATTTCCTTAAAAACTCGAAAACTTTCTGTTGATCCACAATCCTTTTTTAATCCGAAATAAGGCGTTTTAGACCTGACTTGGTTTTTCGAAAATTTTCAAAATTTCGATAAAATATCGAAAAATTTATTTTGAGGTAAAAATGTTTTTTAGACAAAAATAAAGCGTTTTAGACATACTTGATTTTTTCAAACATTTTCGAAATTTCGCTAAAAATAGAAAATTTTCATTCGATCGGAAAACGTTGTTTAGACCGAAACAATGGTTTCTAGATATATTTGATTTTTTCGAAAAATTTCGAAATTTCTGTAGAAATCGAAAATTTTCCGTCGATCGGAAAACATCATTTATACCGAAACAAAGCATTTAAGATCTATTTGACTTTTTCAAAAAATTTCAAATTTCGGTAAAAAATAGATAATTTTTTGTCGAGCGAAAAACGTTTTTTAGGCAGAAATAAAGCTATTTAGACATATATGATTTTTTCAAAAAATTTGGGAATTTCCTTAAAAAGTGGAAAAAGTTTCTGTTGATCCAAAAACCTTTTTTAATCCGAAATAAGGCGTTTTAGACCTGATTTGGTTTTTCGAAAATGTTCAAAATTTCGATAAAATATCGAAAAATTTCTGTTGAGGTAAAAACGTTTTTTAGACAAAAATAAAGAGTTTTATAGATACTTAACTTTTTCTTAACATTTCGAAATTTCGGTAAAAATAGAAAATTTTTTTTCGATCGCAAAACGTTGTTTAGACCGAAACAATGGTTTCTAGATATATTTGATTTTTTTGAAAAATTTTGTAATTTCCTCAAAAGGTCGAAAAATTTCTGTTGAGGTAAAAACGTTTTTTAGACAAAAATAAAGCGTTCTAGAGATACTTAATTTTTTCATAACATTTCGAAATTTCGGTAAAAATAGAAAATTTTCCTTCTATCGCAAAACATTGTTTAGACCGAAACCATGGTTTTTAGATATATTTGATTTTTTTGAAAAATTTTGTAATTTCCTCAAAAAGTCGGAAAGTTTCTGTTGATCGAAAAACGTTTTTTAAACCGAAATAAAGCGTTTTAGACCTAGCTTATTTTTTCGAAAAATTTCAAAATTTCGATAAAATATCGAAAAATTTCTGTTGAGGTAAAAATGTTTTTTAGACAAAAATAAAGCGTTTTAGAGATACTTAATTTTTTCGTAAAATTTCGAAATTTCGGTAAAAAATAGAAAATTTTCTGTCGATCGGAAAACGATTTTCAGACCGAAATAAAGCTTTTCAGACCTATTTGATATTTTTGAAAAATTCCGTCATTTCGGTAGAAATCAAAAATTTTTCGTCGATCGAAAAACCTTATTTATACTGAAACAAAGCATTTAAGATCAATTTCACTTTTTCAAAAAATTTCAAAATTTTGCAGAAATAGAAAATTCTTCGATCAAAACGTTGTTTAGACCGAAACAATGGTTTTGTAGATATGTTTGATTTTTCGAAAATTTCGTAATTTCGGTAGAAATCGAAAATTTTTCGTCGATCGGAAACCTTTATTTATACCGAAACAAAGCATTTAAGATCTATTTGACTTTTTCAAAAATTTTAAAATTCCTGGAAAAATAGATAATTTTCGTCGATCAAAATACGTTTTAGGCAGAAATAAAGCTTTTTAGACATATTTGGTTTTTTCAAAATTTGGCTTAAAAGTAGAAAGTTTCTATTGATCCAAAACCTTTTTTTAACTGAAATGAGGCGTTTTAGACCTGACTTGGATTTTCGAAAATTTTCAAAATTTCCTGATAATATCGAAAAAAAATTTCTGCTGGGAGCTAAAAATGCTTTTCATACATGAACTTGATTCCAACAGAAATTTGGTGGAGCCAGGTGTCTCACAGCAGGGTTGCAAACATGTAGGAGAGATAGGGGGCACTTAGACTAGCAATATTTGCCATAGAATCTATGGTTGCAAACCACTCACAGCGCCAGTTCTAAAACCATCCAGCATGCACAAATAGTGACAACCAGTGCATGAGATGTGCAGAATGTGATGTCCTAATCATCTATGCCCTTTTACAGCTGACCTGAGTTTTATCTGGCGCTTTTTAGGAAGTGGTTGTCACTATTTGTGCATGCTGGACGGTTTTAGAACTAGCGCTGTGAGTGGTTTGCGACCCTAGGTTCTATAACAAATATTGTTCTTCTAGGTGTACCCTAACCCTCCTTGATATTTATAATCCTGGTGCTGTGACACCCTGTATATCCAGAATAGGAACATTTTTTATGCTACAGAATATGTCATCACTGAAAGAAGATATTAAATGCCTTATCACATAGAGCAAGCATGGATACTCTCCAAGTGGATTTTAAGAGGGTAGCTTTACATATGTATATTATTTTCTTTTGTTGTAATATTTTACTTCGCATTATACAGAGTCGTAATCTCTGTATATTTAGTGTTTTATCCTCTAACATCATGTGTATCGAAAATCCATCGTTTGCACGAAATTTTGGTTTCGAAAAAGGTATTGCGTTCATGCAACTTTGTTTCGTTCTATCTGTTAAACTTTCTTTTGTTCCTGAAACTTTCTTTTCTTCCTGCAACTTTCCCTTCCTGGAATTAATCATCCTGCAAATTGCGAAAAGAAAACAGGAGAAAAACGGAACACCGTCTGTCACCAACAATTAATAGACATACAATGCAAAATCCCGGATCACGTTTGATTAAACAGGATTGCAATTATTTAAACATGAACTGGATTCAAACAGAAATTTTGATGTGGAAATTTACAGGGTGTCTCAGCACCAGGGTTGCAAACATCTAGGAGGGATAGGGTACACCTAGACAAACAATATTTGTCATAGAATCTAGGGTCGAAAAGCACTCACAGCGCCAGTTCTAAAACCGTCCAGCATGCACAAATAGTGACAACAAGGACATGAGAAGCGCAAAATGCGATGTCCTAATCATCTATGCATTTGAGCAACTGACCTGAATTGTATCTGGCGCTTTTCACGCACTGGTTGTAAATATTTGTGCATGCTGGACGGTTTTAGAACTAGCGCTGTGAGTGGTTTGCGACCTTGGGTTTTATGACAAATGTTTTCTTCTAGGTGTACCCTATCCCTCTTAGATATTTATAATCCTTGTGCTGAGACACCCTGTATATCCAAAATAGGAACATTTTTTATGCTACCGAATATGTCATCACTGAAAGAAGATATTAAATGTCTTATCACATAGAGCAAGCATGGATACACTCGAAGTGGATTTTAAGAGAGTAGCTTTACATACGTATATTGGTTTATTTTATTATAATATTTTACCTCGCATTATACAGAGTCGTAATCTCTGTATATTTAGTCTTTTAGCCTCTAACATAATGTGTATAGAAAATCAATCGTTTGCACGAAGTTTTATTTTCGAAAAAGGTATTTCTTTCATGCAACTTTGTTTCGTTCTATCTGTTAAACTTTCTTTTGTTCCTGCAACTTTCTTTTGTTCCTGCAACTTTTTTTTGTTCCTGCAACTTTCTTTGTTCCTGCAACTTTCCCTTCCTGGAATTAACCATCCTGCAAATTGCGAAAAGAAAACAGGAGAAAAACGGAACACCCTCTGTCACCAACAATTAATAAACATACAATGCAAAATCCCGGATCATGTTTGATTAAACCGGATTGCAATTATTTAAACATAATATGTATTCCAACAGAAATTTTTATGTGGAAATTTACAGGGTGTCTCAGCACCAGGGTTACAAACATCTAGGAGGAGTAGGGTACACCTAGACGAATAATATTTGTCATAGAATCTAAAGTCGAAAACCACTCACAGCGCCAGTTCTAAAACCGTCCAGCATGCACAAATAGTGACAACCAGCGTATGAAAACCAGTGCGCAAAATACGATGTCCTAATCATCTATGCAATTGAGCAGCTGACCTGAGTTTTATCTGGCGCTTTTCACGCACTGATTGTCACAATTTGTGCATGCTGGACGGTTTTAGAACTAGCTCTGTGAGTGGTTTGCGACCCTAGATTTTATGACAAATGTTTTCTTCTGGGAGTACCCTATCCCTCCTAGATATTTATAATCCTGGTGCTGAGACAACCTGTATATCCAAAATAGGAACATTTTTTATGCTACAGAATATGTCATCACTGAAAGAAGATATTAAATGTCTTATCACATAGAGCAAGCATGGATACTCTCGAAGTGGATTTTAAGAGAGCAGCTTTACATATGTATATTTGTTAATTTTATTATAATATTTTACCTCGCATTATACAGAGTCGTAATCTCTGTATATTTAGTGTTTTAGCCTCTAACATAATGTGTATAGAAAATCAACCGCTTGCACGAAGTTTTATTTTCAAAAAAGTTATTTCGTCCATGCAACTTTGTTTCTTTCTATCTGTTAAACTTTCTTTTGTTCCTGGAACTTTCTTTTGTTCCTGGAACTTTCTTTTGTTCCTGGAACTTTCTTTTGTTCCTGCAACTTTCTTTTGGTCCTGAAACTATCTCTTGTTCCTGGAATTTCCTTTTGTTCCTGCAACTTTCCCTTCCTGGAATTAATCATCCTGCAAATTGCGAAAAGAAAACAGGAGAAAAACGGAACACCGTCTGTCACCAACAATTAATAGACATACAATGCAAAATCCCGGATCACGTTTGATTAAACAGGATTGCAATTATTTAAACATGAACTGGATTCAAACAGAAATTTTGATGTGGAAATTTACAGGGTGTCCCAACACCAGGGTTGCAAACATCTAGAAGGGGTAGGGTACACTTAGACGAACAATGTTTGTCATAGAACCTAGGATCGCAAACCACTCGCAGTTCTAAAACCGTCCAGCATGCACAAATAATGACAGCCAGTGCATGAGAAGCGCAAAATGCGCTGTCCTAATCATTTATGCACTTCAGCCGCTGACCTGAGTTTTATACGGCGCTTTTCACGCACCGGTTGTCAATATTTGTGCATGCTGGACGGTTTTAGAATTAGCGGTATGAGTGGTTTGCGACCCTGGGCTTTATGACAAATGTTTTCTTCTAGGTGTACCCTATCCCTCCTAGATATTTATATGCCTGGTCCTGAGACACACTGTATATCCAAAATAGGAGCATTTTTTATGCTACAGAATATGTCATCACTGAAAGAAGATATTAAATGTCTTATCACATAGAGCAAGCATGGATACTCTCGAAGTGGATTTTAAGAGAGCAGCTTTACATATGTATATTTGTTAATTTTATTATAATATTTTACCTCGCATTATACAGAGTCGTAATCTCTGTATATTTAGTGTTTTAGCCTCTAACATAATGTGTATAGAAAATCAATCGTTTGCACTAAGTTTTATTTTCTATTGATTTTATGTGTAGTGATTATTATTGAATTTGATGTGTGTTTATTTGTTTGCGTTTATAAACCTGGATTATCTAGGATGGGAAGAATAACGTAAGTGACCTCTGAGAAGTATTGCGTGAGCTAAAAAAATCAACTCCGATGGGAATTAAATCAAGCCAAGAGTAGCATAAAAGACATATTCATGGGATCACTGGATATATGACGAATTGATCTTCAAAAATGCAGTTTTATCAAAGTAAGAAAAAAGCACCAAAACTAAACAAAACGACACTAGAATTCTGTGATGAAATATGCCAATTACGCAAGCAATATTAAAAAAAATGTAAAACATATATCTTATTCTTGCACAAATTGAATCAATGCTGTTATTTTTATTAAGCACATGCACATCAATTTTTAAATAATTAAGTTTAGGAATTCAGCTCAACCGCAAGAGGTCGTTAGCAGATATCACTAAGTGCAGAAATTAGAAATGTAATTACTTATTTTGCAGTGCAGATTTTACACTGAACATAAAGACGTTTTATGCTACAAAATAAACCATCGAAAAATGTGTTTTATTATTAAAGAACTCCTTCACATATTCGTTGGCAGCATCGCCTGTAAAATGCTCACGAGTTAAAATATATGGGAAAGTGGATGAATCTCTTTTTTTTCTGAACTATTCTTTTGGAGTTTTAGTGTGTCATAACTAAGGCATTAAACTACTACTTGCTATGTTTATTGGAGTGAGGCAACTTAATTGCTTATCTTCAAAGATGTTGTTGTCATCTTTCTAGATTTTTTGTAGCTACGAACTAAGATTTCCAGGGCCATCTCATATGTTTTTCCCTTTCCAGAAATGAACTTTCTTCAGAGCGATAAGAGTTTTCGAGGTTTTCTTTAATGTAAACTTGAGAAAAGATGTTATATAAAAATAGATTCGCTATTTTTAAGGCAAACATCAAAAGTAAATCTTCATTACATGAAGAAGTATATGATTCTACTTTTAAAAATAGTTTCTTGTACATTGTAAAATTTTGGAGGCAAGATCACGAGTAAAAAATTGTTCTTTTCGTAATTATATGCACTAAGTATCTAAAATATTAAATTCACTCTAACTCCGACGAGTCCGTTAATGACGTACAAAGACGTAATAACAAGGAGTCAGGCGAACTAGTTATCATTACTAGTTATCAGCCTGAACCTGTGTAAAACGAAGATTCGAGAGACTAAACGAGATGATGTTGTGGAATATGAAGGAGCAGTTTGAGCATTTCTTAAGCTGCTGATATTCTCGTCTTTTCTCGTGTAACGGTATCTCGGATATTTAAAGAATGGCAGTTGAACCAAAAAGCCTCAAGTAAAAAAGAAATATGGTTGTAAAATGCTTCTGAACGAAAGCGATACCAGGCGGCTGGCACGAGACGATAGCACAACAAATTGCAGCTCAGTACAATGCAGAAGTATCAATGCAAAGCATACCCAAACGCGCAACACGGTGAATCTTGCTACGGATTTATTTTCACAGCGGAAGACCATCAACGCTGCTTTTACTGTCACTGAAAAACAAGAAAGCTGTGCGCCCAGGAGCATCGCAATTGGACACTTGACGAGTAGAAAAAGTTACTTGGTTGGAAGAATCTCAGTTTTTCCTCCACCATGCTGATGGCAAGACCAGAATGTGGCGCAAGCAGCATGAATCCATGAACACAGTATTGACAACCCTTCGAGCAAGTGCTGGTAGAATTATGGTCTGGGGAATGCTTTGCATTGCAACACTTTGTCCCTTGATACTTCTGGAAACGTCTTTAAAAACCAGTGTCCATCTTAATATTGTTGCCGACAAAATGCTCCCGTTTATGGATACGATGTCCCTTGGTAGGCCTCGCGATGATGCAGTGTGGACACGTTTGCCTAGCACGCCATTATCCCAGGTTTGACTACCAACGGTGCCAACATAAAGGAACACTTACTGACTAACTGCTCATTGTAGTTCGGGAGTTGGTTCCCTAACCCATAAGAGGTTAGGATTCCTCAGAAAACTGTAGCTCCTGGTGCAACATCATGCTTGCTGTCCTTGGGCCTTAAAATTCACAAATAAACTGATGTCCTGGTAAATGAGACACAGAAAAAGTAGCCGAAGGATTATCGGTTATCTCAGGCAGTCGAATTCCGTCACTAAGTATGATCCTCTGTTCCATTCTGGAAATGGGAATGTGTTGCTTTTTCGGATAAAATGATATGGTTTTGTCCTGGTCAATGAAATCTTGCGCCATAAAAAGAGGTAGAATGTGAAATAATTGGAAAACATTGACACAGACTGACATTTGTTGCCCTTGCGCCGTAAAAATACAACCAGCCAACTGGAAAACAGTTGAGGAGTTTTCGATTGTCTTCGAAAGTCGGGTTTCGGCATTATATGTGCCGGTAATTGTAAAAAGGGTCTAAATCACATATTTTTCTACTTAGATTCTTGAGTTTGCGTGCACTAAAAATCTTTTCCCATTAGAAAGGAAGGTTTTACACACAAAATGCTTGCTCTTATAATGTGGATATCTTCTATGACTATAAAATTTCGTGTGTAGCTTATAATAAAATATGCCTTTTGTAATGTCAGAGGACTTAGATCATTTTTCAAATTAATGGTATATCGTAAAGGGGACTTAGAACAAAGCAGATAATGAAATTGATTAAAAAAATGGGAAACAGGTTCAGTTACATTTTTATTTATAATTTTAATTAAATAATTTTTATCATTTCTTGCTTATTTCTTCATTCATACCAAGATTTTCAATTTCAAACGTTTTGAGTGCTCAAAAGTAGTCCTGATAAATTGTCGTGATTGTATGGCTGCAACTCCATCATACCTTTATATTTTTCCTTTGTCACTAGTTTGATTACTGTATATAATGGACATAATTGAATATTCTGAAATATTTTTGGCCCTCCTCTTCTGGGTAAGAAATTTAAACCATGAGATTTTACAGCATCATCTAAAGATGTTTTATAAAACATTTTATACGGGGAATTTTTTAAAAACCTCATCCATTGTCTTTCTAACCAACAGATTCTCCCTTAGCACTTTGTTCTTCTTCTTATTAATTCTTCCAGCTCTTTGTTGAAAACAAAAAGTCATCCGTTCCATAGGAAATAGGTCCCTTTTACAATACAATTTTATTATTTAAAAACAAATTACACACAAACGCAGTTTAATTTGAACTGGAGATACATTTTACAATTGTTTCAGTGTTTGTGTAAATTTCGTTTTTAAATATTATTTTGCGCAGTGCATCCCTCATCTTTTTACAGTTGTATTATTTTATAATAATCTTCGGTATATATATATATATATATAAGGCGTCGTCTTCATTTTTATCTCTATCAATGAAAATTACGATTGTTTAACAAATGGAAATAGCCAAGTAGCAAAAATTTATGTGATCTAATGTTTTAATTCCATTATCCAGAGATTGTTTAATCCTCATTGATGTTAGTCTTTGTTTCCAAAAGTTATCAAAATTTTCTTTTCGCTGTTTATACCTGAACAGATTTAAACATTTGCTATTTTTAGCAAAACAAATTTTTACGTTCCAAAACTTTTCCGCTAACAATTTTAACTTTATTATTGACGTATTCTTCACCACTATTTATTTTTATTTTTTCTAATATTTTGTGCATAATTATGTTGATATCGCGTCCTTTTTTTTCGCGTTCAATACTTAAGGTTGCTGGATTTACGTTCAATACATTATCAGAAAAATCCTGGCCTAATTCATGATGTTAAGTATTTTATTCTTTTCCATTCTTTAAAAGCATTGCTTAGATTTCGTGGTATACATCTGAAACACAGATCATTTAGCACAATGAAATCAAACACGTACTCTATAAAGAAAACGATCTGTATATTTTTATATCAAATTATTGCTTTTATGTTATTATTTTAATTACTACTTTTATATTATTATTTTGAACTATCGTTTTTATATTATTTTAAATTATTACTTTTATAAATGTTATATCGAATTTGCTTTTCTAAAGGGACGTTTGCACACAACGTTTTATTTTACATTTTGTCTCAGAGGACAAATTCTATCATTTAAAACTTAGTGTGTAAACAACAAAACGCACGTCTTATCGGATAAGAATGAAGTTTTCTCAGAAGAAGTCTTTTCTCTAAAGCAGTGGTTCCCAACTTATGGTCCGCGAGACGGGTCATTATTTAAAAAGAAATAATAATTAATAAAAACGCTTATAAAAATTATTATTATTAAATATTAAAATTAAATATAAAAATGAAATTGATAGTATATTTGTAGTATTTTATAATCTGATGGAACTTCAGAAAACGGTTCGTATTAAAAGTAATTCGTCTTAAGCGTGTTCATCTTAACGAGGTTTGACTGCATTATCATTAAATTTTTTTTTCCGTTTATTATTGCTTTTTTACTAAAGAAAGATTTTACAAACACATTTCCCCCAAAAAAAGACCTGTCTCTCTTTTTTATTATTAAGTTCTTGCTGTCAACTCGTGAGAATTTTTCAAAGTGGTCCGCGGGTACAATTGAAGTGGAAAAGTGGTCCGCGGCTTAAATTGAGTTGGGAACCACTGCTCTAAAGTTTTCTCTGAAAAAGTCTGAGATCGGAAAAATGACGGAAAAAACATCATTTTCCGAGAACTGATAGGACCTTTGGCACTTTTTTGCTACTATAATATTAGCTACTTAGAACCATATTTTGGCTACTTTTGCATACCTTTAGCTACTGGAAGTCGAAAAAGATGTGGAAAACGGACGAAACGACGTTAGCATGTAAGCACTTCACAAAACGTACGTTTTGTTTTACGTTTTGCGTAACCAATAAAGCGTACAATAAGACGTTGTGTGTAAACCAGCTTTTAACTGCCATCTAATGACATAACAGAAAAATAATTGTTTTCCTTTTCACAAATCGAAACTTTAACTGAGACTTTGGACTCTGATCACTGTCAAAATAGGTAGAACTGAATTTTGTTTATCGCCAAAACTACCAGTGTAATTTAAAGCACAAAATTACCATTAATTTGCATAAGCGGTTCCACATTATAATATACATTAATAGGCTTACAGTATGAAATAAGTTATAAAGTCAGGTTTTTTTTTTAAGTTGACTTGGACTACTTTCATAATCGGCAGCGCATATGTGCTCTTAAATTCGATCCCTGGATGCAAGTTCCGTCTTTTATTTTAATTTCGTTAAAAATTTAGTTTTTCCGGGTAAAGGTGCTATAAAAAGAAAGAAGATCGTCTGATAACTGAAAAGCACTTTTAGAATTGTCGCCGAAATTCAAATTTCGTCGATATATAAGATCCTAATTTTAATCCCTGTTATGCGAAAGTTTTCCCTTTTTTCCCTTCCAATCAAATAATTTTTCCCTCACAAATGAAACCATATGCTATGAAAAGGCTAAAAATACAATGCTGCATGCTAACCTTTCCATACTTAATTTCACAATCAACAACAACACTATAAAAAGAAGGCAGAACGTGTAATAACGGAAAAACAGGTGTTTATCTATCGTAGTGAATAACTTACTTTATGGGGTCTCGAAATCATTTGTATAAACGTTAGCCTTGTCTTTTCTCTGAAAATAGTGACTTTTACGAACAATTGAAACCGACAACTGAAACTAATCACTGTTGAAATTAGGGTCAATCGAAATCACGACTATGGAAACTAGGACAATTTTGAAAATTCTTTTTAAAATTGCCCTCAATCAATTTTTTTAACTAGAGTTCATGGACCCTACTTTGATGTGAAAAGCATATGCTCATCTAAAATACTTTTTCATTTTTCAATGAAATTTCTAAAAAAGAAATTAAAAATACTCAGGTGGTTCTGCAGTTGACAGAAGGATGATTGCACGTTTCTAATGAGCGTTATGGAAGCTTGGATGCTCATCTTAAATTACCAGAAACTAGGACGATTTTAAAATGTGTTTAAGAAATATAATGCAAGATATTATTGCCATTCACAGGGATATCACAATTATCACTACGTGGCAATTATGTTATCCCTGTGAAGGGTAATAATATCTTGTAGCCTTACATACGCGGAGAAAGAGAGCACGTCAAGACACTCCGGGCTCAAAGGAGGGACACCGGTTCGAATCCAGGATGAGGACGGCGTCTCTTTTTCTCCTAAAACAAAAAGCTCTATTATGAACTAATAAACGTGGGTGACGGAATTTTCATTTATAAAAAATATAATGTCATATTGGGCTAATGTATTTAACAGTTTCAATTTCAGCACATAAATCTAAACACCTATATATGATTCCTTTTGTTCACTTCGCATTATTTACATATTAATATTATTTAAAAAATTGAATTGATCTTAATTATTACATATTAATATTATTTGCAAATCCATACAATATTTCGTTTATTGTACCTCTGCGCTATGTAGATAATAAATTCCTATTGTTAAATTCAGAAGTGTTATTACATGCTCATGTTTTTAAATCATTCTTCTATTTTGGATACTGCTGTATACGAAATAGTAAGTTAAAATATTATTTTATACGTTTTTTTCTGGCAAATCAATGCTTTTAGACGTATTTCCTACATAATTTTTTCCTTACTTTGTTTCACTACACCAATAGCTAGGAATGTAGTCACAGAATCTACTTCTTCAGCAACTGTCTTCGCTTCACCCAACATACGTTTCAAAATATTATCTGTCACATCATACATTCTTTTTAAAGTAATTTTTAATTTTTTAACGTTCTATGATTATCGTCATAAATACATCCGCTTTTCGCATTAAATTTATTGCAACATTTTTTCTTTGCTATTATGCTATATTAAATTGCTATTCAGCGTATAAACCCGTAAGATTTTATTTTTAACACTACACGCCTAGCTAAATTTTGATCAACTAGATATCAAAACAACCTGTGGTATCAATGATTTGGTGATTATACTGACAGCATTTGAGATAAACACACCACAAAGTTGACTGTTATATATTTTAAATTAACTAAAATAAAACGTTTTCTCTTAAGGTTCTTTGTACTTTGTTCCCTGTACTGTTCGTTCATGAAAAAAAAGTCCGATGGAACATTTATATATAACAGGAGAAGACGTCACAAACGGGCAAGTTAATTACAGCAGAGGAGGACTACAATTTCAGAATTGGCTTTTTGGTGAACGTTTGTCAGCGCCAAAATCGAGTTCTGAAATTGGAGTCCTCCTCCTCTGCTGTAATGGGATAGGCCGTTTGTAACGTCACCTCCCGTTATTTCTAACTGCTCAAGTGGACCTCTTTTTGTGAACGAACAGTATCTTGACATCGGGAGCCTTTGCACTCCTTATTGACCTTGCTTGTCACGGCCTGGATTCCGGATATTTATTTATATGGATGTCGGTGAAGTTTCTAAAATCACGTATATACAGTAGAAACAATGATACATGTAGCGTTGTTGAATAGTAGAATAAAATTTAGAGGATGGTTCTGCTACAGAAAAGCTTGATAAATATATAAAAGTGAAGAAAAAAATAATTTCTCAAGATTTCAGCGACAACAAAATGTTTAACAGCCCCAAATTTATATACTACTACTACTTCAAAAATCCTTAATTATTCTTATTCCTACTTGCTTAAACGTATAATGTATTTCATATTAAACGAAGTTTTTAGTCTATAGAACTTTTTACGAAGAACTGAATGATTTCTTTTCCTGAAACTTGATTAAAACCTTGATTTATTTTTCAAATTAAATAAATTATATATATTTTCAATTATTTCTTCAAACTAAACTTCTAAAATGAATAGTACATAAGAAATCTTTAAATTAATTTAATTTTTGAAAGATATTCTGCATCTCTATTGAACAAATATCTAAATATAAGTAAGCTTTAAATTCAAATGCAAACTATTGCAAAAGCATTCATATAAGTCTAGTTACTAGGCAATATAAACTCTGACTAACGTTTACTAGTATTTACGATCAACGAAGGAACATCTGTATCGTTTAAGATTAAGAACCTCCAATTTGAAAGCGAAGTATAAAATTAAGAGCACACTCCTATTCATGAACGCAGATTCACACCAAATAGATTCTCATTTTATTTAGACCAATTTAATTTACTCCGTTCGAAAAAGTAAATAAAACTTGCTCGAAGTGAAAGTTTAATTTCGTAAAAGCTTTTTAATCGACAAATCGATTTAAGTGTGCACATTTTCGCTATCTACTCTACTAATGAAATATTCAACAAATTAAAACCAGAACACCTTCAATCCTGTACGCTCACGCTTTTTTTTAAATTACTTAATAACTTTTAATATCAGCCTGTATTTCTTATCGTTTGGATTTTTAACTCCATGCTGAAATTCAGAAAAACCAGAACGTTTTGAATCACATAACTAAACGGGTAAATATCGGTTAATGAAAGAAATAAAATCAGATTTATTTCGTAACTCTCCTCCTATTTTTAATACGTGCATGGACATTACAGTGGACTAGCACATCAAGCATTTAAACTACTTCGATTTTCAGTCTGAAATATAAACACGAGAAAATGGATTTCGCTACTTGGAATAAAAACAGGATATTCATTGAACAAAATTGAAATTTTGTTTGATTGAATTGTTTGATTCATCTGCAAATTTGCATTCAAGAAAATCACGGTGACATATACAGATAGTTAATGTTTCATGACAATTTGGCAGGCGTTGTTGCTGACATAAAAAATATATGCTTGGCGCGTTGTAATGTACATGTGATATACATGTGTCATGTATTTCTATCAGGTGACTACTTGATGAAAAAAAAAAGCTAACGGAAACTTGTTCCGGAAGACGATTGAGTTGATCGTGACATAGAATCAATGCTTGTAAACAATATAACCAGTTAACGGACGTTGAGAGAGAACGGATGACTCGCTTTTAAGAGGATGGATAGTAAACTCGGTGTATGGAGGCACATGTCGATCCAGATAAC
>QLNU02015360.1:167032786-167051969 GCA_006491805.2 Dysdera silvatica | reverse complement strand
TGCAATTGGCAGGAGACCAAACCAATTCAAATTAAAGGGTAAATATACGTAGGAAATATGTTAGTCACAGTGTGCAGTATAACTACGAAGACTCAAGTTGATCGAGTAGATATTTTTTTTAAGTAATGCTTGAAGAGTGGATAGGAGCGTGATGAATGAATATTGGTAGTTTCGAGTATTCGAGACATTTGGGCCTGCACAGTTGAGCCTTCGAAGACCAATATTGATCATTGAAAATAAGGGAGAGCATTAGATTGGACGTTGGATAACGGTGTTGGGGCCGTTGTAAGTTAATCAGGTAGGAGGTAATGTCTCCACTAATATGTCGGAACATAATAGAAGTTTATATTTTAGTAGATCATGTATTGGCAGTATGTTAAATCGTTTTTGAATTTCGTTATTAGTAACGTTAGAAGAAAATTTTCATTTAATTAAATTGAAAAATCTGTTTTGTAGAGAATGAATTCTAGGCAAATTAAGTTTAGTTGCGAAACCCTTGATAGTATGGCAATAATAGAAATGAGAAAAGAATAATAGAGTTGAGTAAGCACATTGAGTGGTATGGTAAAAACAAGGTTATGAAGTATGCCAATGTTGCTACTAACAGTAGAACAGACATGGTCAATGTGGAAGTCCCATTTCAAATTAGACTCAAGCGTTATACCCAAGAATTTTATTTCTTTGGATAGCAATATAGTGGTATTATCAATTGAAATTTGGCCATGTCCAGGATTTGTGCTGATTGGTAAGTTAGAAAATGGAGCAGCACTTAGTTTGCTGGTATTAAGTGTAGAATGAATTCTTTGTATAATATATCAAGTATACACAAAGATGAAACTTCTTTTATCTTTTGTATTTTAAATATGTTAAGTTAATTAAAATAAAGTAAATGAATAAAAAATAAGATGAACAAAATCATATTAATAAAAATAAAAGGATTTGGTTTGCAAAATTCGGATTCATCCAAAAGGCCGCACCTAAGGGTGGAAAAGGCTGTAGGTTCCCCACCCTTGATCTAGGCTGTTGAAAACCTTGTACATGCAGACCATTTGGCAATTGTGTTAACCCTGTGAATGGTAATAATATCTCATATATAAAAAAAAAATTAAAAATCATCTTGATAAGATTATGCTTTTAGCTAGCTCATGGTTAGGATTGTTTAATATTTTTCAGGCACAGTGGGAAAAAATATCTTTAATTATAAACATGTGAGCGTGTGTAAACTAAAAAGTTCAGTTAGCAGTTTCTTACCATTTAGAAGGCAATGAAAGCAAGAAGTGAGAGGGGGGTGGGGTCCTCTAATGTGGGTGGAAGCAGTATCTTGAACTTTGGAAATCAGCATGACTGTGATATGTCATGAAGGAATTATGGGAAAAGCAAGAGCAGAAATTTTCCTGATTTTGGCGTAATTTTGGCATAATTCCCTGATTTTTCTAGAATGATAAAATTCCCTGGCAATTCCCTGATTTTCAGGTTCTGTAGCCACCCTGATATACATAATAACAACATAATTTAGCAAAGCCAGATGTGTGCCGATTTTTTTTTTCAAAGTATATGAGCTTATAAGGTTTTAAATGTTAATTTATTTTCAATTTAATTGAACATACATAGGTTTTTATTATATTTCTTCAAGAAAATGGTATGAATTCTATATTGCAAAGTCACGTAGCCAAGTTGGAAACACTACTTCAAATACAAAATAATGGTAACTCTGAAGGCGAATTTAACTAGTATTGAAACAATACGTCAGCTACGTTGAAGTAGTTGCAGAGAGAATTTATAATTTTAAGATTTTCCTTTTTAATCAGAATTTGGCTTGGTTCAGTTTTATCACAAGGCTAATTAAATGGTACATTACAAATAATGTAATCATACATCTTTTAGAGCAGATACTATTTACTAAATAAATGTACTAATATAATGCCTATATTTATTAATTTACATAAAACTAACCTCACACATATGTGCTCATACCATGTATAGAAAACTTTGAATACTATGAAATACTAAAATTAGGACAGGAATCTACAAAACGAATTTCAAAAACAGGAAATGTAAAATTTACAAACATCAACCCCAAAAAAAGTCATCTTCGTTAGAAATTCAAAAGTCATAGATTAATGAAAACAGTTATTGTCTTTTGTTACAATTATTCTAACTTAGCTCTCTTACTACAGAAGCTCACGGGAGCTTCATCATCCGTAGATCTGAATTGCTATCACAGAACTCCGTGAAGATTTTGAAAATTTAAAAGTATCTCAATCAAAATTGCGAAATGCAATTACAAAATTACGCAAGTCATGATTTGACACGTACTTAACTACAATTGATGTGATATCAGAAATTAAAACAACTTTGTCACATTCACATTGTAGGGACTTTATCCTTAACTTGACTTACTTAATTTGTCATTTAATTCAATTTTATTGATTTTACATTAAAATATTATTTTTATCATATTTATGCATATATATATATATTGATATATTAGTTATTTATGTGATCTTAGGATAAGATCACATACGTTCAAATTTGAAACGAGAATGAAGAAAGTTTTGAGAGGTTTTTGTTGTAGAATGAAAAAAATGTTTTTCTCATCTCAAGTTAAGGGTTTTTTTTTCGATTTGCTGTGTGAATTTTTATTATGCTAATTAAACTCTTTAGGACACCGTTTCTTATGTTGTTGTCATTCTACAAATCCTTCTGATTCTTTTGGAGTCACTGAACACCACAAAGCTACACTGGTGACCGCAGACGTGATTGGAATTCATTAGCTGATTCATCACTCAACTTCAACGCAGAATAACTGCATGAATTAATTTATGGATGGCAAACAACTAATTCTTTCATTGGACAATACTCTATTGTTTGATTCTGTGCGGTGTTACTCTCAAGATTTTGTACATTAACGTCAGCTGTATGTTTCACTAATTTTTCAATTAGTATCATATTTTTACAATACTTTAGAGCTATAAGTAGTGGGGTATCACCTGTATCATTTCATTGTGTTAATTACCAGATTCTTACGATACTTTAGAGCTAAAAGCGATGGAGTATCACCTACATTATTTTTTATGTTGCTAACATTAGCTTCACATTTTATTAATTCGTTAACTAGTTTTAAATTTTAACAATATTTTACTAGAATCAGCGAATTATCACCAACAGCATTATGCACATCAATATTAGCTCCACGTTTTGTTAATTCCGGAATTAGATCTGGTTGGTTGTGTTTTTTATAGCACAAGAACAGCAAAGGTCATTATGCGCCAAACAAGGTGAGAATATGCACACAGGCTTGGAATTAGATCTGAATTTTTGCAATACTTACAAGCTTGGAGTAGTAGGGTATCACCTGAATGGTTTGTTAATGTCAGCTTCATATTTTATTAATTCCTCAATAAATTCATGATTTTTATAATATTTCAAAGCCAGAAGAACTAATATGATTGTGTTCATTGACATCAATTCCAATAATAAAATTGATAGTCATAAATTGTATACATAGATTCGTATCCCACATATGTGTATTTTACATAAGCATAAAAATTAAAATAAATTTCACAAATAACGGACAAAGGAAATACAGAAACCACAACAATTCATGAAGGGTCCTCGGTAAAAATCATCATAATGAATTAATCTAATAAATTAATCATCTGCTGCACATTCCAGAATCTTTCAACTATTTCTATAAATCTCTCTTATATCTTGTAGACAGAATCAGTGGAGTGTTGCTTGCTTTATCATATGCACCAACGTTAGCTCTATACTTGAGTAATTCTTCCATTACTGGTCCCCACCTTTCACAGCGGGTAAGTGAAGTGGTGGTCCTTCATGATTAGCCACATTAACGTCAAATCCTTGTTTCAGACAATCTATAATTTTGTTGTTTTTTACAATGTCTAGTAGACTGAATGAGTGGAGCATTGCCGTTTTTATTGAACATAGTAATACCAAATTCATGTGCAGACATTCTTTTATTTTCCATATTTGGTAGTTTTCTGAAAATCAAAGTCCATACATTGTCGACAGGGCACCTATAATAAAAACAAATTACTGAAAAGATTTAGTATCAAATTTATACAATAATTGAACAATTAAACTACGTTGTCTCCACAGCTCGGTGATGTATTGACATATTCTAGCATCACATTATTGTAACGAAAGAAATATTTCTGTTACTTTGTAGCCTTAAATATTACCTAAACTACTAGTTGGTTAGTTGAATTTCTATGGTGCAAGGACAGTAAGAGTTATTCTGCACCATTTCAGAAAGTATACAGAAAAAAGTTGTTAAATCTGTTAGGATATCACTGGTTAAAGTTCCAAGTAAATGATCTTGGACTTTTACGTTTGTTTTATGGAGCAAGGTTAGCAAAGGTCATGCTGCACTGGGACCTACAGTTTTATGAGGAATATAAACCTCTTAGAGCCTAGGGAACCAACTCTTAAGACTACAGTGAACAGTTGGCCAGTAAGTATTCTTTCTGACACCACTGGGCGTCAAACCCACATATACCCAAAATATTCACACATTGCACAATTTTGAACATTTTCCGTAATTTTAAAATAAAGTTGTCAATAATGGCGTAATGGGAGCTGAAAACCCATAATGGTTGGCATCTTCATTATATTTATCAAATCTCAGATTTTAGTTGTGATGTATTATTTAAGATGTTTACATTTAATTAAATTTGAAACATTTTTTTTTAATCCATAAAGAATATTTCACAATGTGTCCAACCAAACAAAAAGGAGAAAATTTTCTGTACACAGACTGCAAAATTAAATATTAAACACTAATTTCAAGCATATTTTCTGACTTTCCACCGAGGCGCTAAAAATTCAAGTACATTTCTCAATTTTCCTGATGACTAGACACCCTAATAATAGCTTAAAAGTATGTGACAATTTTGAAAAACTACTAAATCACTCTTGATAAAGCCACTTTATTTTCTTGTGCCTGAAACCATAGAGTAATCCCAAAATCGACGTAGTACTGGTTTTCTAACCTATCATCTACTCAAGAGCAACAAGAATTGAACTTACAATGGAGATCGAGGTGTGTTGTAGAATTCAAACAAAAACTGAACACATGATAGAACAAAGAAATGCTTTCGGAGCGAAAAATTGCCTGATATACTAAAATTTTTGCAAAATAACTGAAGCTATTAAATTTTTCAGAAAAAAATTGCCTAACCTACCAAGATTTTAATTTTTTTTTCAGAATCTACTAATCCACTGGAAGTTCTGTCCCTTGAAAGCAAGGGTCACCCTTAATACACATCATGATGCATAGCTCCATTGCACTGCATAGCTTCCATTTTTCACTCATTGGGTACAAAATTTTTATTATCTACATATTTGGTTAGAAAGCATTTGTAAAGATGTAAAGTTTCATTATCAGATTTTTGAAGTGCTTCAAATTTTCATTAAATTATGTATACATCTTCAAAAGAGTTGTTGGGAAGCATTGTCAACTTATTAGATAGTATATAAACACCTACATATATATACTCATGTTTGTAAAAATTGCAACACCATGAAGGACTCGTCCGAATTGAATGAAATTTAATGTACAAACGACCTGTGTTGATACAAATAAACGATTAAAATTACAAAGCAAAAAACAATATTACATGTCGAAAATCAGTATTTGGTGAAGCCACCACGCGCTGCAATAAGTGATGCTATACGACGTGGCATGGAATCAAACAGATGTTGAATGTGTGCCTGAGGAAGAGCATTCCAGATTGCTTGTGTGCGACCCCAAAGTTCATCTGTAGTAGCTATGGGACGAGGATCACGAGCGAGACGCCGACCAACGAAATCCCACACATGTTCAATCGGCGACATATCCGGCGAATAGGCAGGCCAAGGAAGAAGCTGTATCTGTTGTGATGAAAAGAAGTCTTGAACATTCCTGGCAATATGTGGGCGGGCATTGTCCTGTTGAAATACAGCTCCGGGAATGCCTTGAAGGAAGGGAACAACTTCGGGCTCCAGAACTTCATTGATGTACCGGTTGCTGTTAAGATTACCCACAATTCGTAGCAGCTGAGATCGTCCATGATACGCAATCGCACCCCAGACCATAACGCTGGGGGTTCGTCCACTATGACGTTGGATAACGCACTCCGGAAGGTGGCGTTCACCGGTATAGCGTCTAACACGGATGCGGCCATCACTGTACCCCAAATTAAAGCGGGATTCATCAGAAAACACCACTTGTTGCCAATCAGCACGCCAGTCTCTATGTCCATGAGCCCATTGTAGCCGCAGGCGCCGATGGTTTTGCGTCAGGAGGATCCTGTATAAAGGAACTCTTGCACGCAGTCCACGGTGCAGTAGACGCCGACGAATTGATGAAGCACACAATGATACACCTGTAGCAGTGCACCAACGTTCTGCCAACTGTCCAGATGAAGCAAAACGGTCCGTCACCGCCATGCGGACCAGGTGTCTATCATCCCGTGCTGACGTCACCTTTCGGCGTCCACTCCCGGATTTCCGAGTTGTCTGGTTCTCTTGAACCCACTGCTTCTAGACTCGTATCACTTTGCTGCTGTTACTCCCCATACGAGCTGCTATTGCACGATAAGAAAACCCTCCTTCACGAAGGCCGATCATTCGTCCCCGTTCAAACTCCGTAACTTGCTGAAATGTCGCCCTCTTTCGTCGTAGAGGCATAGTGACGTCTCATGTAACGTTTACTACTAGCAGATAAACATACACACCCCGCTACAGCCCTCTATTTATACGGATCCATCAGCAGTTCAGAGGGCGCTGCTCAGCCCATGTATCCGCGATGACTCTGAAATTCTAATCATTTGAATAGCATACCCTAATTTGCATTTCCTGAAAGTTTCAGCTCAATCAAGTGATTCCTTCATGGTGTTGCAATTTTTACAAACAGGAGTTTATTTTTTTTCCGTAACTTTTTCGATACAAATACATACTAGGCAAATATTGGTGATATAATTTACTCGAACCATTATTGAAGGATATTCTATCCAAGAATTCATGAAGCAGATGAAATTCCTTCAAAAGTTTCTGGACAGAAGATGGGATGCAGTTTTTGTATCCTTTGGGCACAACCGAATACTTCGAAATGGAGTCATATTCATCCAGAACAGAAGACAATGGCATCTGGAACAAAAAAAGTAGTAAATAATTCAGGGTTTGTATTCTCTGGGTAAAAAAAAATTCCATGACTTTTCCATGACTACGAACATATAATGAAAAAAAAATTTCACGACAGTCAAAATAATTCATATTCACTTAAAATATAATTTGGGCTCCAAATATTAATTTGAATTCATAAATAAAAATGAAACCTTAATTTTGAAACATATTCTACTGAAAAATATAAAAAGACCAAAATCATCAAATTGTTATGCAGTTATCATATATTAGAATAAACAATCCACATACACAGATATATTGAAGAATTATTACTTATACCTTATATGCACACATTACATAAAATATTTACACACTAAAGTTTTTACTAGGCATCTTTTAGTTTTTGCAACTTTTCATCAATTTGCATTTGCACATTCTTAATTTGAATCTTTTTTTCAGATGCACTTCTATGCAAACTATTTGATTTCGAAATTGATGTGAAGTCACGGTTATTCTGCTTTAACTGCAAAACTGTCTGCAGACTTTTCAAGTTCTAAAACATCCAATTCCAAATGTTTCAGCTTTTTCTTTAACTGCTTTATTTTTTCTTGAAGCAAGGTTTTTTTTTTTCTTATCTTTCTCATCAATGTTCTGCTGGTGCAGCTGAAAGTAGTAAACCCTTGTGACATTTCAACATTAAAAATTCCACCAACAGACCTTACGTAATCTTTAATAATTCTTTGAGCTACGTATGGTTGTTTTTTTTTTAATTTTCTACATATGGTTTTTTTTAATTTCCATTTGTTGAGAAACCACATTCCACACTAGCTTGACCATGAGAAAGTAATAACAATGACTGTATTACCTCCCACAAATCTTCGAACTCCTTTCTTCTATGCAAATACTCATAATATAAACTATATAAACACTTTTCTGAAGATTCTACGAAAAAAGTTTTCCTTGCCTTATCTAAAAAGTTACGAAACTGCATTATAGCATTATCACACACATTATCTTTTACCTTCTTGTCCTGCATTAAAATCAAAAGAACCTTTTTAAATTTTTTAATACACATATCTTTCTCTTGTTGCATGTTTGCGGGATTTAAACATACCATTTCTCTAATAATTACATATCTTAAAGGACTTTTCTGAAGCAACTTCATAGCAGTTTTTAATAAAAAAACATTTCGCTTCTAATTTAAATGCCATATAATCTTTATTAGAAATTTTTTTGCAACATTTTAATTCTTGAACAATTTTGTCTGCCAAAACTCCAACATCAATCTTGTTATATTCGCGATGCTTATTAACATCGTCAAGCTTCAAATTTAAAATCTAAACTGCTGTACAACAAGCATCTAAAATACATGGCTTTATAAACATTGACAGAATATTTTTCAGTACCATCAATAAATCATCATAAAGGAAGGACACCGGTAGATCTGTTTGGTATTTCACCAAAAATGGGTCTATAAATCAAAACAAATTGAAAACAAGCTATTTTTACTGGTGTTAATCTTCTAAAAATTCTTTCAAAATTTCAAAATACTAACTCCGTGGATTTTTCAACTTGACATCATTAACAGCTTTAATGTATGTTAAAATGTTTGGCCAAATCTGCTGAGCTTGTTCAGAAACTGAAATGTTTTCTACTCATCTACGAGGACAAAATTTTAGACCTTGTTACCTTTACGAAATCCTCTCGCCTTGCTGATGAGTCTTTAAAATGATCATATATATTTGATAACAATCTATCAATCTTCCATCCAGATGCTTCAGAACCAGCCTTAAAGGCATTATGAATAATATGCAACCCACAACTACCAGTGTTGAAAGCTTCACAAATATAGTAGTTCTTTAAAAAATCTTGGAGCAAATTATAAAACTTTTAGTTGACATTTCGACCGTCCATGGATAACTAAAATCTTACTAAATAGCAGTGAGTTTACAGAAGCACAACTTGTAAAGCTTTCTAACATAATAACAGCAGTAGAATGGCCCAAAAACTGGAGTCTAAGTATTTAGTAACTATTTTGTCACCTTACCACAATCGAACATGATAATCCAATTGCTTTTGTTGTAATAATATATATACCCATAAAATCTCAGCTAATAGCACCCGATTGCCACTGACTGCAGATGAAAGGGTATTTGAAGGTTTATTTTCACTTTCAACATTTCCGGAAGAATCTGGCACAGTCGGAACATTAAAACAGTTTTCCAATGACATACTTGAAGCAGAAAAAAATCGTTAATATTTGATGATTTTTTTGACAGCATTTAATAGTTC
Source organism: Dysdera silvatica (assembly GCA_006491805.2). Lineage (NCBI taxonomy): Eukaryota > Metazoa > Arthropoda > Arachnida > Araneae > Dysderidae > Dysdera > Dysdera silvatica. The sequence continues at coordinate 167,042,549 of QLNU02015360.1, read as the reverse complement.
CTTGTGCTTTTTTGATTTTGTGTGACTTGAGATGACAGCTTCACCCATATTAGATACATCAAAAGACTTTTTGCAGATAAAGAAATGGACTTTATACTTGTTTTCACAAACTTATAAACATTTTTTAAAAATGGCTTTTTCAAGCCATAATTCATTGAATGTAAATTTACCAGGCATTTTAGAAAATAAACTATCTCAAAAACTTCAAGAATTATCATGCAAATAGAAAGAAACCACACAAACAAAATTCTCGCAACGACGGTATGCTACTATGCTGCATGTGCAAGCAAAACGTGCGATCATGTGGTCAGAAGCCTCAGATGATTGGCTGATTCCGCTTCAGACAAAAGAGCAGAGCAGGCAGACCCACCTTCCTAATCCCCCTTTGCAAAAAAGAGCATCCAGATACTCCCTCCCTCCAGCATTACACTAGCGTCCAGAGACAGGATGAGCTCTGCCTTCTGCACATGTGCATCGACTGTGTGAAAAATTCCTACCAGTGTGTCTATCCAATAATATTTACTTAGCTAGAAAACACTAGCATCTGGGGACAGGAGAAAAGAGCTTCTCCTATCGCATTTCTGCACATGCACGTAAACTTCGTCTGTTGACAAAAAGGATAAGGTAAAGGTTTTTTGTAAATAGAATCAGGGCCCACCTAGGCATAATCGCAGATGGGCAAGGAGTTTTAGAAAAAGTGCAAAATCGTATTTTTTTCCATACAATTACAGATTTTTTGTTTTTTGCCCCATTAAGATAAATGGGGACTATAAGCACAGTCATGTGTGTAATCGGGAGGGTGGCACAGGAGCAGATACCCCAGTTTTTTAGAAACGAAGCAAAATCGTATTTTTTCCCGTAAAATTTTGGGTTTTTGTCCCCACCCCCCAGTTTACACCATATTTAACTCTCAAACCAAGTAGCACATGGATATATAATCCGATCACCGGACGATATCATTTGACATTGTATAGATTGAAATACATCGTATATTAAAACTACGACATTTCACAATATTTGTTGCAAAATTTTTAAATAGTAATATTAAAAATTACTTAATTACAAAGAAAAGGGGTATCTATTTACAGGCTACGGAAATAGTAGGAGGAGAGGATATGATATTTATTAATGAACTATGCCCTTTTAAGAAGGGGTTGTTTAATCAAGTATGGAAGCATGTTTATAAAATGATGTTTCAAACTCTAAGGCTTTGATAACATTTTCTCACATGATTTGCAGCTCAGACAGACTAGCTTTTCAGGTTCTCTGCTAGAATTTACCGCCGTTACTACGTTTTCAATCGACTACTGACAAATGAAGTTAATGTGCAGAAACGCAATAGGAGAAACTCTTTCTCCTCTCACTACACGCTAGTAGATTTAGTGATTTATAGAATGTGTTGGCATTACTATTACCTAAGCGACAACCTAATAGCATTTGCAATCCACGCTCGTGCGCAGAAGGCTGAGCCATCCTGTCTCTAGATGCTGGTCATGAGAATTTACGTGGTCACATGCATTAGAAGATACTCCGGCGGCGCAAAATGATTCGTTCTGTCGATGCTATTTTTCTCATGGGCAGCATTTTGAATGTAGAATTTTAGAGTTTTGGGTTGGAATTGCTTCCAAACGAATATTTCATGACTTTTCCAGGCCTGGAAAATGAAAAATAAAATTACATGACTTTCGAAGGATTTCCATGACCCATACGAACCCTAATAATTTTTTTTGTTTTGTTTTACTAACACTTGGTAAACAGGGCACAGAATTTGAATCTGTTCATTTTTTGGAGAGTACATTCAATTGTAAAAATGGTCAGTGTTTAAGACAGCTACGAGAGATTCTCATATCTGTCTTACACTGGGCCTTTTATAACCAGATGCACAATATGCAATTTATATCCCATACTGTGCATCCAGTTAACGAGAAACAGTTTTCACAATAACCTGTAAAAGAAACATATTTGATAACACTTAGTTTTTCACTAGGAATTGTCTGGTATGTTTATCATACTAGCGAAAATGAACAAAATGATAAGAATTATACAAAATGATAGAATCATTCAAAATTAATACAATTGTTCAAAATGAATGAAATTATTGGATCTTTCAAAATGAAAAAAATTGATCAAATAGTTCAAAGCAAACGAAACAACTTAATCGTTCAAAATGTACGAAATGGAGGTAATGTTCATTTTGAAAGACCAATCTGTGTCTTGTTAAAAATGACCGATGCAGTTGTGAACAAATTGATAGTTTCTACTAGATGTACGTCTATATCTGTTTCATTTTTTGCATCATTATAAATACATTCTAAGTGCACGTTCATATTATTTGAATTTAGCTATTTACATTGCACACGTACACTACATTACTACTGTACACGTTATTGCTGAATAATCTGAAGTTTTAACTATTGGAGTATATCCTCCTCTTAGTGCAAACTTTTACCTGTATGCACAGAAATCTGTAGCCCTTGACTGTCTACATTAACAGGAGTCTACAATATTTTAACCTTTAGCTTACAGGGCTGGAAAACAGAACTTTGTTGTTCCATATGAGAAAATACCATTTCCTCCCTTCCCCACATACAAATCAACCTGACACCTAAAAGCATCACTACACGAGGTCAGGAAGGAGGTGTAGCTGGGCTTAAGTACAAATAAACAATGCCAAATAACTTTAGTCAGATGTATCGTACGTTAGTGATGTTTGTTTGGCTTTTTTATGGCGCAAGAGCATCTGGGCTATACTGCGCCAAACATGGTAAAATCAAAGACTGTAGTAAAAGCCAGTACTTTTTAAAAATTTAAAAACGTGCGTATGGTCAGCATGGTCATTTAAAATGTCAGACAGTGATGAAGAGTTAAAAGTAAGAGTGCGGGCAAGTCTATAATAGGGGCATTGAGTTAAAATGTGTAAAACACTCATGGGTTCATTGCACACTTGGCAAATTGGTGCTGGTTTTCCTTCCAACAGATGTCTATGGGTGAGATGGGAATGCCCAATGCGAAGTCTAGCAAGGAGAACCTCCTCTTTCCGATTTTTACGGTATGAGGAGGGCCAGTTACCAATTGTATGTTTAATATTATTCAATTTGTTATTGGTTTGATGATCCCATTCTTCTTGCCACCTTTGATTCACACAGGTCTTGATAATTGGTTTCAGGTCAGAGAAAGGAAGAAGTTGGCTAGAAGCAAGTGGTGAGTTCGTTGCCCTTGCAGCTGCATCAGCAGCCTCATTCCCTTTGATACCAATGTGAGCAGGGATCCAGCAGAATTTAATATTGGAATGATTGTGCAGGTGCTGCAGTTGTGAATGGATTTTGGATAAAATAGGATGAGGTGAATATTTAAAAGATTCCAGGGCTCTTAAAGAGCTCTGAGAATCGGTACAGATGATACAATGAGTTAAGCTATGAGTTGAAATATACGCAAGTGCCATGGAAATGGCATAAAGTTCTGCTGTGAAAATGGAGTATGATGGGGGGATTTTTTCTGCAATGGCACTGTTGTTAATGACAAATGCAGAACCTACATTTGTTTCAGTTTTGGACCCATCTGTAAAAATGAAATTGGAGTCTTGAAAATGATCCCGAAATTCAGAAAATAACTGCTGGTAATAAGCATTAGGTGTAGTGCTTTTGCTGTGGTTAACCAGATCGCAATGGAATGTCCAGGGCCAGTATGACCCATGGCGGTGATAAATGTGTATGCATAGGAGCAATATTCCGACAATCTATACCTAATTCTCTGGTTAGTTTGTCTATCTGAATACCAAATGAAGGGATGCATGAAGGGCAAGCATTAAAAAGTAAGATGGAATGAGGTTCAAAAACGACATCCCTAAGAGGGTGAGTGGGCAGTGATTTAAGTTTCGTATAATAGAATTAGATAGATAAAGAAACAGCTGCATACACCTTGATGTTAAAGATGGTTCATTGGCTTCCACATAAAGACTTAAAGCTGGTGAGGTACGGAATGCACCTGTACACAGTCTGAGACCCTGATGGCAAATAGGGCCAAGAGCTTTCAAGATGGATTGTCGAGCGGAGGCGTCAATGACAGAGCCATAATCCAGTTTGGAGCGGATGAGAGCACGATACAGACGAAGCATTGAATAACGGTCTGCTCCCCAGGATGTATGGGAGAGTACTCTGAAGATATTAAGGGCTTTATGGATTTGTTTTTAAGAGACTGAATGTGAAACTTGAAGGTAAGTTTATGGTCAAATAACACACCAAGAAATTTTGCCTTTTGAACAACTGGAATACAATGATTTCCCAAATAGAGTTCTGGTTCTGGATGTAAGCCTCCCCTCCGACAAAAATGGACACAAACTGTCTTCTTAAATGAGAAAGTAAAGCCATTTTCATTTGTCCAGTTAGTGATGTTATTGAGGGCAATTTGCAACTGCCTTTCTAGCCTGCTCATGTCACGGGATTGACAAGAGATTTGGAGATCGTCAACGTATAGTGATGTTTGTACAGTGTGTGGGACCTTTTTGATGATGTTATTGAGCCTTAGAATGAAGAGTGTAGCACTCAAGACACTGCCCTGAGGAACACCCTGTTCTTGGTTGTAAAGATCAGAAAGAACCGATCCAAGACGAACTTGGAAAGTACGATCAGTGAGAAAATTTTGAATAAAAAATGCCATGTTTCCTTTGAGGCCACATTCCTGAAGGTCACAAAGTATTCCATGACGCCAAGTTCTATCATAGGCTTTCTCAATGTCAAAGAAAATAGAGACTAGATGTTCTCGGATCCTTGTTTCAAGCAGAAGAAGGTTATCTGTAGTAGAGCGTATGCGGCGGAAGCCATTTTGAGAAGTCATTATGCAGTTATTGGATTCCAAGAAATATGAAAGACGCTGATTTACCATCCTCTCCATTAATTTGCATAGACATCTTGTTAATGCTATTGGCCGATGGTTAGTTGGATTTTTTGGGTCTTTACCTGGCTTTGGGAAAGGGATAATAATTGCTTTTCGCCAAGAATCTGGAACATACGTTAGTGAAAGATAAGAAACCTACTAATAATCTGATAGCAGGTTCTTAACTTTCATACTGAGTGGTGCAGAAGAAGGGAGTAGAAAAGATTCTATTTGTACAATAGGCCTTATTTCGTTACCCGTTTTGTTACCACCTACGGCCAAGCCATTTGTACTACTAAACTGACCACTGACTTAATATGAACACGAAAGGGGGAAAAATCACTGGGGTAGGGCTTATACCAGCCCCATTCTTTTGGGAAGCAAATCTGCGTTAAAGTTTAAAACCTCTTTCTTTCTCTTTTTTTCTTAATAAAAAATAACAAATTAAAGCATATTTTCTTTACTTGAAAAATACGTTCTTCCTAAGAAATCATGGAAAAGTGGCTGCTATAAGCAGGGGTAAAGCTATTCCTTATATTTTCTCAGGGCTTGGTAAATCATGGCGAACTGCACTCACCCACTTCAAAAAGAAAACTTATAAAAAGGTTATTTCCTACTTGTCAATTGTAAAAATTCCATCGTCAGTGGCGACCGAATTTTTCAATCCCTGATTATCTTGTATTTTTCGGTATACATATATGGTGTTTTCGTAGATGGTACCGGCTGTTTTGAAGCATTGAAGTTAGGATTTTTTGAGTTGGGGGGATAGATTAAAAACAATTTGTGAAGAAGACAACTGAGAATAATACTCTTATAGACATAAAAGCTATTTCTATATTGCCTATCAAAGTTGTAATTTGTCCTCTTTTATAATCCTCTCATTTTAAATATCAAGACTCAAAGTAGGGCTAGACCGATGGACACTTTTTGGCCAATGACGATTGTTCAAAAAAAAGGCTGATGGACGATTATTATTTATCATACACAGAGATAACTATGTTTGGCTTTTTATGGCGCAAGAGCATCTGGACTATACTGCGCCAAACAGAGGTAACTAAATACCTTAAAATAGAATAAGGCCCTAGACTTCTATTACAGCTGAAATAAGGTGGTGCAATAAATATTTTCTTATCAATATAAATAAAATACATAAATATTAACACAATTTGCTTAAACTTCCCATGATTCCAATCAAAAATAAAACTTTGGAATGCCTTAAAAGGAGTCAAAATCACTTAACATTTTTTATTTTATTGAATTGAAGTTGAGATTTTCTGTTTTCTTCTAATGCATTTAATGTTTCTTTTAATCTATCTTTTCCTTCTTTTAATAAAACTTGCCCATTTTCTATACAACTCATGTCACTGTTGCTTATTCGTGACATTGTGTACTTATTTTCCTAGAGTCGTCTCCAAAGCAGCATTCAAGATAAAACAAATTAAGTCAGAAAAAAAATCAGGGTGTCCAGCAGAATTTCTGACAAAAATTCGAGTATATTTCAAGGTTTATCCTTGAAAATTTAAGGTATCCTCTTCACACGATCAATTACCATTTTCCAACCCCACCCTCTTAGACTCAGATACAACCACCCTTCCAAACATGAAAGAAAGTGCATTTTAGAATATGACCAGGGCTCCCATCAGTTCAATTAAAATTAGTAGGACAATTTTAAGGAAAAGAGTAGAACATTTGTAATGTCAACGAGTAAAATTCCTATTACATAATATTTTGCTCAAAGTCACACGGGGCTAGACTCTAGCCATTTAAAGTGGTTATAGCTCTTATTCTCAGTGATTATCCAACTACGAAGACATTGTAGGTTTTTCAAGATCCCATTTGTAATTTTGTGAGTGTTGTAAAAAGCTTAGCTGTTACTTTCTTATAAAAACACAAGACAACTAAATTATGCTCAAGCTTATTCTTGTCAGACATTTGAGACAAGGCCAAAGTTCGTTTTGCTACTGTTTGAATTTCAATTTTGTGCAAAGGCAATAGAATTTCACTGGAAAATTAAAAGGGAATTCTTTCATGATATCTGGTTTCACCAAATTTCTCAACACTTTCTTTAGATATTTCCAAAGTTCATCATCCGAAATATGGACAAGTTTCTGTTCATTCTGAAAAGTGTAAAGAAACTTAGAAAACAACTAATATGAACCAAAAACAGGATGTATAGTAATATAGGGTCATTCCATTGTGACCAACATAACATTTACACTTGTTGAAGGTTATAATTTTACTTATTATTGCTATAAAAGCTGCATAGTAAAAGTTCTTTTCACCTTTATAATAATTTATTATATTAAGCAATTATAACATATGTTTAATGTTGAATTTTTAATTAAATACTAATTAATTTTTTCAAAATTAAGAGATGTGACCAACGTAACATTTTTTCAACCTCATAAAATGGTACCTTAATTATTAAAGCTATTTCTCTGAAACTTACAATTCTAGAATCCTATATTTATGTATTTTTAAACCTTAAAATGTCAAGTTTGATATATTATATGTAGTAGGAATTTATATCCTCCCAAATAATTAGTTAAAAACAGTTTTAAATTAAAACTGATGTGACCAACGTAACATGCAAGAATACAAATAAAAGATGTACATAATATTGAATACTTTATTAATGGTTTACTTTTTACGTCTTTCACCCTTACTTATATGAAATAGTAGATTTCCACGTAGTTGAACAGGATCACTTGAAATGAACTTAACTTTAACTATCTGGGTATCACCGTGATTTGGCCACTTAAACCCTTCAGGGGTCTCTTGCAAAAATTTCATTTTACAAACGCTTAATGTTTCATCATATAAGACAACATGGCCTAAATACCACTTGTGATCATAGTACATACTATAATATTTTTCTAGTTCAATTGATAAATCATTTGTTATATTTTCTGGTGAATCAACATCTACCTCAGATACCTTGTTTGTTTCATTATAAAATAAATTGAGGTTTTGAGCACAAGGAATTGTGTCTCCGTTATTGGTAAACATATTTACACACATAAAACTCACTTTACCATTGCAGTTAGCTGATTAAATTCCATTCAGTGGTTTCACATTATAAAATTTTTTTTCATTTCAGGACTCTGAGTTTCGATCACTTCTTGAGAAACATAAAGGTACTTAATTTTTAATTCATCAGAATTCAGTAAAAAAAATCACGTGTATTCTTAGCTATGATCTGTCCTTGTAGCACTTTTTTCCCATACATGGCGTTTGAGAACTGCCCCAACTCCTCCATAAGGTCCTTTTCCATGGTAGGACTCACAAAAATTCTATTCACAGAAGGCGTTCAAAGAGGACATGGAAGCTATTGAGTAATGATTTTTAAAATGCGGTGCAGCTCCACCACCCCAATTAATTACCTTTTTAACTGAAATGGTGAACAATTTCTGAAAATTGATGATTAAGTTAAGAAAACCTTCAATTCAAAGAGGTACATGCTTTTTTGTATCTGAAATTATTTCATGATGTATTTGCTTTAATAAATCATCGTTTGGTTCTTGCCTATAGTAGATAACACCAGTATAGATCATGACAGTTGGATCATGATCAGCTTTCCAATGAGCTACCATGACCTCATTTTGATGCTTGATCTGATAATTTTGGGCAAAATCAGTTTGAAGTAATATCTCATTTGGTTGCAAATTATCTTCTTGCTTTTTTTTTAATTCCCTAGCTTGCCATGCAATATTATAAATATGTTCAGAAAATTTTGGAATTTGTTTTGAAAATTCTTCTGATAATGAATTAGATTTACTAAAACTTCTTATTTCAAATTTTCCCCCATCTCACATTAATTGGCTCAGACTTAGCTGTTGCTTCTTGAAAAATTACTTTATCGAACATTGATAAACATTTCTCACATTTATGTTTTATGCAATTAGAAGGATATATGTCACAAACAATTAGTGATAGCAAATCACTTATGCTTTTAATATTAGAATCTTTCCATTTGTATTCTTGGATAAGAAACCCAATGTTTTCACAATAGGGATCATAAACAGACTTCATAATCTTTAGACCGAATTGTATCCACTTCCACTAGCCTACGTTCACAATTTAGCAGTACCAATGGAAATGTCAAGATTATCTACCTGAAAAAAGCTCATGTGCCTCTTTTAATTTGTACATAACTAAACATTTCTGCAAAGTTACTATTTTCCTGGTAGTTGGATCTTTAAATGATTTTGCATCTTTATTCCCTGGAAGTAGACGAGAAATTTCATCTCTACGATAAAAATCTTTTACCATATTTTTTACTTCATCAGAAATTCCATTATTTTTATGAGTCTTTATATTTTTATCAGTAAGTGAAAGACCTAATTCTGTAGCCATTTTCTTAACAATATCATTTTTTTTTTTTCTTGGACTCTGGTAAAGACAATCTACATCTTTCAAAACTTTTCCAAAACTCTGAGGATTAGATACAAAGAAAAATGATGAATCCATTTTTTTCTTTGAACGCATTTCACACATTCTAACTTTCGATGATTCATTTTCTTTTCCTTTTTTTCCACTTTACGACACTTTCTTAATTCTTTCTTCATTTGTTTGTTGCATCAGTTTTCTTTTCATTCAACTTTTTGACATTGTCCACAGTGGTCTTTATTTTATTAGCCTCCTCATCCTGACACCTTTCATTTCCAATTAATGCTTCTCGCCATCTGGGTGAAGCAAGCTTCACTGCAGTTATTATGCCCGTTGTAATTTGTACATTTCGTATACCACCACTAGCCTGAACAGCGGAATGGATACTATGCTGAGAAACAAGGGAATTTTCTATTAAACATTCCTTGTTGATGGAAAATCCCCTTTCAACAGAACCATTACCATGAAACAAACTTAAGATTTTTTGTGAAAACATTATCAA
>QLNU02015360.1:167002612-167023814 GCA_006491805.2 Dysdera silvatica | reverse complement strand
GGTACCATATATTTCCTCAAACAAGCGTTTACTGTGAATTCCTTACTATGGGCATATTTTAAAACGGATGAGACGTCTCAGAAGCACTCCGGATTCATGTACTAGAAAGTTTATTTATCCTATTCACCTCAGTTAAAAATTATCCTCAATATATATATATATCATCATCATCATCATATTCAACCATTATCTATCCACTGCTGGATGAAGGTCTCTCCAAATGCTTTCCACACAAGTCTATCCTGAGCAATTCGCTTCCACGTCACCCCAACCTGTTTTCTTATTTCATCCACCCATCTAGTTTGAGGACGTTTTCTAGGTCTTCGGTGGTCTCTTGGAATCCAGTTCAGAATTTCTGTTGTCCATCGTTGATCAGTTCTTCTTGCAATATGCCCAGCCCATCGCCATTTCAGCCCTTTTACTTTAACAATGATGTCCTCTACTCTAGTTTGCTCTCTCACCCAAGTGTTTCTTTTTCGATCTCTCCTAGTTATTCCAAGCATGCACCTCTCCATGCTCCTTTGCGTTGTCTGTAACTTTCGTATTGCTCCAACTGTTAGACTCCATGTCTCTGATCCATAAGAGAGGACTGGCAATACACACTGGTTGAAGACCTTTCTTTTTAGACACAAAGGCAATTTCCCCTTCAGGATAAAACTGTTTCTTCCAAATGCACTCCAGCCAAGTTTAATACGTCTGTTGAGTTCTTTCATAATGTTGCCATCCATTGAAATCAGCTGGCCAAGGTAAATATATGAATCAGCAATTTCTAGCTCAATGTTGTCAACTTGTATTTTTGTTTCCTCTACGAAATTATTGAACATGATCTTAGTTTTTTGTAGGTTCATCTTGAGTCCAACTTCTTTACTTCTAGTTGAGAGCTCTTGTACCATGTCTTGGAGTTCTAATGGGTTCGTTGAAAAAATAACAATGTCATCAGCAAACCGCAGATGATTTAAATATTCACCATTTATTTTTATTCCCTTGTTATTCCAATTTATCAGCTGAAAAATCATCTGTAAAGCTGAAGTAAAAAGTTTTGGAGAAATGGTATCTCCCTGCCTCACACCTTTACCAATTTTGATAGTTTTGGTATCTTTATGTAACCGAAATTTTGCACTTGCATTTTTATACACACGTTTCACCATGTCAATGTACACATCCTCAATGTCTGTTGATCTTAAAGAGTTGATGACTGCTGATGTTTTAATAGAGTCAAAGGCCTTCTCATAGTCAATAAATGCAACACACAATGGAAGTTCATATTCATGTGTTCTTTCAATTAATTCTCTTAATACTTGAATATGGTCCACTGTACTGAATCCACTTCGAAATCCAGCTTGTTCTCTTGGTTGAGCTGCATCTAATTTTTTCTGCAGGCGATGTGTTAGCACTTTTGTGAAGATTTTATAAATAGCAGGTAACAAGCTAATTGGTCGGTAATTTTTCAAATCCTCTTTATCACCTTTTTTATGCAAAAGAATTACTGTTGCAGAATCCCATTGGTTTGGTATGTTACCGCTGTTAAGACATTTGGTAAAGAATTTTGCAAGTATGTCTTCTACATATTCTCCAGCTTCTTTTAGGATATCTAATGTAATACCATCATCACCAGGGGCTCTTCCTTTCTTCATATTTTTTATTGCAAATGAAACTTCTTCTTTTAAGATTTTAGGAGCTGTTCCTTCGACTATTTCAGTGTCTTCGTTTAATTCACTGTTACTTTCATATAGTTTTTTGTAGAATTCTTCAACTCTTCTAAGTATTTCTTCCCTATTTCTTGTTACGGTGCCATCCTCTCCTTTTAATGCAATGATGTGTTTCTTCCCAACAGATAAACTTCCTTTAACAACCCTAAGGCTCTTGTTATTTTCAATGGCTTTCCTTACTAGCTCACAGTTGAATTTTCTTATGTCTTCTTTCATGCTTTTGCGCAGAGTTTTACAAAGTTCTATGTACTCAATCCTGGAACTGGTATTTCGATTGTCCACCTTCATATCTCTTCGCCTTTTCATGAGCTGTTTCGTCTTCTCAGATAATTTGCTATTGTGCTTTTTACAGGTTACACCACCAATTTCCCCAGCAGTTTCAACTATTGTCTTAACAATGTTTTCATTTGCTTCTGAGATATCACTTTCATCAATAAGTCCTTCCAGTGCAGAAAAGCGATTTTTTAATTCCAACTTGAATGCCTCGGTATTTACTTTCAGTTTCATTAGATCCACCCTCTTACTTACTTGTTTCCTAATGAGCTTCTGTCGTTCTAATTTAGTATTTAAGTGCACTTTACATCTCACCATTCGATGATCACTTCCAGTATTAAATCTGTTCAGTACACTGCAATCTTCAATAATTGATTTCTTGTTTGCCAGGATATAGTCAATTTCACTAGTTCCCCCATTTGGGTGTTTCCATGTCCATTTTCTTTGCGGTTTCTTCTTAAAAAATGAATTCATGATGCTAAGGTTTTCAGCTTCTGCAAATTCGATGAGTTGATCGCCACGTTCATTCCTTTCCCCATATCCGTATTTACCAACCGATGTCTCTCCTTGTTCCTGTTGTCCAATTCTTGCATTGAAATCCCCCATGATGAGCTTGATATGTTGTTTCCCTTTGGTGTGTAACTCTTTGATTTCTTCATAAAATTCTTCAACCTCTTCGTCGGTATGGCTTGATGTTGGTGCATATACCTGTACTATTTGAAGTTGGTATCGCTGGGTTAGTTGAACAACAAGCCTCGCTGCTCGATCTGATGTACTTTCAACTTCCAGAAGACAGTCTTTAATTCTTTTGTTGATTAAGAAGCCAACACCACTTGTTCTTCCAGTTTCCGTTCCTCTATAGTAAAACAAATGTCCGCTTTTCAGTTCCACCAACTCTTCACCTTTTCTTCTAATTTCACTGAGTCCTACAATGTCCCATTTGATCTTGTCTAGTTCCTCTTCCAATTCCTGAAGTTTTGCTTCAGAAGCAAGGGATCGTCCATTAAACGTAGCCAAGGTCAATAACAAACGGCAGCCTGGGCCATTCCAGTGATTCTTAGCACCCCCTGCTTTCATGCCACACTGACCGCTGATATATATATATGCATTCTGCGATTTTGTTTTTGCAGGAAAAAGGAATTCTCCTTTCATCGTTTACTGATTCAGGCAATGCACATCGAATGTAATGGAAATGGTCACGAGTCGCGAAGCGACGAGGGGTGGTGGGTCTGGGAGGTCTCCCCCTCCAGTTCGGTTCCTGTGATTCAGGTAAGTGTACTAATTGCATGAAAAATACTAATTGCAATATAATATCGATTCAGCCTTTTACTGAAACACAAAAAAAATCACTAACTAAACACGAGCTCTAACTAACACGAACTCCGGCTATTATAGATTAACTAATGCATCCAAATTCTCTTCTCACCAAAAACCGCGTAAATCTCTGACTACACACCAAAACTGGAAAACACAAAACAAATCACTAACTAAACACAAACTCCAACCGCTAATTCCAATCAACACCAACTAAAAACCACGAACTCCCGCTATCGACCGACGATATGCTAGAAGATCTAGCTATTTTACATCGTGTTTCGGCATTACTACTACTATGGCTGAGCCTGCACAAAAGTTTAGACACGGAGGCAAATTATAAATAAAAGCGAGAATTTGCATTGAACTTCGCCGATATTGTATCTAAATAATCCTAGAACCAATAATAAATTGTGCAACTTAAAAGATTACCAAAAGTACTGAAACAAAATTTCCCAACACCGTAATATTGGAATCTGCGTACCACAAATGTTTAGGCACATATGTCAGATTTATGCAAATTAACGGCGCAAAGTTCCCAAGTGATCGAAGGGGCGTTTCACAGAGTTGTTATATAAGGCCTGAAATAATTTAGAATGCTTAGAACGATGCCGAAGTCAAAGCAATTTACGAATGACGAGATTTTGAAGATTTGGAGGCTGAAAACTAAAGGTAAATCTGTTACTCAAATTTCTGTTGCATTGAACCGTTCAAAGCGAGGCATTTATCGAGTGTTATCCCGGGGTGATCAGTATCAACCAAAATCACGATCTGGGAGGCCTCGAGTGACCAGCATTCGGGATGATAGACAAATACGAAGATTGGCTTCAAATGAAAGCCTGTCTGCAAATCAAATAAAAAACACGTTAGCAATGCGAGTGTCAAGAGAAACCATACGTAGAAGGATTGTAGAATGCAGGCATTTGAGATATGCAAAAATGCGCCGCAAGCCCTGCTTGCAATTACATCATAAACAAGCACGACTACAATGGGCAAGGCAGCACATATCATACAGTGACGAATGGCTGCAGGTGTTATTTAGTGATGAAAAAAAGTGGAACTTAGATGGTCCCGATGGCCTTTCGCACTACTGGCACGATCTTCGAAAACGCCCCTTAAGTCGGTTCAGCAGACGTCAAGGAGGAGGTTCAGTCATGGTTTGGGGAGCCTTTAGCTTCAATGGACAGACTTCTTTGGCGTTTTTGAATGGAAAACAAGATTCCAAGGCATACCAGGCAACTCTTGAAAGTCACCTATTACCTTTTGGCGAACTTTTATGTGGACGAAACTGGGTTTTCCAACAAGATAATGCGTCCATCCACACATCCAGGTCAACAAAAGAATGGATGAGCGCTAAAAATATTACAGTTCTCGATTGGCCTGCTCTTAGTCCTGACTGTAATCCCATCGAAAATGTATGGGGCATACTAACGAATGTTGTGTATGCCAATGGAAAGCAATATCCGTCCGTTTTAGAACTTAAAAAGGCTATAGAAGAAGCGTGGTTTAATTTTGAACCAGAAACCTTTCAAAATCTTGTGCTTTCAATGAACGACCGCGTATTTAATCTAATACGAAGTAATGGTGGCTACATTGATTATTAAAATTGTTCATTTCCTTATGCAAGTGCTAAAATTTATGTTTGTGCCTAAACTTTTGTGCCACATATTTTACTTATTTTAAGTTATATATTGCAGCAAGTTCGCTACTGATGTGATTTCTGTTCTCAAATTTTTAATTTGCATATTACATGTGTTCATACTTCGTAATATTAAAGTTCCTACTTCTTCAGTTTTAATAGTATTTTGTTATACTCAAATTTGTGTTGTGTCTAAACTTTTGTGCAGGCCTGTAATATATTACTCTATAATTAATCTTATATAATAATATATATATTAACTTTATAATTAATCTTATAATAATTACTCTATAATAATATATTAATAATTAAAAACATAAGTAAAATCATTAATAACAATATACATTTAACAATTATTAAGAAAATTTAAAAAATTAAACAAAATAAATATAACATAAAATATATATACATATAAATAAAATAATAAGTATAGTATAATAATATATTCTCCACCCGAGTGCACAAAAATGCGGAAGGAGTAGCTATTTTCTCCTGTTTTTCTAGCCAAGTAAATGGAAACACTTATAGGAATTTTCCACGGAGCAGTCCACGCACATGCGCAGAAGTTTCCCTCACTTCAGTCGCGATTCTGCCAATTGTGGCAAGTCGGAACTCCCTCTAGCGTCTTGTAGCACGTACAGGGGTAAAAGACCGCTAGAATTAGTCCATTCAGATGTATGTGGACCACTGCAAACGCCCTCTATCGGCGGAAAATTGTACTTCCTTATGTTCGTCGACGATTTCAGCCGTTTTACCATGACATTTCTTCTTTCAAAGAAAAGCGAAATATTTAAAAAACTCAAGGAGTACGTAGCAATGACTCGCAATAAATTTGGAAGAAATATCGGCACGCTGAGATCCGACAACGAAGGAGAGTACATCAGTAACGAAATAGAGGACTGTCTCTGGGATCAAGACATACGCCATCAGCTCACTGTACCCCAATCACCATCACAAAATAGATTAAGTGAACTCAAAAATCGCAGTTTGATGGAAATGACACGTTGCTTGTTGTTAGAAGCAGAACTCCCACAAAATTATTGAGGTGAAGCCGTTCATACCGCAACCTATCTACAGAATCGCCTACCCACAAAATCCGACGATAAAACTCCTTACGAAATTTGGACTGGAAGAAAACCAGACCTTTCACACATCAAAGTATTTGGTTGTAAAGCTTTTGCCTAAGTAAACAAGACAAAACGTGAAAAACTCGACGATAAAGCCATCGAGGGAATTTTCGTTGGATATGATAATAGAAGTAAAGGGTTTCGCATCAAGATTGGCGAAAATGATGTAATTAGTAGCAGAACGGAGAAATTTATCGAAGATACGAAAACTAAAAAACCTACTCCAAAAATGGAAGTGTCAATACATAGAGAAATTGATGAACCTGATACTGTCGAACCAAGAAGATCAGAAAGAACCACAAAGGGACAACCTCCAGAACGATTAGGCTCTCAAGCTGAAACAACAAGAAACATCGAACCAAAGGACTGGAAAAAAATGCGATTTCTAAATCCTAATAAAAGAAAGAAATTGTTAAAGGCCACTGAAGAAGAAATAAAATCACTAGAAGAAAACGACACATGGGACGTGGTTGATTTACTAAAAGGAAGAAAAACTATAGGATGTAAATAGACATTCAAAGCAAAATCAAGTGCAAATCGAAAAATTGAACGGTATAAAGCAAGACTAGTCGCCAAAGGCTTCAATCAAAAATTTGGACGTACTACGACGAAACCTTTACACCCGTAGTAAAGCGTACAATAATAAGAACATTTTTAGCAGCGGCAGTGTATAAAGAAATAAAAGTTCATCACGTTGATATTAAAACAGCATTTCTCCATGGTGAATTAGAACAAAAAATCTACATGGATCAGTCACCTGACAATAATAAATTTCAAAAGAACGAAGTATGCAGAATAAATTCAGCCTATTCGAATATAATATATAATTATAGAATGATAAAAACAAAATTGCTTTTTATGTTTCGACACCAACTGATGGGAGATCCTTCGAAGGAACAATAGAATTTCTGGATATAATTATACGCTGGTGGAAAATAGTAAATGTGAAACATGCGTACAAGGGGAGAAATTTGCGAGACCCTTTTTGTGATCCTATAGTAAATTCTAATCATGATAGTTTAACGTTCTTGGATAAATTTGTTACTTAGTTAGAAAACTGGAATTATGCTGCCTAATTCTTCAAACTCTATGCAACGTTTTGGGAAATTGTCTAGAGAAACTAGTTAAGCTTTAATTCATACGTCTAAATCAATGTTAAAGTTATGTAATTACCTGTTTGAAAAATTAAGTGTTAAATATATTCTTCTGGGAAAATTCCAAACTGACAATTTAGAAGGAAGATTTGGAAAATATAGGCAGATGTCAGGGGGAATTATAACTTGTCTGTTAGGCAGTTACTTGAATCAGAAAAGAAGTTGAAACTATTATCTTTGATAAAATTGCGTTCATCTAGTTCAGGTGCATTTACTTTGAAAATTTTTCCTTTGTCTTGCGCTGAAAGCACAGCTAACGAAAGAGTAGATTTGGATATTTGTGAAACATTTAAAAGTGTTTTCGATGATTGTAATGAGAGAGAAAACATTCCCAACGATGTCAAAATGGTTTTAATTTTAATAAGTGGTTATGTAGCTTTCTCTGTGTCCAAATCTTTGAGCCGCCAAGAATGTTTGTCACTAGACAAATCTTTGGAAATTGATTTTAAGAAATTACACGCATACAAACTTTTAGCTGAAAGTACTTTAGTTGGACTTAAGTGGCCAACGGATTTTGTTGTAGAACTATCAATAATTATTTACAATATATTTTAGAAAGTGATTTCTGACGAATATGAAAGCAAGTTTTTGGAATGCAAAAATCAAAGAAATTCATTAAAAGAATTACGTTTGCATAAATGGGAAAATGAATCACTGTATTGGAAGAACTTGTGTAGTTACAAAATGTACATGCGTAAACTAGCAGGAAAAAAAATTCTTACTATATTTTCAAATGTATTTTTAAATAATTATTATAAAGTAAAAATGACTCTGTACCTGCAAAATATAATATAAAAAGAAAGCTCTCAACATTTACAGCTGCTGCTCATGCTGAAAGCACTGAATAGAAATAAACAGAAATTTGGTTGCCATAAAATCATGATTTTTAGTTTATTCATTAAATTTTTCTTTACTAATTTTACTATTTAGAGATTTGAAAATATGTGTCTAAAAGTTCCTTCAATAAAAACAAGCTAATAATGTGTGTTTATTCCTATTTCCACCAAGATTATAAATTTTTGTTTATATATTTTTTTACGGAACCATTTGTTTAAATTATTACTATATGAATTTGTTTTGTGATCATTCTATGTTCTTATTCCTAAAAGCATGATTGTTTATTTGTTCAATAAAAACGTTTTATTGTATGTTGTTTATTTATTTGCAATCTAACAGTATGAAGATGTTCAATTGAATATTTTAAAACCTGTACAAAAATGTCAAAATAACATGCAGGAATAAAATGAGATTTATTTTCAATGAAATTAGTTTACAATTTTTTTTTCAAAAAGTTCGCAATTTGCTTTTTATTATTACTTGCTTTTTCCTAATGCGGTTTATGGTGCTAAAAACATGTATTGTTTTTAAAATAGAAATTACTCTATTTGTATTAATACAAATGCAGTCAAACATTTACCAATTTGTGCAAATTAAATATGTATACGAAAATATATTCAAAAGTTTCGAACCGCTGATAAATACGCACATAGTTCCGTGGTAAATCCAGCACCACGATCGTAAAACACAGCATAGCAGTTGGGGGCCTGGTAAGTATTGAGAAGGCCACGCTAAATCACTTAGCCGCAAAATAGGGTATCTGGCAACACCCAAATTAGTTCTAACCACTGAGCTCTATTACCTCCACAGAGTTCTTATAACACACTAGAGTGGTCATCACGTGACCCCGTTACTGGTTTAACATTGGGGGTTTAAAAAAGTCAAGGCGCCATGTTGTGAAGGGCAGCAATCGTGAACTTCTATGTTAAAGCACATAATAATAATGGTTAAAGCTTGTCAAGCTTGTTCAAGCATGAATTGTTCAAACCGAAACACAGTGGAAAATCGTTCACTCGGTATTTCTTCTCACAAGTAGGCTAAATGTGTAGGAATATCTTACGTTAATTTGAGAATTTTCGTTATATTTTCCCTTCCCAAATAGCAATGCAAACATTGAAAAACGATGTACGTTCTGCCAAATATATCCGGTTGTAAACAAATAAATGCAAATATTTGTGATAAATTTTAATATAAATTCATTGTGTAGACTATATACATATTATTTACACCACTAAGTGAAAAACGGATAAATATTCTAACCAAATAAGACACGAAATTTGTAGTTAGCTATAGTTACAAATATATATTACGAAAAACATGAGATAAAATTTAAAAGCAAAAATCAAATAACATTGCAAAAGTGTATGAGTATAATCTCCTTCATCAAGTAGCTCTGTGGTTTGAACTTATAGCAGTGGGGCACCCAGAATATTCCCAAGGAAGGGAACGCCGTTCATACCCACTGCACCCCTGGTTTTATGGGGGGGGGTAGATTATGTTTTCAAATGTTCCTAGCTTTAAAATAATGCTTTTAAATGGTTCTGGGGGATTTCAATCCCCTCCGCCTAGCTTCACCAATGGGTATAACTAGCCTTTACGTCTTGCACTTAACGCTTTGCACATAACTTTTATTTGTAAGTTTGTTTTACTGGGAAGGGTTAAGCCGCCCCTAGGAGTGTTTACGGCATTAATGGCCCTGGGCGAAACAAATTTTTACAGCCCTCAAAAATGTTTTAACTCAACATAATGATAATAATAAAAAAAAAAAAACTGAACGGGGTTTAGCATTACAGAATAAAGTCCTTTACTGGTCCAAACGCCAAAGGTAATGAGAAGACAATGAAGCTAAATTGAAAATGGATATTTTTGTGAACAAAGTTAGCTAGGGATGTATCAATCATTTGGCATTTCTTACTTAACTTCGATGTCGTGGATAAATGAAAGGGTCTTGCTTGCTTGTTTGTGGTTTTACGGCTCAAAGACTACAGTGGTCATGCTGCGCCGGGACCTACTGTTTTCCGAGGAATCCGAACCTCTTAAGGCCTAGGGAACCAAACCCCGGACTACAGTGAGCAGTGCGATCTTTATGAGATCTCTGAGTAAGCGTTCTTTTTGCACTGCTGGGAGTCGAACCCGGATTAGCCGCGCAATAGGAGAACGCGTTACCACACTGCGCCACCGCAGGTCTGAAAGACTTTTATTTAGGTCTATTGCGGCATTATAAACACGAAGAAAAACCAGTGCAATATAATTATAAATTTTTGCGTTTCAAAACTTTGCGGTAGTTCTTTTTTTGTTGGAAATTATAAAAATTAAATTGTCTATAATTTCTAAAATACCATACTGGAAGACTACAATATAAAAAATTGTAGTGTAATTTACAAGTTCCAATAAAATCACAGGTGTTAGCTTATAATTTACGATAAATATAATCAATCCCAAAAGTGTAAAAAAAAAGCATCTGTAATTCAAAACCACACTATAATTATAAAATACAAGAATTCGCTTGCAATTTTTTTACAAGAATTCCTAAATTTATAATTTGCAGAATACCATATTAAAAGATTTGCCGAGAGTATGATTTATTATTAAATTACGGTTTATTATTAAACTGGGAAATTTTTCAGAAATACAAGGATGAACATGTCGAAAGGGGAGAGAAAACATATATTCCTCATAATATATAATTTCAATATTTATGAGTATATGAAATATAATTTTAATTTAATATATAATTCAAATTTCACAATCTTGGTTATTAATGCATGGAGAAATAGACTAGAATATCACATGAATGTATGGTATTTCAGCTGTGTCAACCTCCCCACCCCATTTATGAACTTTCTGCTTACTCTACTGGAATGAGTATACATGATATAATAAATATATAAAAACTTCTGTGGCCCATAATTTACAATAAAATTGAAATAGTTAATGTGTAATTTATAATAATTGTAATTAAAACTATACAATTAACATATAAGTAAAGATAACAGAATTATACTGTAATATGCAATGCAAGAATTATACTATAATATACAGTGCAAGAATGCATCTATAAAAATAATTCAAGACTTCTGTAATTTGTAAATTGTACAACACCATAGTTGAAGATTATAACATAAAGAGTATAATGTAATCCATAATTTGCAATTAAATCACGCGATTATTTACAATAAATATAATAATCACAAAACTGTAAAAACAATTTCACCTATAATTAAAAGTTACAAAATAATTATAAAATAGAGGAATTCGTTTACAATTCTTTATCATGAATTTCCAAACTTATAATGTGTATAATACCGTAGTGGAAGATTGTCCGAAAATGCTTATTTTTTTTATATCACAGATGGTACAAAAGATTTTCATGTAATATGCCCAAATAAGTGTTCAGTTGTTTTTTGCGAATTTCTAAATACCCAAGGTTTATTTTTATATGAATTTATCCATAATAAGATCCTGATTTTTTTACGATTTTTAATATTGACTTAGGTCCATTTATGTTACGTAAACGTGGCCTTTCAAGCTAAAAAAAGTATCTGCCCTTGGAAATTAACGGAATTTGCAATAATATTCCGCCCTCACTGACATGTTGCCTGTGAATCAGTTACGGAGTCACGTGACGACCATTCTACTGTATTATAAAAACTCTGTGATTATCTCACATATTCGTATTTTGTACGCCCTTTTGGTGAAACTGAGCCCATTTATGCTCTGACGTCGTGCGAGTTTAGTGCGCATGCTCCTGGAACCGAAATTGCATGCACTATCCTTTGTGCGAATAATAGCAGGACACCATGTGCCATAAATAAAATCCAACCGCGTCTTTTAAAACGAGTTAGAAACATCTCCTAATTTCTTAGAAATAGAATCCTTAGTTAGAAAACCTACATTGGAAGAAACTGGACGTCGAATTGTCTATTGGCAGGTCCGATTTTGACAGTCTAAAAGCAGATTTGTAGTAGCCTTAAACAACATCCTGTTAAACAAATCAGCCCATCCTTAAATTCATCTATCGAATGAATAGGCATTGTATAAATAAAATTATTTATTTAATAAAACTTTAATAATAATATAAATCATGTTAAACGTAGTACAATAATATGTATTAAGTTTTATACATAGCATTTTTGATGGGTATAGAAACCGACAGAGGGCACCACACGATAAATGGGCCTAATTTTATATTTAATCAATTAGTTAGATGGATATATCTTTATCATATTTTGAACCCGCGCAAATTGCTGCTGGCATTCAAAGATGTAAATTATATAAATTTATAAATATAAATATTTATAAATCAGTCTTTTCTTTCAAATTTATATAATATATATAATTAATAAATATAGGAAAATGACATAAAATAAGTGTAATATATATTTTAAAATCCTGAGTATGAAACAGAAAAACTAAACTAGTTGAAAATTATTTACATCTTTTTAAGCTTATGTAATAAGCTATATTATAATAATTAAAAAAAAAGATTCAAAGTTTTTGATATTAAGTGAGAGTAATTTTAAGTGTATGCCTTGTATCAATTTTTATTGAAAAATTAGACACCCAACCTTGATTTTATTCATTCTAGATAAAGTTTTTTATATACTTGATTGGTCGAAATTTTTATGCAGCGTAGGTAAATACAATGCAATGTAAGTGCATGTTGGAAAATCAGTGCTATTCAGAAATATTCAAAGGTTACTAATATTTTAATATTTGGCAAACTCAATCGTAGAATACAGAAAAATAATATTATTAGTCATTTTATTTAATGCTAGGTATGACTTATTTGATTGTAGTAAGTTTACAGCAATATAAGTAAGTAGGTAAATTTTTATGGATTTTTTTTTGTACACAGGTTGGCTTTTGAACAATCCAAGGAACAAAAAGAAAAGCATTGTTTCCCAACAAGTGAAAAAGAAAATCGATATTATTCGAAAATAAACAAGAAAAAATCGCCTTAAAAAACAAAATGAAAATAAAATTGAGGGAAGCATTGAACTGAACACCGGCCGACACAAACAAACAAACAAACCATTCTTTAATAATTTTCCACGTATAAATGAGTAAATTTGTTGTTATATATCCGCTTTCAATGGTTTTTCGTTTACAACCTTTAATTTTACAAAATGTTTGATCATAGGTTCTTTCTGAAATGCGTGAATTTTTTTAGTTTGTTGTGATTTTGATAAGTGTTTATAGCTCTTTACTTTCTTGCAAAAAGATTTTTCATAAGTAAATCACATCTAAAGTTACAGAGCAAAATATGTACTATCCCAATGAAATAACATTAGTATCAGGTCACAAATGGCAATATAGTGATGTATTTCCTTTATAGTTAACTCTAATAAGGTATCTCAATTTTCTGTTCGGTCGATGTCTTATCCTTTTCCATATAATAAAGTGAATAATTTCCTTTCGATAATTTGAACTTTTTTATCAGTTCTTTAAATTTTAATCCGTCCAGAATTTACTGTATTCAGAATAAAAATTCAATTTCATTATAAAGAATTGTAAATGTAAAAATCTTACACAATGATTTTTAAATATACAGCTATTATTTGTAAGTAAACTTAAGGTAACTTTGGGCCCTTACACCATTTCACTCTTACATAGAAAAATAATTGCATGTATAAAATAAGGATCTTGTTTTAAGGCTGTGAAGAATGAAAGTCGGACATCTTTAAATGATGTCTCCAATTTTCGTGCTCTATTCTTAGTGACTTAACATTGGAAAGATTAAGGTTGATGCAACTTGCTGTTTCTTCTAATATGACACAAAAACTAAACTTATTAATATTTCATCGCCATGAATTTTCAAAGGTGACTCGGTTAATTGTACACTCATAATGCTGCATTGAAAATAGAAAACGAATCGTGAAATAATCTTGTTTCACGATTATCATAAGCTAGTTTTTCAAGTTCATATAATATAGCGTCTGGTCTTCTTTCAACAGTCTCAACGAAGGGGGAAAAGAAACAAACCCACCCCAACTATCTTTTACTATCTCAGATAGCAAACTATACACAGCTTGAAAGGAAAACGATCTTTCTGTACTACATAGTGTCACTACAGACACTTTGCAATGCAGCACATCGTTGAAACTGAATATGCAAGCTTAAGTTGATTTATGGAGGAAAAGTTTATGGATAAATATTATCACATAATAAATTGTCAGTGATAAATACATGTACGTATACAAGAAAAGCAACATCAGCGAACAAAGTCAATTCTTGATAAAGTTCATCAAGGTTCAGTCTCATCATCATTTCGTCATGTTCATCATCATATCGTCATTTTCTTTTGATTTTTTCTGAAAGGAAAAGCGGAAAAAAAACCAACACATTATCACATGGTACAAAAGGAATTATGAAAGTAATGCCTTGTCTTGCATAACTCAATTTATGTACATATTTAAAAAAGTAAATAATAATATACGGGGTGATTCAAAAGTCAGTCCCCCCACTGTTAATTTTTTGGTGGGTTCAGGCAGATAAACGTCCTTTTGGGAAAGTTGCTTGTTGAAAAGGAAATAATTTTTGTTCTGTGTCGCGACTCACCCTCAGCACCAGGGGGCGCCCCACGGGGGCCAACTCCAAAATTTCAAATGGCAAATACGAACGAGTAATACCTTCTTTTGAAGGTCTCGTTGAGAAAAAAATGATGACATTTACAGTATGGCGCTATGACACCCATAGCACCAACGACGTGTCCGCAAATTTCAAAATCGACCTTTATTCTCGTGGCTTTTGCTCACGCTAGTAAGGTCGTAGGCAAATAACGAAAATTGTAGAATGTAAAGCAATGTGTGTTCTATCAGTAACAATTTTAAATTTCGTATTAATCCAATATGTAAAGTTTCAAGGATCGTTTAAAAATATCAATATTTTAATCCTCAAAAACTCAAATAAAAATATTTCCATAGCAAAAATAATTGTTTGAAATAAAAATATTCCCATAGCAACAATAGTTGTTTGAAATAAAAATATTTCCATAGCAACAATAGTTGTTTGAAATAAAAATATTTCCATAGCAACAATAGTGGTTTGAAATAAAAATATTTCAATAGCAACAACAGTTGTTTGAAATAAAAATATTTCCATAGCAACAATAGTTGTTTGAAATAAAAATATTTCCATAGCAACAATAGTTGTTTGAAATAAAAATATTTCCATAGCAACAATAGTTGTTTGAAATAAAAATATTTCCATAGCAACAATAGTTGTTTGAAATCACACACGCATCCTCACAAAAAGTATTCCTTTTTATACGAACACACTTTGAAGAAATGGCTCGTCCACTAAGTCACCAAACGGATGTCATTCTTTTTCAATATAACAAGTTTCCAAGAAGGTGTATTGGCCGTCGTGGGTTCGTGGAATGGCCACCTCGTAGCCCAGATATGACACCCTTGGATTTTTCCCTTTGGGGTTATTTAAAATCAATAGTTTACGATCCGGCAACTTGTAAATATAAATGCGCCGCGCCAAAGAATACGGGATGAGTGCCATAAAATTACTCCACACACTTTTCAAGAAGTCAGAGAAAGTTTCGAGGACCGGCTTTATATCTACCAAGAAGTGTAAGGCCTTCAATTTGAACATCTACTTCATTAAAAGGTAACTTCTTTTCTTACTTTTTTTATATTTCTTTTATTTTTTAATATTTTATTGTTTTCTTTTTTAATATTTTTATTTGAGTTCTTGAGGGTTAGAATATTGATATTTTTAAGCGATCCTTGAAACTTTCCCCATTGGGTTAACACGAAATCTAAAATTTTCGTAATAGAACACACATTGCTTTACATTCTATAATTTTCACATTTACCTACAACCTTACCAGCGTGAGCAAAAGCCAGGAGAATAAAGGTCGATTTTGAACTTTGCGGACACGTCGTTGGTTCTATTGGCATCGTAGTGCCATACTGTAAACGTCATTATTTTTTACTCAACGAGACCTTCAAAACAAGGTATTACTCGATGGGGTTGCCATTTGAAATTTTCCAGTTGCCCCCTAGTGCTGCTGGTGAGTCGCAACACAGGACAAAAGTTAGTTCCTTTTCAACAAGGAACTTTCCCGAAACGACGTTTATCTGCCTGAGCCCACCAAAAAATTAACAGGGTAAGGGGAGGGAACTAACTTTTGAATCACCCCGTATATAAATACATATATCTAGCAGACACATATTGTAGCACGCACTTAGGGGATTCTTTGGCGGCAAAGGGTGATAGTGTTGTCTTAAAATTACTTTAACTAATCACAATTTCCCTTGGCCAAAGAGATACCCCAAAATCTTGGCGAGGATACACCGCTGATTATATATATCATCATCATATTCAACCATTATCTATCCACTGCTGGATGAAGATCTCTCCAAGTGCTTTCCATACATATCTATTTTGGTCAATTTGTCGCCACGTTATTCCAACCTGTTTTCTTATTTCATCCACCCATCTTGTTTGTAGACGTTTCCTGGGTCTTCGATGGTCTTTTGGAGTCCAATTAAGAATTTCGGTTGTCCACCGTTGATCAGTCCTTCTTGCAATATACAGGGTTGTCAAAATTAAACTTTCCCAACTCAGAGGACTGTGTAGGGCGTTGTATGGGTCATAGAGACATGAAATTTGGACAGCAGACACTTCAGATCATGCGTTCGATTGTATGAAAAAAAAAAATTGATTTATTGAAAAAAAATATTTAGTACAAAAAATCATCGATAGACGACGCTGTAACACCAGTGAAACGTGATTTGCAGAAACCTAGCCTCTGTGCAACCTATGCAAATGGCGAATCTGATAAAAGAGGAAGACAGGCGCTGCACGAGAAAGAGTTTCCAGTTCGCTGATGCACAGTGACGACTTTGAAAGACAAAGCTCTGTTAGTGAAGTTTTTCTACCAGAATGACGAGAACTCATCTGCTACAATAAAAGCATTCAGCCGGCAGAAGAACCTACGCCGAGGACCAATGACCATGCGTGCTCTAATTGACATGATGAAAAAATTCGAAACAACCGAACAGTTTGGAATTTCACCAGGTAGAGGACGAAAACTTGTAACCTCTGCAAGCGTGGAAGATGTGGCTACGGCGGTCATGGAAGCAACTAGCCAAGACCCTCGTGGTGTTGTGAGTGTACCAGCTATTTCTCGTGCTGTTGATATGCCCTATTCCACCGTTTGGCGATGAATTGTGGGTTATTATCCTTACAAAATCCATAGTCTTCACCAGCTGTATGACCGGGACGCTGAAGTTCGGCAAACATTTGCACTGCAGTTCCTTACACGAATGGCAGTCGATGCCGCTTGGCCATGAAACATTCTGTGGACGGATGAGGCGCACTATTAACTGAATGGAAAAGTGAATACGCACAACTGCTGAATTTGGGCAACAGAAAACCCACGCACAATCCATCAAGTACCCTTGCATCCTGCAAAAATTACGGTAGGGGGCGGTTTCACTTCAACGTTCATCATTGGGCCTTATTTTTTTAGGAGATGACTCCAACAGGGTTTAAAACCTGTTCCGTCAATGGACAACGCTATCGGGACATGTTGACAACTTTTATGATCCCAGAACTTCAGTAACGTCACCGCGTCCAGGACACTATTTTTATGCAGGACGGTGCACCTCCCCATATTCATCGTGGCATTCAATAGGTGTTACGGCAAACTTTCACCGCTGCACGGATGATCAGCCGTTGTTTTCCAACAAGTTGGCCACCTCGCTCACCCGATCTCACACCATGTGACTTTTGGTTATGGGGATTCTTAAAGGATCATGTCTACCGAGAACAACCCGCAACCCTGTCACATCTGAAAGACTGTATTCGTCTCCATGTTCGTGGACTTCATGCGGACTCACTGTGTTCAGCTGTAGAACACACTGTTTTGCGATTGGACAGGGTTGTACAGAACCATGGCGAACATATAGAACAACTATAGAACGTTTTGTCGTACTACAGCGCCGTATATCGGTGATTTTTTATACTAAATTTTTTTAATAAATCTCGGGCGCATGATCTGAAGTGTCTGCTGTCCAAATTTCATGTCTCTGTGAGTCATACAACGCCCTACACAGCCCTCTGAGTTGGGGAAGTTTAATTTCGACAACCCTGTATATTGCAATGAATATGAGCTTTGTCAACCGGACAATTATGTCATCAACCCTTGCCTGTCCTCTCACCCTATATCCCTTTTTCGATTTCTTCTAGTTATTCCAAGCATACTTCTTTCTATACTTCGTTGGATTGTTTTCAGCTTTTCTATGACTTTTTTAGTTAGACTTCACGTCTCTAATCCATAGGAGATAACCGGTAATACACATTGATTGTAAACCTTTCTCTTCAGGCACAAAGGCAATTTTTCCTTCAGAATGAAACTGTTTCTTCCAAATGCACTCCAACCAAGTTTCATACGTCTGTGCAACTCCTTCATAATGTTAACCTTCCATTGATATCAGTTGGCCAGGATCTTCTCCTTTCCTTCTAACTTCACTGAGTCCTATGATATCCCATTTGATCTTCTCCCGTTCTTGCAGTTTTGCTTTAGAAGCAAAAGAGCGTCCATTATACGTAGCCAAGGTGAACAACGAACGGCAGTCAGGTCCATTTCGGTGATTCGTAGCACCCCTATATATGTATATATACTCCACTAAGACTATACTAAAACACAAAATTCGATACATCAAAACGGGATGCTCAAAATGAATCTAAATTTAACATACCTTTTAAAAGAGTGATGTCTGAAAAATTGATTACAATTTCAAACGATTATACATCACCATAGGGGCTGAATATACATAGGATGATCCGTAAATTGTAGCACCACCACTTTTGGTGATAACTCCTTAACTCTTCATGGTATTGATTCAATGAGTGCTCGAATACTTTTCTGAGGTTATCGTGGACCACATGGCATTGACTAAAGTCCACACACAGTACATCTTCATTTCGAGGGAAATTTCTGGTATTGACAAGTTTAAATTGTAAGTAAAAATATACGCATCACTCATGAATGGCGCTGAAAAATATTCACTTATATGTAAAATATAGATAAATGAAATTTTTGTTTAAAATGCATACAGTGTCTCTCTTGACAATCTTAAATTTGCTTGTATTAGCCATTTCTTAATTATCTCTTCTATTTCCACTTCGGTTACATGTGGCAAGTGATGGAACACAGTTTCTAAAAAAATTATACAATTATACAACGTTAAAAAATTGTAATATGAGAAAGCAACTGAATGGTTTCCATTCAATATATTTATAGCAATAATGTTACAAATTGTACTTCGTTATTTATTTTATGTAATTTATAGATAGCAGCACGTGTGTTGCTATCTACAAAATTTGATCTCAGAAGCGCTGAAACTTCCAAAAGTTCGAAAAAATCGTCGAAGACTTGATAACGGCGCAGAAGCTTTGCTTTTGCCAGCCCCTGTGGTCATTACTGGAAAATTTATTTTGAGGTTTTAGATATTGTGACTAATTGTTTTGATGATCGATTTTCTTAAGCTGCTATGATTCACTTCAAAGAAATTAAAACAGTTCTTCTTTTTAAAACTGAAAATTATAGCTATGTAGTAGATTTTTGTAAGGGTGAATTTGACCCGGAATAAGGCTGTGCTTAGGGGGGTGCGAGCTGGGCGGCCGCCCAGGGCCGCTAAAAAAATGCAGTACAAGCATCAAGAAATAAGTTTTTAGCGGCCTTTATATACCTTCCCAGAGTATTTCATCAATTGACCTTTTGTGTGTGACGTTATATTTCCCATGACGTTGATGAAACTTCTAAATATACACGTTGTTAGTCAAAAGCGTTAGCATCAGTAGACTATGCACGTTACCATGTTTACTGTGGCGGTCTTATAGCCACTACAGAGACCGCCTGTTTCCGACAAAAAAGAACTTATCGCAAAGTTCTGAGAAGTAGAAATTTATAATTACATTTCACTGGATTTTCTTTGTGTTTATAATGCTGCAGTAGAAGTAAATAAAACCCTTTCATTGATTTACAACATCGCAGCTAAACAAGAAATGCTGAGTGATTGATACATCCCTAGCTAACTTTCTTTAGAAACTTCATTACATTCTCTTTACCTTTGGCGTTTGGACTAGTGAAGAATTTTATTTTGTAATGCTAAACCCTGGTAAATCTTTTTATCGTTGTGTTAGATTGAAACATTTTTGAGGGCCGCTAACGCCGCAAGCACGCTCCTGACAATAAAAAATTAAATTTGCACAGAAATAGGATGTTAGATGTGTGCAAATCTAAACATTTTATCGTTAAAAGTACAGAAAACTTAGTGCGCTTCTTTTTTTCTCAAATAAATACATCGGCGAATTGATTCCAGAGATGGTTAAATTAATAAAGATCGCTTTAACTATACCCGTTTCTACATGTACAGCAGAACTTTCTTTCTCCGTCATAAGAAGATTAAATCTTATATGCGCAACACCATGACGCAAGGAAAATTGAACGACAACGCAATCATGCATGTCCATAGGCAAGGAGCGAAAAATGACTTGAACCTTGAAACTGTGGCGAACATTTTCATCAAACGATTGACTGTTCGTAGTAATACTTTCTCTGTCAGTGAGAATCAGGAATTTGGCAAAGACTTTAATTTTTAAACATTGAACTAAGGACTACCAGTCTCCCCTTTATTTTTAAACTAACAATAAGACCCCCCGCTAAACCGGGGGGGATATTCCATACCCCCGGTTGTGAACTGTGAGTTCGAGCACCCCCACTGATTTTCAAAACTCGGCGACCCTGTTATAACTAATTTGTTTTCCACCCGCTGCAGTTATTTTGAAATTCAAAAATCACTAAATTAATTCAAGCCTGTTATAACTGCGAAGGCTCACTTCAGTTACAGTATGGAAACTATTCCATAAAAAAATGTTTCCTTTTCAATCACATGCCGACCCTATTTACAATTTTTTCTCCCTTTTCACGTTAACTGTCAGACTCCATTCTTCTCATTCGCAGGCCATAAAGTAAACTTCGTAGTTTGTTGCAGAGACATAATATGTTGTACTCATTCTCTGCTTTCTTTTGAACAGAGAAATTTCATATTATTTGAAATTGTTAGTGTTACAATTTTTTTTAACAATTTTTTAATAAAAAAAAAGTATTTGAATGTTCATGAA
>QLNU02015360.1:166972245-167002512 GCA_006491805.2 Dysdera silvatica | reverse complement strand
TATACACCTTTAACTAATTCAAGGCATTTTATTTTAGTCATTAAATATGTTCAACGTCAGGGTTAATACCAGGAACACAACGTAATAAAACCTGCATATATCAAAAACATGCCAACATTGATTCTACACAAAATCCTTTTTACATAAGCATGAGGATTACTTTTTGATAAAATAACACCCCTACAATGCATACTGAAGAATATATATATCATCATCATATTCAACCATTATCTATCCACTGCTGGATGAAGGTCTCTCCAAATGCTTTCCACACAAGTCTATCCTGAGCAATTCGCTTCCACGTCACCCCAACCTGTTTTCTTATTTCATCCACCCATCTAGTTTGAGGACGTTTTCTAGGTCTTCGGTGGTCTCTTGGAATCCAGTTCAGAATTTCTGTTGTCCATCGTTGATCAGTTCTTCTTGCAATATGCCCAGCCCATCGCCATTTCAGCCCTTTTACTTTAACAATGATGTCCTCCACTCTAGTTTCCTCTCACACAAGTGTTCCTTTTTCGATTTCTCCTAGTTATTCCAAGCATGCACCTCTCCATGCTCCTGTGCGTTGTCTAACTTTCGTATTGCTCCAACTGTTAGACTCCATGTCTCTGATCCATAAGAGAGGACTGGCAATACACACTGGTTGAAGACCTTTCTTTTTAGACACAATGGCAATTTCCCCTTCAGGATAAAACTGTTTGGTCCGAATGCACTCCAGCCAAGTTTAATATGTCTGTTGAGTTCTTTCATGATGTTTCTTTACATTGAAATTAGCTGATCAAGGTAAATATATGAATCAGCAATTTCTAGCTCAATGTTGTCAAATTTTATATTTGTTTTCTCTACGAAATTATTGAACATGATGTTAGTTTTTGTAGGTTCATCTTCAGTCCAACTTCTTTACTTCTAGTTGAGAGCTCCTGTACCATGTCTTGGAGTTCTGATGGGTTCGTTGAAAAAATAACAATGTCATCAGCAAACCGCAAATGATTTAAATATTCACCATTTATTTTTATTCCCCTGTTATTCCAATTTATTTGATGAAAAATCATCTGTAAAGCTGAAGTAAAAAGTTTTGGAGAAATGGTATCTCCCTGCCTCACACCTTTACCAATTTTGATAGTTTTGGTATCTTTATGTAACCGAAATTTTGCACTTGCATTTTTATACACACATTTCACCATGTCAATGTACACATCCTCGATGTCTGTTGATCTTAAAGAGTTGATGACTGCTGATGTTTTAATAGAGTCAAAGGCCTTCTCATAGTCAATAAATGCCACACACAATGGAAGTTCATATTCATGTGTTCTTTCAATTAATTCTCTTAATACTTGAATATGGTCCACTGTACTGAATCCACTTCGAAATCCAGCTTGTTCTCTTGGTTGAGCTGCATCTAATTTTTTCTGCAGGCGATGTGTTAGCACTTTTGTGAAGATTTTATAAATAGCAGGTAACAAGCTAATTGGTCGGTAATTTTTTAAATCCTCTTTATCACCTTTTTTATGCAAAAGAATTACTGTTGCAGAATCCCATTGGTTTGGTATGTTACCACTGTTGAGGCATTTGGTAAAGAATTTTGCGAGTATGTCTTCTACATGTTCTCCAGCTTCTTTTAAGATATCTAATGTAATGCCATCATCGCCAGGGGATCTTCCTTTCTTCATACTTTTTATTGCAAATGCTACTTCTTCTTTTAAGATTTTAGGAGCTGTTCCTTCGACTATCTCAGAGTCTTCGTTTAATCCACTGTTTCCCTCATACAGCTTTCTGTAGAATTCTTCAACTCTTCTAAGTATTTCTTCCCTATTTCTTGTTACAGTGCCATCCTCTCCTTTTAATGCAATGATGTGTTTCTTCCCAATAGACAAACTCCCTTTAACAACCCTAAGGCTCTTGTTGCTTTCAATGGCCTTCCTTACTAACTCACAATTGAATTTTCTTATATCTTCTTTCATGTTTTTGCGCAAAGTTTTGCAAAGTTCTACATACTCGATCTTGCGACTGGTATTTTGATTGTCCACCTTCATAAGTCTTCGCCTTTTCATGAGTTGTTTCGTCTTCTCAGATAATTTGCTATTCTGCTTTTTACATATTACACCACCAATTTCCCCAGCAGTTTCAATTATTGTCTTAACAATGTTTTCATTTGCTTCTGAGATGTCAACTTCTTCAATAAGTCCTTCCAGTGCAGAAAAGCGATTTTTTAATTCCAACTTGAATGCCTCGGTATTTTCTTTTAATTTCTTTAAATCCACCCTCTTACATACTTGTTTCCTAATGAGCTTCTGCCTTTCTAGTTTAGTATTTAAGTGCATTTTACATCTCACCATTCGATGATCACTTCCAGTATTAAATCTGTTCAGTATGCTGCAATCTTCAATAATTGATTTCTTGTTTGCCAGTATATAGTCAATTTCGCTGGTTCCTCCATTGGGGTGTTTCCA
The DNA here is from genome assembly GCA_006491805.2 of Dysdera silvatica. NCBI lineage: Eukaryota > Metazoa > Arthropoda > Arachnida > Araneae > Dysderidae > Dysdera > Dysdera silvatica. The sequence goes on along the minus strand of QLNU02015360.1, from coordinate 167,000,062 downwards.
TGTCCATTTTCTTTGTAGTTTCTTCTTAAAAAATGAATTCATGATGCTAAGATTTTCAGCTTCGGCAAATTCTATGAGTTGATCGCCACGTTCATTCCTTTCCCCGTATCCGTATTTACCAACCGATGTCTCTCCTTGTTCCTGTTGTCCAATTCTTGCATTAAAATCTCCCATGATGAGCTTGATGTGTTGTTTCCCCTTGGTATGTAGCTGTTTGATTTCTTCATAGAATTCCTCAACCTCCTCGTCGGTATGGCTTGATGTTGGTGCATATGCCTGTACTATCTGAAGTTGGTATCGCTGGGTTAGTTGAACAACGAGCCTCGCTGCTCGATCTGACGTGCTTTCGACTTCAAGAAGGTAGTCTTTAATTCTTTTGTTGATTAAGAAGCCAACACCACTTGTTCTTCCAGTTTCCGTTCCTCTATAATAAAACAAATGTCCACTTTTAAGTTCCACCAACTCTTCACCTTTTCTTCTAACTTCACTGAGTCCTACAATGTCCCATTTGATCTTGTCAAGTTCTTCTTCCAATTCTTGAAGTTTTGCTTCAGAAGCAAGGGATCGTCCATTATACGTTGCCAAGGTCAATAACAAACGGCAGCCTGGGCCATTCCAGTGATTCTTAGCACCCCCTGCTTTCATGCCACGCTGACCGCTGCCTTGATCAGGAGCACTCCAGCACCTGGAGACTAGGGGCCATGGTTTTTGGTGTATTAGCATATTGGAGGAATTAGCCATCATTTCACCACGCTGGCTAGACGGGTTGGTGAATTAGCCCTCCCCTTCCGCCTTTCCATCCGTGCAGCAAATATTAATTTGCCTCTTGGATAGAAAGCTCAGCCTGCACCACTTGAAGGCGGGGTAGGACACTAGGTTACTGGCCCGGCCGGTTCCACACATCGTCACATACGTTCAGCGTGTGGGTCTCCTTCCAGTTAGATACCAGCAACCCTTTTGCAGGCCATATATATATATATGAAGAAAAAAATGTGATAATTACACCAATTAAAAACAAAATACAATTTTACATATTGAGTATAGAGAGTCTCTCGAAAATGTTTTTTCGTTATCCGTTTCTTTCATTAATATATTTTTGTTCCCTTCATTATTTTATTGCCATTTATCATATATTTCACCTATTTTATTGTTTTTGCTATATTATTTTATTGCAATTCAGTCCATGTTATACATAAATGATTAATTCTTGTGTGTTTTGTTGATGTTATTACTTTTAAATTTGCATCAAATTTTTTTGTATATATTCTATTTTATTTTTAATGATATTATTATTTTTTCTTTATATAGAATTACTATTTATGTTGTTATGTTGCCCATTCTGAAGCTTAAGCTCAATGGCACATAATAACTATAATTTATTATTTATTTATAACTTTTCCCTACGTTTATCGCTTTTAATTTGCAACATTTATGTATTATTTTTAATCAAACTTTATTTTTTAAAATTTTAATTTTATATATATAAAATATTTTGAAATTTACGTCATTTTATGTCATTTCCGAATTAATGTAAATTTATTTATTTGCGATGTTTGTTTTCTAAATGACGCTATTGATGTGTATATTAAGTCCGTAATAATTTGTTATTAGTGGCGAAGTGAATCACCTTTTGCACTGTTTGTTAGCAATAGATAAAAGTTTTGCTTTCTATAGCTTTCTACTAACACTCGCTGGAACCTCGTTTTATCGCACTTTTGCCCTGACAAAAGTCCAAAGTGCCTTTACACAAAATTTGTTTTTGAGGTTTGAAACAAAATGTCGTAAATTTTATGAAAGTTTTCGAACTTTTGAGAAAACTTCAAGTTCGAAGAAGCATTCGCTTTTATCAATTATTAATTGATATTTGCCGAATGCCGATGAAACAACTATATCTTGAGAAATATAATACGAGTGACAAGAGATTTTTGAATACAAAATTCGTATATTTTTCATAATAATTATCAAAGAAATATTTTTTTTTTCACTGATGGATGAAGCTCGTGTTCGATCTATGTTAAAGCCTGGCATAAGCAACGTAAGTATATCTTATCAAAGTATTCCATTTCCAACAACATCGAGCTAAAAATATTCCAGAGTAATAAATGGCATTTAAACAGAAAGGTAAAAATGGAAACGGAAGCACGCACGAACACCTGACGATGCGTATTTTGCAACTACTAATACGTACGTCATTCTTGTAAATCAAAGCAACGAAGTTGTTATTTATATTCAGCGGTTAGTTTATTCCAAGAAGAACTGACTAAAACTGGATAACAGGAAATATTATTCTCTCACCGAAAGTCGAATATGATATCATCAGGTTAGGTAAAATGTCAGGAATGGAATTACTCCCTTTAATAAGATTCCCATTTATATAACTTTTAGCTTTTAAGACAATTCATAGATATGACCACAACATGCAATAAAAAAAATATTGTTACATTTCCGTATCCGTAATTTAGAGAAATTTAAGTTTATCGTAGCATACATATACGCACACAAAGACAACACGCATACACACGTGCACACATAACAGAGATTGCAGAAATACACTGCTCAAAGTAATTAGGACAGCAAGAGCGATATAATATGAAAAATCATGTGAGAATCATATTTAATTAAAGTTATAGGAGAGGCGAAGGTGAAAAAAAAAAAAGCCCAACAGTGAATTTTGTTGCCAGACCATCGTGTTATACACCTGACGAGATTTGTTAGATGTAAATATGCACAAGGTTTAAATTGGGCGGGAGCCCAGCGGAGCCTGGCTCCGGTACTTCTTCATTTTTGGCGATTATTTAAATATTAGCCGGAGCCCCTACAGGGTCATGAATTGCCAAAAAAGGTCATGAATGTCATGAAAAAGTAATGAATTTGTGATTAAAGGCATGAACTTTGTTGTCCAGAAAAATGGACATAAACAATTGATATGATTTATCGATTCTTTTGCAGCCATTCGATTTTTTAATCGATTTATCATAATATTAGGGCTCCTGCACTTTTTTTGTTAGAAGAAGCCCCGACTATGCATGTCTATGTAAGTAGAGAAAATTACTGTTCGGGGATTGTAACTTACCTATAATAGGCTGTATGATCTCCTTGAATGGCTAGGATGGCTACACATATGTGTGGCATGAGATGGATGGTTATCGAGGAAGTCCCGGGGTGTGGGGTATCTTTGCATTTCTTAATGAGGACAAGCTTTATCTCCCGAAGAGCAGACGGAGATGACCGCCAGTTGTTATACATCTTCCGAGTACATCCTAGTCATTTTCGATTGGATCTAAGTTAGGAGAGTAAGTACGCTGACCAATCTATACGATCGATTCCTTCCTCCTGACGCATGTTGCCCACTGGACATGTGTTATAACGTCGAGCATTATCGTCCATAGAAAAAGGAAGAATAACAGACGGCTCCAGCATAGAGTATGAGGTAATGTCTAAATATCTAGTCTCTATACTTCTGAATCTTCAGGCTGTGGTTTCGGATGACAAACAATTCCTTATGTAGTAATGCTTATGACAATGCATATCATAACAACTGTCTAGAGCAGCGGTTCTCAACTTGCGCTCTACGGAGCATTTGGTACTCGGCGAAACCTTTTCAAGTGCTCTAGTGTCAAAAATTAAAAACATACCGCTGGATTTTCTGCTAAAAAGTTGAAAAAATCCAGATTTATAAAACATTCCTGCTAGTCGCTGAATGGAAAAATTTTCCAGCTAAAGAAGGTTTTAGTTACTGTTTTTCGCTTATGTTTATGTATTTAAATAATTTCTCCCAGTTCTCTGAAATTTGTGAAAAATATAAGATTTTGAATAAAATAAAATGGCGTTTTACATACCCAAATGCTTCAAAATACCTTCCATCGTCGATACTACTGCCATTGGGTTTAGTACCTACAGGGTGTCTCAGCACCAGGGTTATAAACATCTAGGAGGGGTAGGGTACAGCTAGACGAACAATATTTGTCATAGAACCTAGGGTCGCAAACCACTCACAGCGCTAGTTCTAAAACCGTCCAGCATGCACAAATATTTACAACCAGTTCGTGAAAAGCGCCAGATAAAACTCAGGTCAGCTGCTCAAGTGCATAGATGATTAGGACATCGCATTTTGCGCTTCTCATGCACTGGTTGTCACTATTTGTGCATGCTGGACGGTTTTAGAACTGGCGCTGTGAGTGGTTTGCGACCCTAGGTTCTATGACAAATATTGTTCGTCTAGGTATACCCTACCCCTCCTAGATGTTTGCAACCCTGGCGCTGAGCTGAGACACTCTATACATTGGTGAAAATATAGTCGCCCTTATGAGAAAAGAAAAGTATCAAAATATAAAAGCATATAAGAAAGTATATGCATAAGTGGCGTTTTCGGAAAACGGTATTTAAAGTTCCAGTTTTTAATGGCTTTAATTGGTAAAATTGAGTTTTGATTTGAATTTATGAAAAATAGTCGATAACAAATTTGTTGATTTACTATTACGCGATAAAATGTCGACTAATAACTTTAAAAATATGGTTAGGTAAATCAGCCAAAAATGCACGTACGTGCTTTTGGCATAAGGGCGACGTCAATGCTTCGCGAATAATTTTTCTCTTGAAAAGTGCTCCGACACGCAAAAAAGTTGAGAACCGCTGATTTAGAGTATCTCTACTTTGCACTATTTTATTTAAAGGTGAGTGGTGGGGTGGGGAAGATGGCTCCTTTTTGCACCATTACCAACACTCGCTCTCAGGGGCGCCTGGCCCAAAGGGGGAGCATATCATATTACAGTCAAACCTGGTTAAAACGAACACGCTTAAGACGAATTACTTTTAATAGGAACAATTTTCTGAAGTCCCGTCAAATTGTATAGGAATGAATCTCCATATTATTTTTTACTTTAACACGAAAACGGTTAAGACGAAATATCGTTTATAATGAACTGATAATCAATGGCCCTTAGAAAATTTCCTCCGTTTAACACGAACAAAAAGAGCTTTTTAAGATCAGAGCTTCTCATTGATAATTTCAACAGGCGGTAATTACCGGTTTAAATATGCGTGAGGGGCGACTTTTGTAAACAGTTGCATAACAAACATTTCCTGTTGGTGTTTACATGTGATAAGAATTGAAAAATATGCTTTAATGAACAATATCATGACGTGAAATATTTCAACGGACGCCGAAATGGTTGGGGCCTTTAACGACATGTTAAGACCCTTGTGGAATAGTAATCACTAGAGCCCGGATTGTATACACTAAAAAACTAGCAAAATATGCATTCAAGTATGCAGTTAAATATATCCATTTATATGCACTTAAAATGAATAACTACTCACTTAAATATTTTTAACCTACTTGAAAATCATACTTTCTGTGCTTTAAAACGAATAGGTTTATTATTAATTACCGTGTAGAAACATTCGATATACAAAGCGATATGCTTTATACAGAGTGCAGTTTTATTACGGCATATAAACTATGTCTTTGGATATTCTGAACAGTTCAATCCCCTGTCTTCTATCATTCAATAGCACTTCTGCACCAAAAAGGTTCCTTCTAGAGTTATGGAGTTTATTGGACAGAATTTATGTAAATTTTGAGAATTGTTTATTACGAATAGTTTATGCGTCATAGACTCTCACCAAATCTATTGTTGATAGATAATAACGTGGGAAGTTTACTCTATGTACACGTTTGTTTTAATCTTACCTAAGGTGATTGCCAATCTAGCAAAATAGAACCAAATCTTCGGTTTCCTAATGAGGATAGTGGACATAATTCAGTTAGGATTATATTTTGGTGCTCTAGGACAGCGGTCGCCAACCGGTGGTCCGCGAGAAAATTTTGGTGGTCCGCAGAAAAATCTGGACATTATTGCCATTTTTAATGTTTGATTAATAATAAAACAAAAATAATATTCTAAGAAATTCTCATATTCTGAATGACAATTTTTGCTTTTGTATTGCACTAAATTCACGAAATATGCTTGATAGGATCCTAGGTGCTAATTTCTAACTTTCTGTTAAAATAATTAATTGTAAATTTTTATGTCTATAATGTACTTGAGATAATTATCGGCAATTAGTGAAAAAAAACCTCACTTGAAGTAATGCGGTTACCAGGAGGAGCCCTGTATTTATCTTTTAAAAAAAAAATCATATTAATGGTCTGCGGGATTTAAAATTATGAATTTAGTGGTCCGTGAAGTCCGAAAGCCACTGCCTACCACTGCCTTAGGACATAATTAAATGTGTACGTTTACGAATTCTTTTGCTTTTCTGCTTAAATGAGGAATAATAGGAAAGTTTAGCTTTAGCGTCGTCGGGGAAATTTTTCCGATAAAGGAATAATAAAATGATTAAAATAACTAAAACACTTAAATAGGTGGTAAGATATTATTACCCTTCACAGAGATAACACAATTGCCAAATAGTGGTCAACACAGAAAAGCCTCCGAGGCAAGTTTTTTGTGTGTTTTTCGTGGGAAATAATTGCACTTGAAATTTCCGACACCCACGTTTATTAGCTCAAGCTAGAGCTTTTTGTTTAAGGAGAAAAAGAGGCAGACGGAAAGACCCTAGTACGAATCTACACTACATACCCAAGAATCACCGTTAAAGTCACTGCAGAATACACATACATATGTGTGTATGTAGTTTAATAATAAATAATATAGTGTATAATATATGTAGTTTTATAATAATAGTAACAGACAATTTTTATTGAACCAAAATCTTACGTAAGCATAAAGAGGGGGGTGTCAGGCATTGCTTATTTTTTCCTACAAGGGAGGGAGGGAGGAAATATAAAATGGCCAGAACTGTGCTTACGTAACACTTAAACGGCCCCAATTCGGATTTGCTAATAATGAAAACTTCTTGGATATTTATAAATTAACAAGATTAAAATAACGTTTAAACTTAAATAACACCGGCCCAAAAGTCACGGGACCGTAGATTCCGAACTACTACAAATCAGGCACTCGTTGCTTTCTTTGTTAAACTGCACACCGTATCACCGATTCAGAAAAAAAAAAGTTTGAAATCTTTCGTTTAAAACTCAGTGGTAATTTCCTGTGTTTGAAGTCAATATAATTTCCTTTTTACTAAATTGTCCTTAGTTGAGCTTAATACGTTTATTAAATTCTTTCATGTGTTTTCAATGGCCGGAAAACCCAATGGACGCTGTAGTTGTAATGTTTCCTATGAAAGAGGAAAAAAATGTTTCGAAAAACCGTTCTGGTTTCTGATCTATTTATTGCAATTCACAAGTGCATTTAATTTTAATTGTGTCTTGGTCAGTAGCGGATACAGACTTTCATTTGGGGGGTTAAGGACAGAATTTGCCATGGTCTTGGAATAACACCCTTCATTTATCATGAAAGTTGGAATTTTTTACAGTGAAAAAATATATTTGGGGGTCATGACCCCTGCGACTCCCCCACGTCAACCCTTGGGTCTTTGCAATTGACTTATTTCAACGGCTAAAGGACCCCTCCAGTAGAACAAATATGGTAAATATATATCTAATGGAACTTTGCGTAGCGCATTTTCTGGAAGGTAAAGCAATTAAAGAATCAGAATCATTTTGTTCATGACAAGACAAAGGGAAAATGAATAATGAAGGAAAGAATGAACTAATTGATGAAGACTGTACTGGGTATCTGCCAAGTTAAGCTTACCGTTTCAAGAGGCGGATGTGCAAACAAAATTGAATGAATTTTTTTAGTTGAGTATACAATGTAGATGAGCTTATCTATAGATGATAAAATTCGTTAGAATCTCATAAATTTCTTGCCACAACTGATTTCTATCTGTCGGAATGTGTGTACGGCTATATTCCTTCATATGACGTATTCACAGTGGCGATAACTTATAGCTGAATGTAAACACGTACATCCTTAGTTTACAACCGAAAAAAAGCAAGATATCACTAAGATATGAACATACAATCTACGTCATCGTTAGAAGAGTTACGGTGAAATGAATAAATTTAAACGGCAATTGAGACATACACGAACAATCGTAACTCCAACTGTAAAAAATAACCACTTCAGTTTATTTCTCAAAATAAGTCAAGAATGCGTAAGAAAATACCCTTAAATTAAAACAATACATTATTTGCCAAGAGTTTGCTCCTTAAAATGGCTGAATAGGTCATCTAACATAGGATCAACAAGTTAGCCTCTTTTAGAACCCCTACACTAGGTGGATCACGCTTATGATGGTGTTCAACGGACCTCCGGAATTTTGACACTATAACTGACGCATAATTTTAAAATGTTGATACATAGTATTAAAAAAAAATCGGAAATAGCATTACTAGTGTGTAAGAATATGTGTACTTTTTCGCTTCTCTATTTTGGAAAAAAAATCCACAGACTACTGTTACCAGAAATCACATGTTTAAATATATCTTTGCAAAACTGAACTACAATAATTTCTCCCATTATCGAATCTCGAGGGACCAAGAAAAAGGTCGCTAATCAGAAAGATTCGTTATTCAGAATGTTGTAGTTATTAGGTAAGGGCTGACTTTAATGTTCTGTTTGATTTCCTTTTACCATCGATGGTTTAGGAATGTCAATACATTTGATAAAGAAAGAAAAATAGAAAGAAATAAGATTTTTTAGATTTAAAAAATACTGATATGATTAGGATAGAAATAGAGGACAGCAGAAAGCAATAGCTTGTTGCGAGACCCTCTTCCAATATGTCCTCCATAAATGCATTGACTTGTTTAGAAATCTCTCTTATTATCATTTGAATTACACCTTGCTGTTTAATAACGTAACATACAGTACAATAACACTACAGTACATTATAATAACAAAAGTGATGACTTGCAGACCATTTTTTTTTCTATTTAGAAAAAGAAAATCCAAAAGAGTTGATTGTCTTGATTTCCATGTCGCGTGTATTGAATATTTTTTCCTATTTTATCAAGAAGTTAAAACGAATTGATTTTTATGTCAGATGAGATACTATACTGGCGAAGGATGTTTAGAGCATCGCTAGCTCCTTCAACGTGGAGGTGGAGGAGGGGGGGGGATTAGTTCGTCCTCTGTTTCATCATCCAATGTATCTTCAACTAAATCAACTAGTTTTCCTTTCACCATCTTATACTTTACGTCCACCTACATGTATCCTTATTGTCGTTATTGTGTCATCAATGTATTATGTCATTCATATATCTATTTGTATTTACCTGTTTGTTATTACTATGTCATCAATATGTTGTATCATGTGTCTATCTGTATGTACCGTTTTGTCATCCCTGGTGATGAGAATTTCGTCAGGCCTATGTGTGCTTTTTTTCTCATCACCACCTTGGCCTCGTCCTCATTGTGTTATTATATTTTCTTTTTTTCTTGAATGATGCCCAGGAAATAAACTGAATTGAAGTTTGATCCAGACCATTCTGTTACTAAAACATCATGGAGAGAAAAGAAGTACAAAGCTAAACGTCGGTAAAAAAATGGGATCGTTAATGAGAAATACATTAGCATAATGAAGCATTTGCCGGAATCACAAAATACGGCCGTTAAATGGAAATATTTATTAATTAGAAGGACGTTATTGAGGGAATTAAACTGTATATAATAATCAAAATTTTTATACGCACAAAATTTTATAAGAAGAAATCAGTATCTTTGTTTTGAGTATTTTGACGTAACAACCTAGTTTTCTTTACAATCGAATTAACTGAGTATCTGCAAACATACGATTTTTTTTGTATTTCTGTGAGCAGTGACTATGAATTTAAACCAGTGTTTCTCAAACTTCGGTTGCCCACGGACCACTTTAAACATTTCTTTATTTATCGCGTACACTGAGGGGATTTCTCATTAAAGAGTATATTGCCTGAAATTAAGGTTGCCAACTATGGTTAATAATATTAAGCCCTACTTAGTCACCGTCATACTGATCCCCCACCCGCCTTCCCCAAGAAAAGACATAACCAATGTAACCTTCGATTTATGTGACTTATTGATATGCTTATATCAGTGGCGCACCCAGAATATTCTCAAGGGGGCACTGGTGCAAGGAATTTTTGGTGGAAATAAAGGGCCAGTCTCCATATCAATTACGGTTGTCTTTTTGTGTACTTTTATCATTATTGAATTACTAATAATTCTATAATGCAATATACTTAAATAATTAGAAGTAGTAGATTATGTTTATACAATTTTACAATGGCCAGCACTCTTGTCTTATCTCCATCAGTGAGGTTAGATTTCTTGACATAATTAGAAATATCTGCAGTCAGAATTTCTATTTCAACCGTGTTTGATATTGTGTTTTGGGCTACCTTTACCTCCCGGAAAGCGTTTGAAGACAGTCCCAGACCACTGCTGCTGCTGTTGCTTGCCTCAACAGTAGTCTCATCAATGTCACCAGAGTTCAGGGAAATGTTGGGAACATCACTACTTTCATCTTACATTTTTAATAAAATAATTTACCAGTGTCTGTTGGCGTAATAATTTTTCGTTTTGTTAGCCCGAGAGAAGGGCCCAGGCTCCCTCGGCCCCCTACGTGGGTGCGTCACTGGCTTTTATAGGCTACATATATAAGAGCTCTGACAGGAGAGATGTATTCATCCCTTGAAATATAAATTATAGATAATTTTAACTTCTTTTTCGGTAAATTTTAAGCTTTTTTAGTTGTACTTTTTACTTTAAAAAAGCATGAACTTTTGGCAGAAAATCTCTAAAATCTCCGATCAAGTTCTTAAAAAAATATGGGTTGGTTGCCAAACTCACCTGAAACAAAATAATTTTTAGACTAATGCTATTTGATAAAAAGAGTGAGTTACGATCGTATTTTGTCAAATTTACAATGAAAATGACATCATTAATTAAATTAAAAAATTTAATGAAATAATTTAGTTAAATAATAATAAGCAATGTAGACAGCACGGGTGTATTCAGAGGATTCAAAGAATTCAAACCTTTCACGAAACGCCAAAAGGCAAGGTTTATAACAAGAAATATTTATGGGCAATTCCTTGTCCATTTTTTTTTTAATTTGGTGATAATCCTGCGGACCACTTGATAAGCCGCCGCGGACTACCAGTGGTCCACAAACGACACTTTGAGAAATACTGGTTTAAACACTAAATTATTGGGGAGTCTAAACTTTAAATGAATGTTTCGAAATGAATCCAAACGGCCATATGCAATAAAAATAATGGAAAACTATACATGTCCGATGAACCCGTTTAATAATCCTTTTTTATTTTATATGAACTTTCTCTGACGAGGAAGAGTCGCGTAGAAATTTTGTTTTACTACGTAGCTGCCCATATACAGACGCAGTTCCATTGTACGCGATGTATTAGGGTCAATATATTGGAAATTAAATTTGGCAGCCACGTGTTTCGAGTCAAGTTGGAACTCTTGGTTTCTTTGTGAAATTCAATATTCCTTCCCCATTACCAAGAAATATTTTGTATGTAATGTACCGTGACGTAGAAGATTAAGTTGCTCGGGGGCTCAAGCTCCCGAGCAACTCAATCAAGCAAAATCAACGATCAGCAATCAGCAAAATCAACAATCAGCAATCAGCAAAATCAGCAATCAGCAAAATCAGCAATCAAGCAAAATCAGTTGATATTTTCAAATCTTCTTGAGCTCCCATAATTTTGGGTTGCTACGCTTCTGGTTGTATACCATTCATGATAAACTGCCAAGCACTTTTGTGTAAATGTGCTGACCCTGAAAAAGGTAATAATGGCCACCTTCAGCTCTAGTTTGTCCCTAGAAAAACGCGGATGCCAAATTTAATTTTCACGAATAACCTCCCCCCACGCCCGAACTTTTGTTTTAAAAAGCGTAGGTTTAAAATCAACAAAGAGGTTGCGCGAGTATTTGCAGAAAACGAGACGTACGCAGAATCTAACATAAAATATAGTTGCCATGAATATTTTTTTTAAATAGAATAATTTTGAAAGGAGAAAGGTTAGTTTTAATGAACATAAATTATTTAATTATCTATATGCATGCTTATTACAATGAAATTGTGTGAATCAATAGCATTATCATACATTAAAAAAAACGTCGAAACAAAATCTTTTAGTGATTAAAAAACACAAAAGTGCATAAAAGCACACATAGTGTCATACATCGGAAATGACGCATGAATAAATTGATTTAAAGATAATTGGATTAAGACAGAAGTTCTTTCAAGTCGTGGAAGTAGAATGTTAGAAAGCGAAGTAACAGAAATCGAAAACTACCTGTATTTTAAGATACTGTATTAGTGCGGAAATAATATGGAGAAATACGCGTTTTATTAATTCGAAACAGTATGTTTTTTTGCTAATCTCGTGTATTTCATAGAAAGCATAGTATATAGGGCTTCTTTCCTTTTTTATATAAAAAATTCTACTAGCGTTCACTCAGTCAGAGATGTTGAAAGAAGACAAAACAGAAAAGATGCTATTTTTCAGGAACCCCAAAGTTTCTTAAGCTGATTTGCTTAAATATATTTTTTGTATATAACATTCGATAGCTCACGGCAAACGTAAATAAAAAATCATCACATTTTGTCTTGGTTAAAAATGTTTTGGAAACAAATATGCTGTACAAGAGCTCAAGTCCGTAGATAGGGTTTAATTTCGGGGGTTCATAAATTTTTACAGCATGTATTGATACAATCACAGCATGCAAGGCCGTAGCCAAGTCCCATTAAAAATTTAGTTTGTGGGAGGCGGTCCCAAAAATCCCCCTTCTGGATACGGGCATGCAAGAGCTCCTCAACTAGTGGTACGTAATACAGGAATCCTAGCTTTTTTAAGCATTTACGGGCATTGTCTTAGCAACACATGATTGGTGCCGATGGCATTAATAGTTTTAAAGCTGAGCTTGATGCCCATTTTGATCCAAATAACATTAACTGATGTTATGTTCGATATCACCCATATCATTGATCTTAAACAATCACCATTATGCCCAGCTATAAACTAATATACCCTCTGAAACATCTCCTGAAAAGTCAGGAGGTAAGCCGGCGATTTGAAGAAACAAAACAAGAAACACACTGATTACGTTTTACCCATCATTAACTGTGATCTCCAATTTACAGCTCGTACCATACTTATTTTCTTACTATTCAAACTATTACTAATTAACACCTGGTTGTAGCTATCACTATAAAGATGTCAATCTAAAGTACACAAACTTTTGAGTTTAACTTTGATTTGTGGAGAACGCTATGCAATAGTATCAATAAATGCGAAACTTTCAAAAAAATTTTTACGGCCACTTATGATTAGTGTAAAACCTTATTACTTGTAGGGCAATGCTTTGCTTTAAAATAATTGAAAGTGATGTTGACTTTTCCATTTATGTGCGTGTAGACTAGTACCTTACTTACGTCCACATACGTTCGGAGTACAGGTGTAATGAGGTGAACAAGAAAACGTAAATCATATTTTACCATGAAAGATTCAGGTTTGAAATTCTGCTTTTTGCGAAATCTGCAGATAATAACGAAGTTTGAACGTCACAAGGAAGTCAACCAGGAAAATTACAGACTTCAGGGACATTCATTCCAGATGGCTAAATTTAGTTCAGTAAATTAAAAATATCTATTTTTGGTTATACTTGAGTGCTTTTGTTTAAGTTTCTGTGCTCTTATCAACTTAACGTTCATAGACTCTAAACTTAAGTCTTTCATTCATATCAAAAATATTTGGGCATGCCCTTTAAGCTAGTACTTTAAAAGTTTAAAAATATCTCAGAGTTTAGCATATACAGTCGAACCTCAAGACGAATATCAAGGGGAATAGAAAATCAGTTCGGATCAACAGTAATTCGTTTTATCCGTTAAAGATGGGAGATATATTATTATTATTTTATTATGGGAGAGGATATTATTATTATTTTATTATAGCATACACATTTTATAACGAAAAATATTGTATATACGTACCTTTAACGTGGATATTATGTGGAGTGAATGGATTCGAAAAACCCTTGTTTTGCTATATGTACATATTATGGTTTGGTAAATACTTATTTGTGCTTTATTACATACTGCGCTAAGACAATTTTTAAATTGTTGTAGTACACTAAAAAATTAGTAATTGCAGATTGTTTTCGCTTTCTGTCAGCACAATGTCGCCAAAAATTATCCAATTTATCCACAGTTTTTAGAGAAGCTCCAGAATCAGCCTCTTTCATCACAAAACGACGTACAGTGAAAGCCTTCATCACACTAACAGGATTTTCGTTTGAAGTAGCAGAGTTGTCAATTTCTTCGTCAGTATCCGAAAAATAACGATTACCCCTGGGCCTCTCTTTCTTAAGCACAGGCGTACTCAGAAAGTTCATAAGGGGGTTATAGGCTCAGTTGGGGGTTACAGAGCTGCAACTCACATATTCCTATGTTAAATATACAAAATTTCATTGCAATGGGGGTTACAACCCCCATCAACACCCCCCTGCGTACTCCAACGTTCCAACGCCACTGTCAGTTATGTCGAATTTAACCATTATGTCGAAAATAACCGTCATGGTGTCTTCTTTTATATCATTTCTAACTAATTTTTAACAGAAAATATTTTTCAGTTCTTATCGCATGTAAACTCCAACAAAAAATGTTTGTTATGCAATTGTATATAGAAATCGCCATTCCCGCATGTTTAGTCTAGCAACTACAGTCTGTTGAAATTATCAATAAGAAGCTCTGATCTTATGTAAAGGGTGTTTCGTTGGTATTAAGTGGAGGAAATTTTCCAAGGGCCATTGATTATCAGTTCGTGGTAAACGGTATTTCGTCTTAACCATGTTCGTGTTAAAGGAAAAAATAACATGGGGATTCCTATACAATTTGACGAGACTTCAGTAAACGGTTCGTATTAAAGGTAATTCGACTTAAGAGTGTTCGTTTTAACGAGGTTTGACGGTGGGTAACATGATTATCGGATGCAATAGGACTCATTTGCTTTCAAGTATTATAAAGCATCATATACACTGAAAAGACAAATTACTACATACACTACGGTAACAAAAAGCAAAGCAGCAGTATCGCAGTAAATTACGATACTAGCAAAAACCCATACGGGCTGTAAATAGAGAAGGACTTCCTGCAGTAAAGTCACTGAAGTTGAATCGCGGGTTAATGCAGAGACATTAGTTAATTCGTTCGAAGCCGAATCGTAAGTGCCAGGAAAGTTGGAGGTTCAATATCTGCAATCGTCAAATTTTGGGATTTCAGCAATAAACCGTCGTGAAGTGTATATCGGACTATCCGACGAAAACGCTAATAACCGTGAGAAATGTGATCGTAAGCGGTCAGTAGACGTTCAAACTCAGCGAAGATTAGCTTGCATCATCGACAAATCGTATACCTAGCTTGCAACAAATAATATATTGCCATTTGGGCTTTTTTTACTTTAACAATGATGTCTTCAAATCTCTTCTTTTGTCTCATCCAATGAGTATTTCTTTACCGATCTATTCTAGGTATTCCAAGCATGCACATCTCCTTTGGGTTGTTTGAAATTTCTACATTTTTTTGTTGTTGGTTTGTTTAACTTCATGTATGTTAAACTTCATGTTTTTGACCCACAAGAGAGAAACTGGTAACACACATTGGTTTAAAAATGCTTCTTTACGTTCAACGGTAATTTATCGTTTCGAATATATATATATATATATAAAACTGCTTCTTTAAATTAACTCCAGCTAAGTTTAATATATCTATGGAGTTTCTTCATAATATTACTTTTGCTGATTAATATAATGTGCTAATCAGCAACATCTAGTTCAACTTTGTTTGCTTCCTCTATGAAATTGTTGAATAAGACTTCACTCTTTTGCAAGTTCATTTTGTTTGTGTATGTGAGTCCAACTTTCTCTAGTTGTGAGAGCTCCTGCATTGTTTTGGAATGCTGAAAGGTCCGTTTTGTGTGTGTGTGTGTGTGAAAATATAACAAGATTGTCAGCAAAACGTAGATGATTTCAGTGCTGCATGGTTGTCTTGATTCTTTTCTTCCTTCCTTCCCAAATAAAACATTTTACATCACGATGTCTATCGTTATAAAAATGATTATTTTTTTCTAAATTATACAACTAAACATTGTACCAATTTCTATACCGATATGCTTCAACTGGCATACATATATGACCTATGTTCGGTTTTCTCATTGTACAGAAAGACAAGATTCAAATTAGAAACTCTCCAAGGCTTTATATTACTATACTGAGTTACTATTATTAAAAAGGAAATCTGCTTGTTTTTCCTGTTCAAAAATTCAAAATAATTATACGCAATGCTGTGTCTAAGGTTTCTAAAGGTAGCTTTACATCCAAAAACAGAAGCGCGTACAACATAATTCATTTTCTGCAGGATATGAGATAATACTTGCTTCATTGTGCCACGAACTCGGAATGTTACGGTCAGATGAGCACTTTACACGTTTCGCATGTTCCAGCAGTTGAGTCAATACGTACATCCTACAGAGAAAACTAACTTTCCCCCCGATTCGCTGAAGCATAGCATGGGTTGCCAACATGGACGCTAAAGGATGTACTGACTACAGTACAATACACTAAGTTATACAGCTATGGCGGGCTTTAGCCCCGTCACCTTACTCCAAATCTTAAATTCCAAACCGTTTGCATCATTTGTTCCCAAATTTGTTAATCCGTTGCTTCCTTGATCATCAAATGAATTGAATGAACGTGACTTTTCTGTACGAAAAACCAGTTACATGATGAAATTTTTTTTTTCTGAAAAGGTAGCATAGTGGTGGTTTTTATACATGTGAATTTGTAAACCAAGAAGTGTGGGGAAAGATAGACTGCAATAATGAAGGCTTTGATTAAGATGATGTTTACTTCGTAAATAAAATAAAATCTTGTCAAACCTCCACGATGCCCCAGATCATAATCGAAAACACCCCGGGGCGACGCTCCATTTGATAGACACTGGTCTGCGTCCTTTTTGTAAGTTTTGACACTGCGTGTATGACTTAAATTTTGATCGAATTTAGCAAATATTAGTGCTGGTTCCATTAATCATATTGGAGTTTAAACACTAATTTCATTATGATAAAACTAATTTGGCATTCTAACGTCGTTGTGCATGAAAATTTGAATGGGAATAAGAATTTAAACGATAGTTCTTCAACTACATTACAAAATTGTGCGTTTATTCATTAGAACTTGGGTCTAATAAGTCTAATCAATACGTTTGCAGATATTTTATGGTGACAGTGTAGGCTGGATGGATTAGATATCAATTTGAGATATGCTTTAATCTTGATAAATGCAATTTTAAAGAAAATATATTTATTTTTTTCTTTTACATCACGAGATTATGAAGTAGACATACTGAGATGGTTGCAAGAAACAACAAAAAGCTTTAACATATTTATTTTATTATGTTTGGATTGGATAATCATTGAATATCTATAAAATTCACATCATCTGACATTAAAATACTTAAAGAAACGTTGAAAAATTGGTTGATGACAGGATTGGACAATTATGGAGAAACAGAAAAATTTCATTGATTAATAATGTGAATGAGTGCCACTGGGTGATATTCAACGTTCACTGTTATACTTATATTATTAAGTATATTTACTCTATTTACTCGAGACCGGCTTTCAAGTGCGTAAATTGAAGTCCAAAATTAAGGTTACACTCAGTGATATTTCAACGAGAAAGGTACATATTTTGCTCTGTAACGTTTGATGCGCTCCATTTATAAAAAATCATTTTATAGAAAATTAAAGAGCTATAAATACTTAATATATAATTATAAATAATCAACTTTTTAAGTTTCCTGTGAAGAAAATCTATAATTGAAATTGATGCAAACATTGAAAGTCGAAAACGAAAATTCGTAAAAATCTGATTTAGAATAAAAATTTTTGTAACATAAACATGCACAATTATTATAAAATGATTGTTGATGCCTATATAAGCCAATTTGTTATCCTAAATCTGTTTTTTTACGAATTTTTATTTTCCATCTTTGATTTCAAATGGCTTGATTGTGGATTCTCCTTCATAGAGTACTTGAAAAAATTTTTTTTTTTGTAATTATGTTAAGTGTTTATAGCTCTTTAATTTTCTGTAAAGCGATTTTTCATAAATAAAGCACATCGAGAGTTACAGAGCAAAATATGTACCTCTCCCATTGAAATAACATTGAGTGTAACCTTAATTTTGGACACTAGTATACAATGTGTGCATTGCATATGTATAGTATATTGTATAATGTATGTGTGTATGCATGGGTATGTATTGTGAAAGCAAATACATAAAATTTTTTTATTATTATTACCAGAAATACTTATTACATTTCATCAGACGAAGAAATATTTTACAAGTACATAGTGATTTACACAATTTAGGTAATATGTGTGTAAATGTGTAAAAACCAGAAACTAAATAAAAAGTTTAAGAAATATATTTATTTATTTTCTATGCTCCAAGCATTACGGATTTTAAGGCATTGTCCATTAATATCAGCTGTGATAAACCACAAAATAGGATTCGGGGAAATCTGCAAGAAAACCACTTTGCTATCAAGTGGTGTTTGTTTCCGCATCAGTTTCCATAAAAGCTCAAACTTTAATTCCTGACAACATTTAATAATTTCACTTGAACGAAATATCGGTTTAGATTAAACAAAAATTGTTTTTGAATTCTATAATTTATGAGGCGTTTATTATTGTCATTGAAAAATATTTTTTCAGGATATTAGTTGGTTTTCTATTTACGTTTTTAAGGTAAAACTAGTATAATTTTAGGATCTCAATTGGTGTTTAGAATTATCTGGTTATCATTAAATTCATATAACGTTCGCGCAATTATAAACCAGTTATATCGATACTGCATTGCTATGTATGTATATATATAACATATTCTTAATTTTATTTTTGTTTTGTTTTCTACTTGTATATCTGAATTGCCACTAAAATCAGACTTAGTTTCATGGAGTTAATATTATTTTTATATTAAGCATATTTTATATAAAACCAAATAATATATTTTTAGATTCTAAAGTATATCGGGGTAAAAGAGTCAAATATGAATTAGAATTATGGGGTAAAAAATTAGGTTAGCTGGTCGTCCATGACAATCAAGTATTGGACACCAGTGAGCAGTAGTTGTTTGTTTGTTTGTTTGGCTTTTTTATGGCGCAAGAGCATCTGGGCTATACTGCGCCAAGAGCAGTAGTAGACTTATATATATGATGTACACGAAACATATTTTATGAATAAATAATAGCGAAAAAACAATTCTCTTAGCGACTATATTCGAATTTGAAAATTTGCTTTCTAATTTGAATAGTATACCTGTCATTATAGGCGTAGCCAGAAAATTCGTAATGGGGGTTATAGGCTCAACAAGGAGGGAGTTACAGAGCTACAACTCATATATTCCTATGTTAAATATACAAAATTTCATTACAATGGGGGGTTACAAACCCAATCCCCTGGCTATGCCTATGCCTGTCATGACATCTCTCTCATTTCCATGAGAAATCCTTTTATATATGCACGACAGTAAAATTAATATGAGTATAAAAACGTTAGTATAGATAGATATAAGTAGGCATATATAAATACATGAGGTGCATAAATAGTATACAAGTATAAATTTGTGCACAAGTGTGCTCTAAATTCGCATAATTATAGCAATAGTATTTGAAAAACCTGTTTTTGAATGAAATGTAATGTATAGACACTGGCGAACGCAGGGTGTGTTGATGGGGAGTTGTAACCCCCCATTGCAATGAAATTTTGTATATTTAACATAGGAATATATGAGTTGTAGCTCTGTAACCCCCTATATGAACTTTCTGCCTAAGCCTATGTATATAGAATTTAATAATTCGAAAATTAAAATGAAACCTGGCCCTTGTTTAATTATTAAGGCTGTATACAAGTAGTCCTCTGTTTTAAAACGTGTTTCCGGTAACGAAGAAACACGTGAAAACTATGCAATCTGAACATAATTGCACAATATAAGTTAATAGGAAGAACAGTAATGAAATATGCTCAATATAGGTCCTTTTAAAATATGTAAATATTTGATGAACACTCATAAACACTCTAAGTGAATGTTTAATATTCACTTGCAGTTTACTCCACTTAATTCCTGACGAAAGACAGCGACGTCACTCCGAACTCCGTCAATGTGCACCACCCGATAACAAAAAGTAGGTTGTACAACGTTGTTAGCAACAGTTGACGAAATAATAGCTGACCAGCTTTTTTCCCTCGTTACCATAACAGAACTTCCACTTACTTGCTCAATCACGAAATTTCCTAATCGAGCGATTTTGAACAAGAGGGAAAACTGGTCAACCATTCTTTCATTATGTACCATACGATCGTAAAATGAGAATTAAAGGATAACGGAAAACATACACTAGGTCATGCCTATCAAAATGTAACAGGTAATATAGTTACGCAAATGGAAGCCGCGAATACTTTCATCCAAGTAAACGAAATTTGTTTTTTAACACCGTTCTTCTCCCTCAGCATGACCCTCGTTGTCCTCGCGCCATTAAAATTCAAATAACTAACTAATTAACTAACAATAACACTCATCTTCGGTTCGTTCGCTTCGTTTGGAAGAAATCAAAATGCGCTTGGTGGGGTGATGACCCCCACAGCAACATTAAAAAGCAAATCCCATAAGAATGGACAAGTGATCGACTTGACGTGGTTATTTCATCATTTTCTTAACCTCCTGTCAAACGGATATTTTCGATTGTACATTTTTGAGCTCAAGAACAAATACTCTCCTATCGTCCGTTTGAGAAATATCAAGAATTGACTTTAAAATATCTAATTAAACCCTATCTGAACTTAAATAATCTTAACTGGGCTCTTTGGGGTTTTCTCCGCAAAATAATTTATGCAGCAATGATGTACAGAACAAATTCTATTAAACACGCTAAATGGATTGATTTGAAATTGCGTTTTTCCCAAAGAAAAACTGTGATACTCATTGGATAATTCTTCCCCCCTCTTTTTTTTTCTCTTGCAGTATTCTTCTGAAGTGTATCAGTTGTACAAACTATAATATGTGTTCCATTATAATGTATTTTTCAATACTAATGCTCTTAAAATTATAACATCAACTCTAAAAGATTATGTTAAATTTAATCTTATTCATTTTAACACACCTTAGAGATCTAACTGGATCGAATTCTGAAAAACGCATAAAATTCATAATTTTTATTTCACCTGTGTTACTTTTTCAGTCTAACACATAAACTTTATCCAATTTTGTGTCATCGTTTTCTCAAATGAGTCCCAAATATCGTATATATAGCATTTATTTTAATATATTCAGACTGTCGGCTCACGGAAATGCTGTTTTAGTAAGTGAATGAATTATACAATGTTTACAAATGTTTACATGAATGAAAAATACAATATTTCAGATATTTAAGAAAATAACAAACCTCAACAGAATTGTAAAACCATTTTGGAAGAGAATCCCGTAACAAGCTTCGGCTTTATATTCTCTTCCAATTCTAACCCAAATCTATAAGATTTCTTCTTTGTTTTCTCAATAGTTCATGATACGTACTTCACGAAAATGTATACAAAATTGGGTTAAATAAATGAATTTATTATTATGACTTCATTTCCACAATACCCACTGAAATTCCCACAAAATAAGAGATCATTTATGTCCATGTCATGATATCCATAATGTGATCGTGGTTTTAAATCACAGTATCAATCTCATACATATATAGTATAAATCGTTTATAACGTCATACCAGGGTCCGCGCAAATTCAATCGTTATAACCGATAGTCATTACAAACGATATTTGTTTGTTTGGCTTTTTTATGGCGCAAGAGCATCTGGGCTATACTGCGCCAACATAAACAAACAATATTTATTTTAAATTACAATATGTGTGGAAATGCATTTTTACACGTATTTATTCTAAACTTACTGTGCATTAGCGCTCAGTTGGCGCGTGATACCGTTAGCAGACGGGTTAGTCCATTGCAGTTTAGGGAAGGCCGTCTTGGAGGAACTGGTTTTTCCCACATGAAAAACCAGTTTCGGCAAGACGCCCTTCCCTAAACTGCAATGGACTAACCCGTCTGCTAACGGTATCAGGCGTCAGGTCTGCGCGAACGCACAATACATATTCTAAAACTTTCTGCACCGGAACAATGCGATTGAAGTACTATCCGGCAGGCAGGCACTTAGATAGTTTTGATGAGTTGTCCAGTTTCTATAACCGATTACTGAATCCGTTACATAAAACAATCGTCGTTATTAAGAATACTAACACGATATACTATATACGAAATCATTATGAGTGATATGTTTAACGTATTAAAAAAAAATAGTAAACCAAACTTCCTGCAATGGTTTCATGGCTATATGCGTTATAATGGCACTATATAGCTATATGACGTTATAAACACGGTTTCTGAAAGAAACCATATTTATAACGGATAATTATGAAATATGAAAGATACGAAATATATAAAATAATTTTCAACACCCAATACGCAATAAATAAGATCAAACTAGATCTTCCTTTGTTTAGTAGAAAAAGAGACGCAGTCCCCACCCTGGATTCGCGCGAACCAGAGTCCCTTCGTTTTTCCCTCCGTTCCCAAACACAGTCTGTCTCTTTTTCTCTTAAACAAAAAAAATCCGTAGTTTGAGCTATTTATACGTGGGTGGCAAAAATTATTGTATAATAAATTCCCCCACGAAAACTCACAAAAATCTCGCCCCGGAGGCTTTCTTGTGTTGACCATTATTTGGCAATTGTGTTATCCCTGCGGAGGGTAATAATATTTTATATGCCAAATATATATAAATGCATACAATGTGATATATGCTAAATATATGTAAATATATAAAATATATAACATATGACATATGCTAAATATATATAAATATGTAATATATATATAAAATATGAAAAAAGTCGAATATGAAAGAAATAAAAATATTATTAATAGACCAGGCTATTTCGCTCATGCGGATCATGTACTTTTGAAAGGTTTTTATCTTCCTTATTTTATACTTTCAGTTTCAAATTCGTCTTCATTGTGCATCGTCACAAATCTAAAGCTACCTTCATAAATAAATTCGATTTCAACACGTTTGTTTTTGCTGTGGTGTCAAAATTTCACGATATTCAGTTTTATATGCAAATCGTTTAACCCCGACAGCATTAGTTCTTTATCAAATGATGTAGAGGAACTTCGGGCATTATGGAATAGTCCGGAAATGCGGAATGCTAAGGTTCCTCTTTGGTAACGTGCTGCCCCAAAGAGATAATGTTATAAACTACTTCAGAATGATTTCAGAGTGCCCATCAGAACATATTGGTCATCTGCAGGCATTAGGACGTATCGAGCGAATAAACATTTGTTTTCTGTCTTTGCAAAATTTCAAGAGATAAGTTTTCAATACTGTTTATACATTATTAGAAGTGACATGTTTACATTGAAACAAAACATAATGTACACCCGAATACTAACAGTTTTTCATGTAATGCTCGTTTTTGTGTTCACAATTCATCCCAATAAACAGAGAGTATTTTTTTCCTCAAGATGACGGGTCGGGTTATATGGAATACCAGTATTTCATAATACCCGACATGAAATCATGCTGTTTCATATAATCCGACAAAATGTTTACTACCCATTTTAATAGGTTTCTATTTTAGATAAAAAATAACAACAAAAATATGGTACTATGTACCCGTTCTTTTGAACTTTTCAGTTGAGTCCTTATTATTTTTTATGCTGTTTATAAGGTTCTTATCGGGTTTGTATGCCAGGTGTCGGTCATACAGAGAGCACAACAACAATAATAATAATAATAATAATAATATTGTTGATTTGTCGCTGTTACAAATAGCAAAAAGCCATCAATTATAAGAAAAATGGTATTCTATATAAGAAATCTATCGTAAATACATAACTGTAGATGCTCTGCAAACAAATGACGGGTCCCCAGTAAAAAAATAAAATTTTAATCTGCTAGAGACCCAACAAATCAAGAAGACACAATAATATTATCAGACAGAAATTTAAATAACCTTTTTTTAAATAATATTTTACCATTTATATCTTTAATACCATCCGGAATTTCATTCCAGTATTTGATTGCCTTGTATTCAGTTCCCATCGTGACTAATTTGATCCTAATCCTTGGTAATTTTATTTGATTTTTTTCTTCTCAAATGTACATTACTATTACAATATTCAATTTTTATTACATCCAAATGTTTATTTTCCTTGATCCTTTCATACATTATTTGCAGTATACAAAATTTATTATTTGAATCAATTGGAAGCAAGCCATATTTAACGAATACTTCATTCCAATTTAACACATTTCTTTGCTCAATAATTCTTAAAAATTTAGACTGCAATAATTTAATAATATTCATATTGCCGCTATTTAAATTACCCCAGATGCTATTGCAGTATATTAAGTGGCTGTAAACAAAGGGAAAGTATAAACTCAGCAGTACACTTTTAGGAACATCATTTGATAATTTTCTTATGATACCCAATCCTGAGCTAATTTTTCTACTAATTTTACTTACCTGCTTATTCCAAGACAAATCGTCAGTTAAAGTCACACCCAGAAAGTCAATTTCCCTAATATTTCCAATTATTTTGTTATTAATAAGGATAATTTCAAGTACTTCGGATTTGTCAATTTTTTTAATTTTTGTTTTAAAAATTACCATTTTTGTTTTAGTTTCATTTGTTTTTTAATTGATTTCTCTTAAATCATAACTCAGATTTACCAATTTCTTCTTTCCCACTTGAAATTAATTCTTTTACTCTTTCATTTTAAAAAAACACAGTGGTATCATCTGCTTATAGTGTAAGTTTTCCTTTATTTGAAGCAACACAGTATCATTAATAAATAGCAAAAATATTAAAGGATCAAGAATAGAGCCTTGGGGGACACTAAAACCATTTTCTAATGGTTCTGAAACAGTATTATTTACATATACATATTGCCTATCTTGTAAGTCTTTATGTATTGTATGTCTTTATGTATTGTCTATTATGGATTAACCTTTCAAATATTTTCGCAAAGACCGATAACAAAGAAATTGGACGATAATTTTCCATGTTATTTCTTTTAGCTTTTTTAAAATCGGAATTACTTTTGCGAGTTTCATTTCCTCCGGAATTTTTTCCATTTCAATAATTTCATTAAAAATAATCAATAAAGGTTTCAAAAATAATTCTGCATTTTCCTTTATTATAATAGGTCTAATTTCATCTGAACCTGCACCCTTTTTTATATTTAAAGTTTTTACAATTTTTAGTAATTCTAATTCATTTATTTTCTCGACAAACATTGTCTGGTTGTTTTCTTTTGTTAAATATTTATTAAAATCATTATCATCTGTGTCATTACTTCCCACGTCCGTTTTATCAACATTTACAAAATAACTATTCAACACATTAGCAATCTGTTGTTCGTTGATAATTACATTATCATTTACTGATATTTCCTCTAAATTTTCATTCTTTTTTTATATCTACCTGCAATGTTATTTAATATTTTCCACCTATTTTTGCCATTTATATTTTCAAAGCACTTCCTATAATAGTCTTGTTTTTTCTGCAATATTATTTTATTTATGGTAATTCTCATGATTTTGAATTTTTTCAAATAAATAATTTTCCTGGTACGGACAAACCTATGATACAATCCATTTCTTTTTTTTTTTTAATTTTTTATCAAGTTTTTATCTATTCAGCCCTTTTTATGAAGTTTATCTTTAATTGTTACACACGTAAAAACTTATTAGATTATTTGTTTTACCCTTGCAATAAATACAAAATATTTATTTGTATCATTTTTAAATTCATACTCCCAATTAACCTCATTTATTGCTTTCTTAAATTTAGTCATGTTACTTAGGCTATAACCTCTTACTCTCACTTTATTTCTTTTAACCTTTAGCTCTATTTCCCTAAAATCAGTTATAATTGTCTTATGGTCACTCATTTGGTAATCATCAACTTCAACAGTTACCTCACTATAAACACTGAATCATCACAACTTGTATGTGATCAATATAATAATGGCCAATCATGTCACTCTTGTTTGCTTACCTCCCCACTGTTTATATAAGTTTCAATCCCTTGATAAGAGTGTCATAGGTCCATTGAGATCTCATTAAAGTGAGAAAGTGAGAACCTTTTAAAGGCACAGCACACGACCCATGAGTGTGCATGACAACATGATGGAGCTGTTTAGCTGAGCTTACTTCAAAGTTCAAAGTGGCTACATAGAAGGTAATGGCTTTAAAGCCATTGGAATATTTCCTCTAAATAGGAATGTTTTTTCCAGTGAAGATATTTTTGCTTCCATAATAACGGAAAGATCTGAACCTAACTGTGATCCTGACGATCCCCAAAAGGCTGAGGAATCAAGACCTATTTCGGGCGAACCTGCTGCTTGTTCATCTAAAAGTCTTCTAAGCAGTGTTGTTCAATCCTCATTCGGAGATATCGCCACCATCATCGAAAAAGACGACTTTCAACAGGGGTAGAAAACGCGGGACATCCTGTGTTCTAACCCATTCTCTC
The DNA here is from genome assembly GCA_006491805.2 of Dysdera silvatica. Lineage (NCBI taxonomy): Eukaryota > Metazoa > Arthropoda > Arachnida > Araneae > Dysderidae > Dysdera > Dysdera silvatica. Next base: position 166,973,483 of record QLNU02015360.1, on the reverse strand, counting down.
TACAAAAAACAGTTGGAGATCGAGCTCAGAGCTAAGCAACTGCAAAAGGGGAGGACCAAATATTTGAAAATCAAGAACAAAAAACCAGACACCCCCACCGAAAAATGAACTTTCTAAAAAAATTAAACAGAAATTCTAAGGACGACTCTAGCACTGACGAGGAATCAGTCCGAAGGATCGTCTGAATTGGACTTCATGTCCTCTGCTATACCAGACGATACGGATGCAGAATGTTCGTTCTTCAATGGAAATTTTTCCGAAGACAACAGTGGAGAGATCTGGATAAAATATTTTGTTTGCTCTCTGTTGGCCCACCTTGATTGTGCTGGTGCAGAGACAGATCCTTACATTTGTGAGATGTGCAAATGAATTGAACTGTATTTTGATCGTGCTTCTTTTTGTACCAATAAATCTGTTTGTTTTTTCCGTTTTCTTCATTTTTAACCACCATTCCTTATTACCCGACTATCCCATAATACCCTCCAAATGAGTTTTTTTTTTAATTTTTTTGTTTGCATGTGATAAAATTCTATGAAGTAATTTTTGACTGTAAATAACTAATCACAAATTGTTGAAGTTTGTATTTGTATTTACAATAGTTTATATTACAGTATTATTACAGTTTAAATAACATCGGGCTGTGATATTGCCTCAAATGTAAATGGTATTCCATAATACCCGAAGTTCCTCTAATGCAAAATCCCCAAATTTAATCCCATTATTGATTTTAAAAGAGATTTGCAGAAAAAGTAAGATAATATGACTATAATAGTTGATTAAAAAATAACTTACACTAAATTGTTTTAAATTCATACTTTTTTACAGTTTACCTTTTTGCAAATCAATCTTCATTCATTGCAGTGGAAATATTACTTTGTCACTGTTTTTGCAAATCTGCACTGATAAACGAAGAGCGTTTTAACGGATTAATGCTAACCCCATGCGTGTATTTCTTTATGCAAATACCTAAAATTACTTATTATTTATACGCATATAGGCATTTAGTCAACTAGAATGCATATTTATGATATGGAGAAAATGACCGTAAAAGCACTCTTAAGCAAAAATTCATTATTAAATACCATGTCGTTTACAGGAAGTACAAGAACTGAGTGAATTCTGTCACGACCAGGTATTGGATTCCTTGTTTTTCTACGTATTACAGATCAATAACGGAAAGGAAGAAACCTATCCATTGAGCTGCAAAATTACCGTTGTTGCCAAAAAAAAAAAAAAAA
>QLNU02015360.1:166961876-166972145 GCA_006491805.2 Dysdera silvatica | reverse complement strand
CTGAGATATCAATTTCTTCAGTAAGTCCTTCCAGTGCAGAAAAACGATTTTTCAATTCCAACTTGAATGCCTCGGTATTTAATTCCAGTTTCAATAGATCCACCCTCTTACTTACTTGTTTCCTAATTTTCTGTATTTCAAATTTTGTATTTAAGCGCATTTTACATCTCACCATTCGATGATCACTTCCAGTATTAAATCTGTTCAGTACGCTGCAATCTTCAATAATTGATTTCTTGTTTGCCAGGATATAGTCAATTTCACTAGTTCCCCCATTTGGGTGTTTCCATGTCCATTTTCTTTGCGGTTTCTTCTTAAAAAATGAATTCATGATGCTAAGGTTTTCAGCTTCTGCAAATTCGATGAGTTGATCGCCACGTTCATTCCTTTCCCCATATCCTTATTTACCAACCGATGTCTCTTCTTGTTCCTGTTGTCCAATTCTTGCATTGAAATCTGCCGATTGAATGTCCGCTTTAAATTCACCAATTCTTACTAACTACTGGTCCTATGTCCAACCTTGATCTTTGTCGGATTCACTTTCCAATTCCTGAAGTTTTGCTTCAGAAGCAAGGGATCGTCCATTAAACGTAGCCAAGGTCAATAACAAACGGCAGCCTGGGCCATTCCAGTGATTCTTAGCACCCCCTGCTTTCATGCCACACTGACCGCTGCCTTGATCAGGAGCACTCCAGCACCTGGAGACTAGGGGCCATGGTTTCTGGTGTGTCAACATAATGGAGGAATTAGCCATAATTTCACCACGCTGGCTAAACGGGTTGGTGAATTAGCCCTCCCCTTCCGCCTTTCTATCCGTGTAGCAAATATTAATTTGCCACATAAATAGAAAGCTCAGCCTGCACCACTTGAAGGCGGGGTAGGACACTAGGTTACTGGCCTGGCCGGTTCCACACATCGTCACATACGTTCAGCGTGTGGGTCTCCTTCCAGTTAGATACCAGCAACCCTTTTGCAGGCCATATATATATATATATATATATGTACATCGTCTAGTTTTTAATTAAGTAGTCTTACGGTCTTAAGTATTCTTACTGTCTTAAGTATTCTTACTGTCTTAAGTATTCTAAGGGTCTTAAGTATTCTTACGGTCTTAAGTATGCTAATGGTCTTAAGTATTCTTACGTTCTTAAGTATTCTAATGGTCTTAAGTGTTCTTACGGTCTTGAGTATTCTTACACTAAAGATGTAATGTGTAAAGGCTTATGATATTTTCAACGCAAATGAACACATTGGCGAGTTTAGAAATTCAAATTTAGTCGAAATTAGTTCGTAAATTAGTTAGTAAGTTAGTTCATAATTAGTTCGTAAGTTAGTTCATAATTAGTTCGTAAGTTAGTTCATAATTAGTTCGTAAGTCAAAAACTCTCATAAAAGTATAAGGGACAGGAAGGAAGGCAACTACGCACCTCGGGAAATTTCTACTGAGTGCGACAGCTACTTTCAAAACCATGTACATCGCCTACCTTAATCAGCTATGTCCTACTTACAGCCGGAATAAGATAACAGATAATCACCAGATTTAACGCCTGCATTCAAATTTGAACTCTCGTCTGTTTTGTTAGAAAATATTTATCACTTTGTGCTCACAAATCACTGGGTAATTAGGAGCTTGCTTTCTGACAGGTAGGATTGTAGAACGAAAATTTTTAGGGAGTGATACTACAGATTTTCTCGATCAAGTGTTAAAGAAAACTGGGCATATCTTTCTGCTAGACCAGGTACATTCGTCATTCGTTGATTAAAAAAAAGTGTATACCACCTAAAAATAGCCTAATATTGACGCGTGTTAGTGTGTGGTTACTTAAGAAAAAGCTGTACACTCTCACTTATACCTAATTACCAATATACGAGTTTCTGTTATACTCGCAAAGTAATTAAAAAAATCCAAACAGCATTTCGAAGGATCATAAAAATTGTTTTGTGTTATATGGAGAAAAAGCGTTGTACTTCTGCATATTTCCCAACTCCCATGGGATTGAACAACGAATTTTGTGCCAGGACGCAATATGATTAATCAGCTAGGCACAAAGCCAAATCGAGATTTCGGCGAGTACTAAAATTATCTGCTTGTACATGAAATAATCATCAGATGTATAACTAGTTTTTGTCAGTGGTTTTCTTTCTCAACATACAACATATTACACTGCATTCAAGCCGCTCCATTTGGAATGACAATTCGACTTCAAAAAGTCATTTCCCATTCTGTATAGGAACAAACTATTTTTACATGTATATGTGCGTGTGATTATTACATGGTATAAATAAGAATTTCAGATATCGAAGTGTCATAATAATTTCAGACAGCCAGTCATATCAGCATCATCTTTATAATAACAAACACACTTCTTAGAAACTTGAAAGTATTCTATGTAGACAGACTCACACCTTCTCATCAAACTACAGAATGCGACAATCCTAAACACCACCTAGATGGTCAGAAATCTTCTAGACATACCACTCGATTAAGTATTATACATAGAAGGACAAGTACTTGGCCATGTTTGTACACCCAATTACGGGAATACACAGGGAGTAGTATGAAAAAAATAATGCCCATTAAAAGTACTGCGATTAAAGAAATTATAGAATAGAATGTGACACTATATGTATAACTGAGCAAACATAGGTCTGGTCGATAAAGTCGGACCATATATGAATATGTAATTGCGCCATGTATTACTTGTGTAACACCGCAATACAGACCACGTATACAACAAAGATTGCTGAGTTTTGAACTCTCAAATATAAAATAGAAGAAATGTGACATGTGGAAAATTTAACCTCATGCTACCATTAAAAAGAAAATTACTGTATTTAATATCAAATGTTGCCTGGAAAGTTGTAAACTGACTAGATTTACAACTTGCATCGAACCATGTATTGCATGCAGGGGCTGCAACCCCGGAGGCCGTACTGACAAGGACCTGTGTTGTGGGGGGCCAGGCCCTGCCAAACTAGTTTTGCTAATCGGAAGGCCAGAAAAATTGTTCTCTAAATCCAGATTAATAAGATTTTGTACATTTTTAATGTACAGTTTTTTAATTATTCTTCATTAGCCTGTCTCGATTATTAAAAAAATAATAATAACAACCAGTAGCTTACGTTAGTTTCTTTTTTCAGCAGTGATCTTGTAAAATAATTAAGTAATAAGTAAGTACCAAAAAAAATGCTTTCTTATTTCATACTTTTTGTTTATTTCGGAGTTCCAACCCCCTCCTCTTCTCAAAAAGAAAAAATATCTCTGTCACTGCCCAGGGAAGGGAGCATGGGGACCAGTTGAAGGGAGCCTGGAAGCCCGCGTTGGCTCCCAGCGCCCCCGATTACATGCAGTCTTAAGTACATCAGATGCCACAAAATTACTAAATGAATATTAAATTAAATAATATGCATAGGAATTTTTACAGTAAGAGAGTAAAGGGTGTTTATAGTAGGAGGCAAGTAAGACAGCATGCACTATTACAACATTAGTTTATGCTATTATTGAAAACATTATGTTAGATAGTAATTTCTTATACCTACGCTCGAGCTGAGATTTGAGCTTTCAATGTATAGGAGAAAAGGAGACATCATAGTTTAGGGCGATGTCTCTTTTTCGCCCATACATTCAAAGTCACGGGCGCCGTTAGCAGGGGGGACCCGTCCCCCAATGTTGGTATTAGGGTTCCCTGTATCCCTTCGATTTCAAACAAAATGCCTTCTACTGGTATATTGTCCCCCCGCCCCCAATATTTTTATGTCGTCGGCGCCCATGTTGAAAGCTCCAGTTTGAGCTTAAGCTTGGTTGTCAGAAATTACTATCTATAAAAATTCCCCACGAACAATTGCAGAAAACATGCCCGGTGCTTTTATGTGTTGACCATTAAGAATTATATTAACTCTGAGAAGGTTAATAGTATCTTATACAAAAACATTATAATCTAAATTTTAAAAAGGATCGTCTCAGTTGATAATGAAATTTTTATTTATTGAATATATAATTTTTACAGCTTACTAAAATAAGTATTGAAATTTGGTTAAAATAAATGAGTGCATCTTCTAGTTATTTAAACGCAGGGGCGGCTCTAGTCCCGTGCGACTCTGGCGCCGCTCTACTAGTGGCGGCAAATCTGGAGAAGAGGACAAAAAATTTAAAAAATCACTTGTCTGTAAAACTTAAACCAGAAATATCCCGGATAAGATAATTTAATATATCGTTTGTACAGTGTGCGCCTACATTAAGGCGATAGCTTTGGCATTTGTACGTCTTCTATTTTCTATATATATATACTACAAATTTATTCTCCCTGCCCTGCGCTTCCGAGAAATGGAAAGTGGATTCGACCAAGTTGTTTATTCCACAAGTCTTGTGTAGTAAGCGGCAACAGCTGGGTAAAATTGGGATGATGGGATGATTCTGAAAACCTCATTGACAGTGAACCTGGACGACTGAAAGAAATATTAAAGCGCATAGTGCTTATAATAGAATTTTTCGTTTCACAAAATCTAGCTCTTTGTGATGAAATGCACAAACTGTATGCAAGAGACAATGGTATTTACCCAAATACCGTGTGGAGACTGTGACAAGGTGTATGTTGGACAGACGGGAAGATCGATACGTCTACGAGGGAAGGAGCATATGCGTGCGGTAGCTAGGGGAGACGATTCAAACCAGTTGGCTGAACATGTCTTCAGGGAGGGTCACGAACCAGATTGGCATTCGATGAAAATATTACATCAGAATGTGACGAATCTGGGGAGTAGACTTTTTCTGGAATCATGGGAAACCTACGGTTTGAGGAGTCGTGCAATAAACATCGCAAAACCTCTACCAGAACCTTACAGGATTTTTGCAAAACCTCGAGTTGGGGGTGTTCATCTGACATCGTCGGGTGCGGGGGCTTTCCCGGCGAGGGTTTCCCCAGCTGGAAATGCTCCGCACCAAATGGCGTCAGATGGGGATTCCCAACATGCGGGTATATAAGCTTAGGACTTTCACGAACTCTTCATTCTGCCTTCACTTGACAAAGGGAGCAGTTGGCTCCCGAAACGTCGTGTTTTTAAACCTTACGCCAGTGTCAAAATAACTGTTTGTTAGACAATAGTCATTTGTACAAAATTCGAGGGTTTGATGGGAAGTTTGATGTAATAATTGCCAAACACTTATGGCGAATTGCATCCAAAGAAACGTTTGATCAATATATTGGGGAAAAACATTCAAAATGAAACAATTGGACTGCTGGGCTTGAGAATCAAACACTACATTTGACAAGACGTGTAAAAATATGTCCATTTTTACATCCATCTGTCCGAAAAATTTTTATTTGACCATAAAACGGGACAGACATATCGGCTGACTATCCATTAAGAAACGTTTTACTGTATTATGCTTTCTTCTCAATTAATATTCAACAGACTAAAAGATTGTTGTGTAACAGCATTCTGCCAAGACATTTGGTAAAGAATTTTGCAAGTATGTCTTCTACATATTCTCCAGCTTCTTTTAGGATATCTAATGTAATACCATCATCACCAGGGGCTCTTCCTTTCTTCATGCTTTTTATTGCAAATGAAACTTCTTCTTTTAAGATTTTAGGAGCTATTCCTTCGACTATTTCAATGTCTTCGTTTAATTCACTGTTACTTTCGTATAGATTTTTGTAGAATTCTTCAACTCTTCTAAGTATTTCTTCCCTATTTCTTGTTACGGTGCCATCCTCTCCTTTTAATGCAATGATGTGTTTCTTCCCAACAGACAAACTTCCTTTAACAACCCTAAGGCTCTTGTTGCTTTCAATGGCCTTCCTTACTAACTCACAATTGAATTTTCTTATATCTTCTTTCATGTTTTTGCGCAAAGTTTTGCAAAGTTCTACATACTCGATCTTGCGACTGGTATTTTGATTGTCCACCTTCATAAGTCTTCGCCTTTTCATGAGTTGTTTCGTCTTCTCAGATAATTTGCTATTCTGCTTTTTACATATTACACCACCAATTTCCCCAGCAGTTTCAACTATTGTCTTAACAATGTTTTCATTTGCTTCTGAGATATCACTTTCATCAATAAGTCCTTCCAGTGCAGAAAAGCGATTTTTTAATTCCAACTTGAATGCCTCGGTATTTACTTTCAGTTTCATTAGATCCACCCTCTTACTTACTTGTTTCCTAATGAGCTTCTGTCTTTCTAATTTAGTATTTAAGTGCACTTTACATCTCACCATTCGATGATCACTTCCAGTATTAAATCTGTTCAGTACGCTGCAATCTTCAATAATTGATTTCTTGTTTGCCAGGATATAGTCAATTTCGCTAGTTCCCCCATTTGGGTGTTTCCATGTCCATTTTCTTTGCGGTTTCTTCTTAAAAAATGAATTCATGATGCTAAGGTTTTCAGCTTCTGCAAATTCGATGAGTTGATCGCCACGTTCATTCCTTTCCCCATATCCGTATTTACCAACCGATGTCTCTCCTTGTTCCTGTTGTCCAATTCTTGCATTGAAATCCCCCATGATGAGCTTGATATGTTGTTTCCCTTTGGTGTGTAACTGTTTGATTTCTTCATAAAATTCTTCAACCTCTTCGTCGGTATGGCTTGATGTTGGTGCATATACCTGTACTATTTGAAGTTGGTATCGCTGGGTTAGTTGAACAACAAGCCTCGCTGCTCGATCTGATGTACTTTCAACTTCCAGAAGACAGTCTTTAATTCTTTTGTTGATTAAGAAGCCAACACCACTTGTTCTTCCAGTTTCCGTTCCTCTATAATAAAACAAATGTCCGCTTTTAAGTTCCACCAATTCTTCACCTTTTCTTCTGACTTCACTGAGTCCTATAATGTCCCAATTGATCTTTTCAAGTTCCTCTTCCAATTCCTGAAGTTTTGCTTCAGAAGCAAGGGATCGTCCATTATACGTAGCCAAGGTCAATAACAAACGGCAGCCTGGGCCATTCCAGTGATTCTTAGCACCCCCTGCTTTCATGCCACACTGACCGCTGCCTTGATCAGGAGCACTCCAGCACCTGGAGACTAGGGGCCATGGTTTCTGGTGTGTCAACATAATGGAGGAATTAGCCATAATTTCACCACGCTGGCTAGACGGGTTGGTGAATTAGCCCTCCCCTTCCGCCTTTCTATCCGTGCAGCAAATATTAATTTGCCTCATAAATAGAAAGCCCAACTTGCACCACTTGAAGGTACAGTAACACGTTACTGTCCTGGTTCCACACATCGTCACATACGTTCATAGTGTGGGTCTCCTTCCAATTAGATACCAGCAACCCATATATATATATATATATATATATATATACATTTTTGTAGTAATTAATATTATTGAAAACGCATTTTTTGAAATGCATAATGTGATATCAGCCACTAGAAATTTCAACAACGTAGAGGTGGTAATGATTACAATGTTGCAAGTCTTATTTGTAGTAATGTAGCAATGCAATTATACTAGACTGTGAAGTATTACTGAGTCAGGGCCAATATCACTGAAGCAAGTCCTTCAAAGTTAACAAACCAAGCGTGAATATAAAAATATCAAGCATTAAGAAAAACTTTGAGCACCAAACTCGAATGCATGACTTCTTGCTTAATTGTTCGACCAAATAAAATGAGTTGTGTACATCAAAATGGCTACGAAAAATAAACAATAGTGTTCCAGAACGTCTGATAACATATTTGCCAAATCTTATATACGTATATAATTGAACTTATTCTCAAACTTGTGCAATTTTTAAAGGAATACTTGAAATATGGTATTGGATTAATCAACATTAAAATTTCACTCTATTTTTACAACGTTTGTTTCGAAATTCATTTAGCGAGTTAAAAAGTGAACATGAAGGAAAAAGGTATAACTGACGCTAAACTCCATTTGCATTATTTAATTGCATTCGTTATAAAATAACCGAAAAACAAATTTTCTGTTTTTGAGGTAATTTTATATGGAATATTCTCGATACCGATTTCCGATTTCATTTGGTGCAAGATGTTCCAAAATTCCGTGCGTATTTTGGAGAAATGGGTGAATATCAACTATATTTAATTATATGATAGTATTATATAGACATTTTCATTTAAAACATGGGCATTTGCAAAATCGACATGTTCTTGGGATTTTTCTTGCTTTCTATTTCACACTTGTGGTCTGCGACGGGTGTGCGTGGACATAATTCTTTAGTAACATCTCAGATAAAGGAGATGAAATTTAGCGGTTTTTTGAGAAAATTTGCAAGATTTCGTATAACTGATCCTACAGAAAACGAAAATGGTCCACGGGTAAATGAATTTTAAGGCACCAGATCAATGCAGAGAGACACTATTGGAGCATTATATTTGAAAGGACTAATACGGATGCATGTAATTATGCCATTAAGAAATTCTTTAAATAGGCTCTATTTTTTAACAAAATACGTAAGACATTTGGAAAACCCTGGAATTTTTAGAAGGAAAATATGTAAATTCATCAAGAGAAAAACTTTTTATTTTGAGGCGAAAATGTGATAAAAATAAACATATATGATATAAAGCCTACTATATGATACTATCTACGTTCACTACACATGTCATAAAAATATGCATGTGAAAAAAATTGGATTACAAATATTTTTAAAGTAATATTTGGACTTTCTATCATTTAACAAAGTTTTCAATTCTGAGAAAATTTATTTTAAAGTTAATATGCTGGATATTTACTTATTCATTAAAACACACACAATTTGACATACAATCAAAATGAGTTCGATCTTGGATGATTTGACAGGTGGTGAGAAATAAAACGATATTATTATCGGCTTCACCAGTCCTAGCCACCCCGAATATAAAACACCAGTGGCACAGCAAAATCATAATGAAATTTTTAGAATAGATAAATCAACTTCTAATGTAATACAAACAGTTCCAATTCGGGGATTATTGGCTTGAAATAATCCCCATGGCGCAACTCAGCAGGAAAAAAAACAAAACAAACTCCGAACACACACACACACACACACACACAGAATCTCTGAGGTTTCTCAGGTAAAGACAGTCGCATAGATTAAGTCTTTACAGTCGCAATTCAAAACTCATGGACGGGGTGGGGCTCAAATGGCTTTAAAGAAGATTATGTGATGCAGCCTTAGAGAAAATAATGTGTTTTGATATCCAATGGGGATTTGAGTCCCTGCGCCCACCTTTCTTACGCCACTGGGTCTTTAACTCCATTTTGTGAATCGCCAATCCTCAAGTAACACACACAAAAGAGAGATTTTCAATTTATTCTTGAACAATCCGATGCTCCATAAACTCATGATGTCAAAGGGCAAGACCTACCAAGCCCTAGAATCCATGGAGTTGATATGGTCATAAAGAAAATTATTCGGTGCCATTAATGGCACGAGTTGCTGGTCTCCCCCAGACGGATATGTTCTATTTCTCCAATTCGAGTCATTTGAGTCCTAATAGCACTAACGGCTCGTGGGTTGAAAATGTGGGAGCGCTGCAGATGAATAGTATCTTAAACTAAATTATATCTTTAACATAATATACAAAATTATAAAAAAAATTACATTAGAACTTCGATTATCCGAACTTCACTTAATCAAAATCCGGGTTGGACGAAATGACTTGCTACATTTATTTTCATAATTATTTTTTAAGTAGACACTTATTCAACGTTTTGGGCAAAAACGCTCCTATTTGTTTTCTAATCCACTCCGGCCTTAAAAAAAGAAATCAATAGCAATAGTAGATATCGGACGTACATAACTATTTATCTGTCTATATTTTATAGACACAATGATATCGGACTATTGCCAAAAGCAGCTATAGAAAACACGTACATATACTTCATGATTTTTTTTCATTATCAATATAGTAGTTTAGTCGTATGTAATTAAACGTGTTTTTGAATAAACATTGTAGTTACTTTGTACCTTTATACTGAAAATGGAATTTTCGGATTATCCAAAATTTTACTTACCGAAATAGGGTTTATCCTCTTTATTTCGGATTATCGGGGTTCTAGTGTATTGGTTAAAGATTCTAATTTAATAATGTACAGCTCGACTGTAGTTTATTCCGAAAAAATTATCAAACTAGCTATATGTCATGCCCATTTGTTTATGTCGCGGCACTTTTTATGTGATAATGAAATTATTAAGTGGTAAACAAATATTAAAAACTGAAACATTTAGATTAAATATGTGGTTTGGTCGTGATGATCTAGTGGTCTGGTATTTGCTCGGATAGGACAATTAAACTTGGGTTTTACGCGTTGTGTTGTC
>QLNU02015360.1:166935175-166961776 GCA_006491805.2 Dysdera silvatica | reverse complement strand
TCAGGAATTGGAAAAAGAACTAGACAAGATCAAATGGGACATTGTAGGACTCAGTGAAGTTAGAAGAAAAGGTGAAGAGTTGGTGGAACTTAAAAGCGGACATTTGTTTTATTATAGAGGAACGGAAACTGGAAGAACAAGTGGTGTTGGCTTCTTAATCAACAAAAGAATTAAAGACTACCTTCTTGAAGTCGAAAGCACGTCAGATCGAGCAGCGAGGCTCGTTGTTCAACTAACCCAGCGATACCAACTTCAGATAGTACAGGCATATGCACCAACATCAAGCCATACCGACGAGGAGGTTGAGGAATTCTATGAAGAAATCAAACAGCTACATACCAAAGGGAAACAAAACATCAAGCTCATCATGGGGGATTTTAATGCAAGAATTGGACAACGGGAACAAGGAGAGACATCGGTTGGTAAATACGGATACGGGGAAAGGAATGAACGTGGCGATCAACTCATAGAATTTGCCGAAGCTGAAAATCTTAGCATCATGAATTCATTTTTTAAGAAGAAACTACAAAGAAAATGGACATGGAAACACCCCAATGGAGGAACCAGCGAAATTGACTATATACTGGCAAACAAGAAATCAATTATTGAAGATTGCAGCGTACTGAACAGATTTAATACTGGAAGTGATCATCGAATGGTGAGATGTAAAATGCACTTAAATACTAAACTAGAAAGGCAGAAGCTCATTAGGAAACAAGTATGTAAGAGGGTGGATTTAAAGAAATTAAAAGAAAATACCGAGGCATTCAAGTTGGAATTAAAAAATCGCTTTTCTGCACTGGAAGGACTTATTGAAGAAGTTGACATCTCAGAAGCAAATGAAAACATTGTTAAGACAATAATTGAAACTGCTGGGGAAATTGGTGGTGTAATATGTAAAAAGCAGAATAGCAAATTATCTGAGAAGACGAAACAACTCATGAAAAGGCGAAGACTTATGAAGGTGGACAATCAAAATACCAGTCGCAAGATCGAGTATGTAGAACTTTGCAAAACTTTGCGCAAAAACATGAAAGAAGATATAAGAAAATTCAATTGTGAGTTAGTAAGGAAGGCCATTGAAAGCAACAAGAGCCTTAGGGTTGTTAAAGGAAGTTTATCTGTTGGGAAGAAACACATCATTGCATTAAAAGGAGAGGATGGCACCGTAACAAGAAATAGGGAAGAAATACTTAGAAGAGTTGAAGAATTCTACAAAAATCTATACGAAAGTAACAGTGGATTAAACGAAGACTCTGAGATAGTCGAAGGAACAGCTCCTAAAATCTTAAAAGAAGAAAGGAAGAGCCCCTGGCGATGATGGTATTACATTAGATATCCTAAAAGAAGCTGGAGAATATGTAGAAGACATACTTGCAAAATTCTTTACCAAATGTCTTAACAGCGGTAACATACCAAACCAATGGGATTCTGCAACAGTAATTCTTTTGCATAAAAAAGGTGATAAAGAGGATTTGAAAAATTACCGACCAATTAGCTTGTTACCTGCTATTTATAAAATCTTCACAAAAGTGCTAACACATCGCCTGCAGAAAAAATTAGATGCAGCTCAACCAAGAGAACAAGCTGGATTTCGAAGTGGATTCAGTACAGTGGACCATATTCAAGTATTAAGAGAATTAATTGAAAGAACACATGAATATGAACTTCCATTGTGTGTTGCATTTATTGACTATGAGAAGGCCTTTGACTCTATTAAAACATCAGCAGTCATCAACTCTTTAAGATCAACAGACATTGAGGATGTGTACATTGACATGGTGAAACGTGTGTATAAAAATGCAAGTGCAAAATTTCGGTTACATAAAGATACCAAAACTATCAAAATTGGTAAAGGTGTGAGGCAGGGAGATACCATTTCTCCAAAACTTTTTACTTCAGCTTTACAGATGATTTTTCAGCTGATAAATTGGAATAACAAGGGAATAAAAATAAATGGTGAATATTTAAATCATTTGCGGTTTGCTGATGACATTGTTATTTTTTCAACGAACCCATCAGAACTCCAAGACATGGTACAGGAGCTCTCAACTAGAAGTAAAGAAGTTGGACTCAAGATGAACCTACAAAAAACTAAGATCATGTTCAATAATTTTGTAGAGGAAACAAAAATACAAGTTGACAACATTGAGCTAGAAATTGCTGATTCATATATTTACCTTGGCCAGCTGATTTCAATGGATGGCAACATTATGAAAGAACTCAACAGACGTATTAAACTTGGCTGGAGTGCATTTGGAAGAAACAGTTTTATCCTGAAGGGGAAATTGCCTTTGTGTCTAAAAAGAAAGGTCTTCAACCAGTGTGTATTGCCAGTCCTCTCTTATGGATCAGAGACATGGAGTCTAACAGTTGGAGCAATACGAAAGTTACAGACAACGCAAAGGAGCATGGAGAGGTGCATGCTTGGAATAACTAGGAGAGATCGAAAAAGAAACACTTGGGTGAGAGAGCAAACTAGAGTAGAGGACATCATTGTTAAAGTAAAAGGGCTGAAATGGCGATGGGCTGGGCATATTGCAAGAAGAACTGATCAACGATGGACAACAGAAATTCTGAACTGGATTCCAAGAGACCACCGAAGACCTAGAAAACGTCCTCAAACTAGATGGGTGGATGAAATAAGAAAACAGGTTGGGGTGACGTGGAAACGAATGGCCCAGGATAGACTTGTGTGGAAAGCATTTGGAGAGACCTTCATCCAGCAGTGGATAGATAATGGTTGAATATGATGATGATGATGAATATATATATATATAGTCTCTTTCCTATTTCATAGTGTCATTCGCACTGGCTCAGATATCATTTTCCCAGGCCATCGTCTGCTCATCTTTTGGATTAGTTTAGCTCAACTTTATCCGCCATAATCCGTCTCTTTCTCCTTTTGCTTGGCCTTTTCAATCAAGGGGGAGTGTCACTTCTCTCGGCTCCCTTTCTAACCTCGAAATCTCATTGGTTTGATTTTATATAGAAAACAATAATTCTGGGCTGGTTCGAGTGACGTCATTTGAGAGACGTTTTGCTATTGGCTTGGGAGAAAGGTATTATTTTGAAACATATTGCTTTTGCTCCCTGATAAAGTGTCATGTTGATCTGAAATTACGAGTTTGTTGTTGTTCAACTTGGTTCGCAACTTAGAATGGTAAAAAATTGAATCTTTAGAAATAACTTTTTACTTCACAGCTGCAAAAGTTCGTTCGTGACTTTATAATTTTCCTATTTTTAAGAATACGTTAGCTTCTACTTTTCTTTAGTCTTGAGTTTTTATGTTAAAGTTTTGGGTATTCTACTAATTTTATGGATTTGAGTTTCCTTCTTCTTTGTGGAGTCAAGCTCTTTTCTCACATAAGAATTTTAAATTCTGTTTACAGGGTCAAATCGCTCGTGGAAATGTGAAAAAAATCGCCTTTACCCTCCTTTGCAATTAGTAAACAAGAATAATGTTGCATTGATTAAAAATCGTCGTGACATATACAAACAAATCGTTTCTGACACAAAAACAGCTGAAATTTAATGAAAACAACGATATATTCAATACCAGTGAAGCCTTCTAATATAATCTTGCTCTGAATTGTTTGCAGCACCAAGCAGACATAAATACTCGTAATCGCTGCCATCAATCCGAGTTCGCGTAATTAGCTCTAGCGCCAAATCCAAAAGAACTGCAAGGAAAGTCGATTTTTTCTACAGAACTTGAAGATAGTAATCAGTTTTCCTACTAGGGTTGCGGCATTAAGAGTTGGCGAATAGCTAAGCGGGAAAATAGTAAAAATGAAATCAATAAATAAAATTATAATTTTTTAAATAATTCATAGGGGGTTTTGAGGTTCTTATACATTAGCTTCCACCGCCTCATAGTAATTAACTTTATTATTTGAAATATGATGGACAATCTGTACTATGTTAACTTGCTTAATTTTGATATAAAAACAACTAAACCGAATCCAGGGTTTTCCCACAACTGATCTAAATTCTGATTGCAATAGTTTAATGATCCTTCCTCGGATGCTTTTGATTTTATATATATTTCTAACGCCAGTGAATGATAAAACAGTACCACAGTAAGAGACAGTGACGTAAGAAAGAGGCTCAAGTCCCCCATTGTGGATATCAAAACACATTATTTTCCGCCCCTGCGGTGGCGCAGTGTGGTAACGCGTTCGCCTAGTACGCCGTTAATCCGGGTTCGACTCCCAACAGTGTACAAAGAACGCTTACTCAGAGATCTCATAAAAAGATCGCACTGCTCACTGTAGTCCGGGGTTTGGTTCCCTAGGCCATAAGAGGTTCGGATTCCTCGGAAAACAGTAGGTCCCGGCGCAGCATGACCATTGTAGTCTTTGAGCCGTAAAACCACAAAACAAACAAACAACCATTATTTTCTCTAAGGCAACATCACATAAGCTTCTTTAAAGCCACTTGAGTACCCCCCCAGGCGTTTTGAATTGCCACGGTACTGGTAAGACACAGTATACACAACGTATTTTTGGATAAATATTGTAATATTTTTGCACCTTTATACTGAAAAGAGGGGTTTTACTGCATATATGCAAATATGCATTTAACCGTTTAAAATATTGGCTTTTCTTTAATGACACAATTATATTTTTTATGCTATAAAAATATTTGGTGGGACAAAAACATATAAAACGAGTTCTTAAATTTTAATCAATTGTGAACAGAATTACTAAAAAGTGCACTAAAATTGGCTAAAATTTTGAGATATAATGCAAAAATTATAGGCTTATTTGTGACTGTTGGCTTTTGCTTATGCGTCTCATTATTAATTTTAACCCACTTCTTTTCAATGCTGAAATACAATGAGCATTCTAAAAATGAAGTCGAAAACATTTTGTCCTTACACACGAGTATATCCTTTAAATAGAGAAAACATAGGTACTTGAGGGGTGGGTGAATCATTCCTGGACCGAATCCGCCACGAATGATTGTAGTTTGTGAACGAGTTGTTCTCGTCCGCCCAACAATATAATCTCAATCATAGGTGCCGACTTGAAAAATTATTGTGAGTTCCAAAAATTTTAAATCGATTGACCCACGCCCTTTTTAAAAGGATTTAAGTGTAATTTAAATTTCATTATCAGATTATCTGGTACAATAAGACACCTGAAATATTTAAAATGAAGCAAATTATAGTTGATTATATAGAAATATTTTTTCTCTAGATAATTATTTCATGTTCTCCTAAACATATACACCCTTTATAGTTTTACGATTGCTGCCAAAATATTCAGATCTTTGTTGAGCCGCCATCCCTCTGTCTCTCTTTATAAAGTAGTTGACTGAAATAAAAGCTAGATTTCCCAGTTGCTTCAGGGATGCTCGGGAGACAAAATAAAGTAAAAAAAGTAAAAAAAAACAAGTGTGGATCTCCCAGCTGTTGAAAGACAAAGTTGGTCAAATAACTGGACAACATATTTTCGCTTTTATCACTATGGCCGCTAAAGATTCTCGTCTCTGTGTGTAGAGCTAGAGACTGAACTTTTGTATTTTCTATGAACCCAGACAAAATGAAGAATTTTCTTTAATGAAAGGTGCAGTGAACAGGGTATAAATAATGAAAATATTGAAGACTTGATGACGAAAAACTTTGTGCATGTATTTCCGTATGCGTATTTTCCCCACGAGCAAAAATATTAGGGGTTCGAGGAACCCACAACAAAATTATTGAGGGTGCAAAAAGTGTCTCGAACCCATGAAGTCGGCGCCACTGATCTCAATATAATACGAGCAATTTTTAAGGAAAAAAAATTTTAAAAAAAGTTTTTAACTATAAGTAAAGTGACTCACTGCTGAGTATATTACAAATCTTGGTAAAAAAACACACACAATGGGCACTCTTTTTCAGTAAAAAATAAATAAAAACTGTGTCCATTATGTTTTTTTTCTACCAAGATTTGTGCCAAAAAACTAAATGCTTAATTAAATTAAAAAAAAATAACGTTGAGAATTTTATTTGAAAATGACGAGAATAATTGACGAAATTTGGCATAAAACGTGACTGAAAAATTCTACGAACAAATGTGATCCATTCCATGGATTGACCAACCCTTTAACCTGATCGCTTGGTAGAGCATGTTTAAGGTGTTTTCTTACTGTTTGAAAATCATAAATTCAGTTCAGGGCCAGGTTAAGAGGTCCATTATTGAAGGGCAGTGTAAACTACCCTTTGGTGTATCAAAAACATCTGTAGTGAAAACATCTTAAACATGCTCTATTAAGCAGTCGATCTGAAGGTTAAAGGGTTAAGGCTTAATAAAAATATTTTTAACGCTAATATGCAATCCAAACAAAAATTTAAAAAAAAAAAATAGAAAAGAGACTTACTTAAATAAATAAAAAAATAACAAATTGCGAGTGTAACTAGTTGTTATTTAAATTCTTTAAACAAATCATACATAACAATTTTTCTACAGTGATAAAAAAAATTGTGTAAATTACGTTAATTACAATTTGAAAATACAAAGGAAAGTGATATTAATCTATCACACCTCTCCTCGTTTTTTCAAATTGTAATTGAGATAATTTGCGTAATTTTTTAATCAATGAAGATTAATATTACTTTTCCTTGTTCATTTAAATTTGAATTTATGTAATTTGCACGAATCTTTTATCAATGAAGATTAAAATCACTTTTGTTCATAAAATTTGACGACGACACGGCGCACTATTAAAATAATTGAGAAGGCAACAAATTAACACAGTTGAATAATAAATTTAATCGTTCACAGCTGTTTCAATAGCCCTGGACTATTTTCGTCAGAACGGTAACTGATGCAACACACCGCGTAATACAACCCGTGTTACAAACGGCGGTTACATGTATAAAGGAAATGAACGGTAAAAATAAATCAAGCACATAAGTTAGGGGAAACGTCCCTGGTAGTGGAACTGAAGTTCAAAGAAACGTCTCTGGTAGTAAAACATGAGTTTGAAAAGAAACGTCCCTGGTAGTATAAAATTATTCTGTATGAATTAAATATGCCGTGAGTCAGTAGAAACATTTGATGAAGAATTATTGTTATTTGAAGTAGGGAGGAAGTTCTTCCAAAAGGGAGAAATGAAATTAGACGGCAACTGGTCATTAGCGGCGTTATCTGCGTTGGCGATTATATGTATGGCCTCAAAAAAATTGAGGTCCAGTGGAAAGGAAACTTTTTAGATAAGTTATGCTTTATGAAATTTATTATTTAGCTGTGTTAATTTGTTGCCTTCTCAATTATCACTTTTCTCGTTCTTTGAAAGTGTAATTGATGTAATTTGCACGATTTTTTTTTCGATGAGGAAACTCTTGACTCGCATGCACATTTGTGAACTCTTGGTTAGTTTAACCAACTAAATAAGCAGAACTAGGTTATTTGGGAAACGACTGCTTCTGGCACGTCTTTCTAATGGGTAAAATAGATCACGGATTCGATCTATTATTAATCATTTTGCTCTTCGCTTATCTTTAACACGAGGAGAAATTCGGAACCCCTAGCTCTCCGCGAATCCGAATTCAAAGTCCAACGAAAGTCCAGACGTCTAGAAGAATTCAGAAACCCCAGTTCTGCACGGGATTCCTGTTTAGCTAAAACAACATTTAATTTTAATCAGAAAGTTTCGAAATTCAGAATGGTTTGCTGAGTAAGTTTCGTACAAATATCGTCATCGGGAAATCGTGAAAATTTGAGTACAACTGTAAGTTTTATTACATATTATATTCTGAAAAGAAAAGAACGAAGCGCACGAACTCTTAAAAATGATAAAAGCTAATTCAAAATTTGTGAATGGTTTGAATGCCGACATGCCAAAATTCTTAAAATGTGATTTTGCTACTATTATTATTATTACATCCCAACATATTTACTCCGACAGTTATGATGGAGTGGGATCATGAAAGGTTAAGCCAAGGACACTTATTTACTTGTAATATGTAAATGATTTATTTATAAAATCTGATATAAGAATCTTTGGAAATGTTCGTTCGTTTGTGTGTATGTATGTGTACTTTGGCACAGAATGACCATTGCTGTCCTCGTGTCATAAAAATACAATCAACTATGTGTATTTTAATGTAAAAATGGATTACTACATAATTAATTTGATACAAAAATTCTTCGTGCATGGTCTAAAAAAAAATAATTCAAGGGTGAAAGGAAAAAAACCCGACACAGCAGGCATTTGAACGTTTGAAGCAAAAAATTAATAATTAAAAACATAATATAATAAATACTGATAATTTAAAAGCCAAAAAAGCAAAAGTGAAATATTTGTAAATAAGCAACCGATTGAGAAAAATCAAAACAAATTGATTTCTGTATATAATTTTAGATTTTTAAATTTAATTTTTTCCTTCATTTAGATTATACAATAAGGCAAAGTATAAGTATAGTAGTGTTTTATAATTATTGTATAATAAATTCCCCCTAGGAAAACTCACAAAAGTCTCGCCCCGGAGGCTTTTCTGTGTTGACCATTATTTGGCAATTGTGTTATCCCTGTGAAGGGTAATAATATCTTACATTCATTTAGATTACCACTTATTCAAATTGCAATTTTTTCTTGAATTTGTTTGACCGATATCGCTATAAAAAAAGGGTCAACGAACTGTTAACTTTGTGTACACCATTCTTATTATAAATATTTACAAGATAAAGCATTTAGAGCAGTGGTTCCCAACTGGTGGCCCGTGGACTACTGGTGGTCCGCAAAGGAGTCTCAAATGGTCCACGAGATGGGTCATTAAGTATTTAAAAAAAATACTTATAAAAATTATTATTAAATATTAAAATTAAATATAAAAATGAAACACTGCTTTGTTTACTTCTATACATCTACATCTCCCCCAAAACAAAGACCCTGCTCCCTTTTTATTACGTTTTGCGGTCAACTCGTCCAGGGTCGGATTTAGAGATTATGCGGGGTAGCGATTAATGACTTGATTTTTGAAAATGATACCTCATTGGACCTTTACCTTGTATCTTTTCAATGTTAAATTTTCATTTGAGGGGGGAGGGGCGATCGCCTCCCCCCCGCCCTCCCAAATCCGTCTCTGAACTCGTGAAAATTTTTCGAAGTGGTCCGCGGCTTAAATCGTGTTGGGAAGCACTGATTTAGAGAAAGCATTAATTTTGTGCGTGTGTGTGTATATACTTATGTCTCGTCCAAAAAACCAGCCTTTACCGTATTTGATATACGAGGTCCCTCCTTCATTTGTAAGGAGTGGTGCGTGTAATGTTTGGCACGATAACCTCTGACCTGGATCTCAACGCTTTCAGAGGAGAGAAAGAGAGAGAGAGAGAGAGAGAGAAAGTTCTTTCTAATTCAAACGAAGGCACATGTAACCGAATTACTCCCAATGTGATGGGCACTGAAAACGGGAGTGGATAGTTAATAGCAAGAAAAACCTAAATCTCATGCTGTATTTTCTTGTCGCAGTATTTCTCTAACCGATCGATTTGGCCCAATTTCCCCAGTTTTAAACATTGAGTTTCTGTGCGATTGATTCGTTTTTGTTTTCGTTCGATAGATTTGGCATCATTCAAACGCATGTCGGAGGTTGGCTGTCATCCAATCCGCAGTTAAATGCCGGTGCTACGTAACTATGTTTTTCTGCCAGATAGAGTTCGAATGCCTTTACGTTCTGACTCATACGTATTAGAGGAACATATCTTTACTCTCCCGGACATGCGTCACTGGAAATGCGATCTACGTAGGAATAGGGTAAATAGGATCTCCGAGAGAGAGTTTTATTGCTTTTTAAAACTCAGGTTTTTCAGGTTGGGTAACCCAAACCGGAGATGTTTATTTTCTGTGATGATAAAACCCACGTCAACTTTCGCTGGTAGTTTGCTGTAATGGCTTGCAGAGGAAAATTTGAATTTGCATAAGTAAATTACCAAACATACAACGAACGAATAGCAACAAATAAACAACTAAAATAAATATTAATTAGAAATATTCATTACTTTTCTAATTTGGGGATTGACGTATTTTGCAACAAATGCTAAAATGAGGTGCAGAAATTTTGCATTGGAGCATAGATTTTGTCTGGCGATTTTTTGACTCAACTCTTAGAAGCATTTCATCACGTAAAGAGTCAGGATCTTCTCTTGTAAAACTATTAGTTTCGGAACAATAATAATTAACGTATCTTCAGAGGTTACAATAACACCGGTAACGACTTTTTATAACTTTCTAAGCTCGAACTCTTTGCCTTATGACCACAGAATTTTGTTACTATTTCACTTCGATGGTAATTGGGAATTGTTGCTTTCTAATCCCTGCGAATTCCTGACACATCCTCAAATAGGAAAGAAAGTCATAAAAAGAGAGGACTTGAGAAGAACCCTATGGTAAGTACATGCATATGAGAGAAAGACCACGCACGGGTGTGCTCATTGGCTTAGCGGTTAGGGCATTAGAACCGTAATCCAACGATCGCTAGTTTGAATCCAACCTGCTTGGACAAAGCCCTCTGGAAGAAAGCCTTAAGTCATACGTTAAAAGAGCTTCCGAGTAGCACGTAAAGAGGCCCATGCTTTTCCGCTAGCGATACTAAGATTCCACAAGGAAATGTAAGGAACATTAAAGGATATTTTAGGGTGTATATTCGCTTTTAACGTATAATTAAGGCTAACTAAACGTAATTATCAAGCTAATTTATGGATGACGATGTTTTAAGAGTTCCTTAAAATTATTCCAAGAGTTTATTACGTCATAAAAGCAAGAATTTATAGGCTACAATGCTATTTTTGTTTTATAATTCCATTCTTCACAATTTTTTTAATTCCAGTTTCTACATCTTAAAAATATTAAAATACAATTATTATAGGTACAGAAATGCTAACAGAATAAAACATTTCCAAGTTTTTGTACTTTTATTAAAAAATCATTAATAATTGGAATTTATCGCAAAATTATATCAAAGGCTACTATAATATATTATTAACGAAACAATACAGAGTTTCACCAGGAGATTCCATAACAAACAGTTTGATTGGAGTAAGGTTTGAACACGATACGGAAACTGCTCCTTTGTCAAGTGAAGGAGCAGTTGGCTCCCGAAACGTCGTGTTTTTAAACCTTACGCCAGTGTCGAAATAACTGTTTGTTATAATATATTACATAGATTTATGAGTAATATTTCTCGCATTTAAATTTGGATGCTTTAAAATCGTAGGTATTAGCAATAAAAAACACAGAAAATAAAACAACCTAGGTTAGTAAATAAATATATACGGATGTATCATAAATAAAAACTAGGGTAGAACAAAATATTAAGAAGTGTCAAAAGTAGAGAACGATTTTATTAATATTAGGGAAGAAATGCTATAAATAAATAAATGCAAAAGGGAGAAATATGAGCGATACACTGCGCAAAAATAATATTTAAAACAAATTACACACAAACGCAGTTTAATTTGAGCAGGAGAAACATTTTACAATTGTTTCGGTGGAAAATCAAGCGTCCACCATCGTCAGAAAATTCATCCAAACTGATTTGTTGCCACTAAATCAAAAACGAAAAAGTGAAAAGCTTTTTGTTATGTTACCTTTTTTTTGCCTTTTTCACTTTTTCGTTTTTGATTTAGTGGCAACAAATCAGTTTGGACGAATTTTCTGACGATGGTGGACGCTTGATTTTCCACCGAAACAATTGTAAAATGTTTCTCCTGCTCAAATTAAACTGCGTTTGTGTGTAATTTGTTTTAAATGCAAAAGGGTTTGAGTTAAAAAATATATAGAAATAGGATCAAGGTAAAATGCAGTAACTCGGCAGTAACTCGGTTGTTCAAGATCATAATTATAGTATCTGATTCAAATCAAGAAATTAGATACAACATTTTGGAATAATCATTTTTAAATATACAATTGAAATGGTTCATGGCAATATATTACTAACAGATCCATACATTTAAAAAAAAATACTGTGATATCTAGATAATAGATAATATTTTGAATAAGATATACGTGAGGGCACTGAAATATTATAAATGCTTAAGGCCTCTAGAGATCTTAATATGGCCTTGCCAGTAACGAAGAGCAAAGCAAACGAAAATTCGATTGATTTGTAACTGAATATTAAAAAATAAACCTTAAAGTCGTTTCTTTGTCCGATCTTTGAGAGTCTATGAGTCATGTCTCTCAACAGTGAGTAACACAGTTGAAGAAGTGATTTTTCTCATTGAAAAAACGGGGGGTATTGGAACTCGAGGGTTGTTTCCTACAAGACCATAGATAGACGCCCTCTACAGGGCGATCTCGGAAACTTACAGGAGAGTTCAGAAATCTACAAAGGGTTTAGAATTCTTTAATGGTATGTGTGTGATGCATTTTGTTAATATGGTTAATAATAGTAATATCTAAGCAGAATAATATATTTAGCATTAATGAATAAATTTTTTAGAAAACATTTTGCATTGAAAACTTATACTAAAATCTATAATTTGCCTCATGTTTACTATAGAGCAGTTAAAAACACAAACGTCTGTAAAAAAAAACATGATACACAGAAGATTTTCCGTAGAAATCTATTTT
Source organism: Dysdera silvatica (assembly GCA_006491805.2). Taxonomy (NCBI): domain Eukaryota; kingdom Metazoa; phylum Arthropoda; class Arachnida; order Araneae; family Dysderidae; genus Dysdera; species Dysdera silvatica. The sequence continues at coordinate 166,949,215 of QLNU02015360.1, read as the reverse complement.
AAACACAATCTTAACGTCAAAGAACAATTTTCATTGTCATGTACAATTTTATACAAAGCATTTAAAACAAAATTTCGCAATAATTCGAATATAATAAGCCGATAAACACTTGGGACCAACCAGAAAGCTGTAAACCCGGATTTTTCGGGCGGCAGACAAACGCGTTAAGCCATTTTACAATTTTACATAATTTGTAATAATATAATTCCATTGAACTAGATGCATATATACATTCCACCTATTAATATCCTATGAAACATCAAATACGAAGAAAAGAAGCATCGTTCCTGCCCTGGTGGCCTAGAAGTTGAGGTACTCTAGATCTAACGGAAGGTCCCGAGTTCGGCTCTGTGTCAGGGCAATGACGTTTTTTCTTCTATACCTAAAGCTCCAGCTTTTGAGCTAATAATGTGGGTGTCAAAAATGGTAATTCATATATATACCTTTTGTCAAAAATCGTTGCACATAAAAGAAAATGTCTCTATATGGAAGCACAGTAGCGTCTTTTTTTTTTTTAATAATATCTTTTTTTTTTATGGCGAACACATAATTAAACACCTTAACCATTTACAGCTACTGATACGATCTTTCATTCTGCTACACTCAACCTCAAAAGTAATTAACACAATACACCCCTTAACTATGGGGAAGGGGGATAGCTATTGGCATGATTAAGAGCTGAAAAATTTTTGAAAATAATATTTGAAATAAAAATTCGAGAAAAAATATTTTACAGGGAGGTGGACTATATTTTCAGAAGGACTCAGCCCCCTCTAACCCCAGCCTGGTTTCGGCTTTGATTTACCACACTCCATTTTTAGCTTAGGCCAGTATTTCCCAAACTCTGAGTCGGCAACAAAATTAAGTGAGGATTTTGTTGCTGACCGAAGAAAAATATGAGAAAGTCTACAAAACATAGTAAATCCAGAGTCAGACATAGACATATAGAAAGGGAGAGAGAGACTGACCGCTTGACTGGCCTAAAGTTCTATTTTTATCCAAAAAGCTTCATCTTCTCCCCATCATCACCCACATCTGCTCGTCACAAGGTTAGCGCCGTGAGTAATTAATATTGTCAAAACGTCTGCTATAAAACAGCATAAAACGATATATTCGCTCTCTTTAATAGGCATGATCCATGGATAAGGGTATCCATCTTAATCCCCATGGAAAAAATTACAAAAATATCCTCCGATGGCTTTATGTGTTGACCTATTGGCAATTGCATTGACCTTTGGTAGGATAATAAAAGCTTACAAACTTAGAATTAGAGAATATAGATTTATACAACAAAGAAGGATCGCGTTGTTTTTGCTTTGTATTGTTATAAATCGTATGGTAAATGCACAAGGACGTTTATAAGAAAAAGAATTCTTTTAATGTATTAGGAATATATCAAAAGATCTGCTTAATTTTTATTAATGTAGATGTTGCCAATGTATAAACTTTTCATGAAATAAAAGATTTATAAATATTATTATTAATCGGATAGAGGCATTCATAGTTTAATGAGTGGCACGCGACATAATTCTATGAGTGGTTCCAGTGGCACGGGGCATGACTCTGCCGTATTACCCCGGGACAACACCCTAAACAGATTACCGACCCCTGTCCTAAATTGTTGTCAGCGGATCTTAATGGATTCACGAATAGTACTCGGGTGTTCATGATTTTTTTTTTTTGTTTTGTTTCTACAATGGCAGCTTTGTATCTTCTCGTTGTTCGCTTCTTACTTTTTGTTGTTTTAACCACAACAATCTCCCATTAAGTGCATAAAATCGCATTGAATCGATTCAATCGCACAACAGCGCATAAAATCCAATCCATTATACATCAAATCTAGCAGTAATAGTAATGGTTAACAACTCGGAGAAATATCGTATGTAAAGCGTATAAAATCGCAATAATCGCTGACAAGCGTAAAAGTGTTCATAGAATCCTATCAAAATAACAACATTTTTCACTCTAGAAGATGTGGAAATCCACAAATGGTATTGTAGCAAGCCAAAGGGGGTCTGCGAGTAAACAGGTTTGGGAAACATAACCATTTAAACAATAAAAAAAATCTACAACTTGAAATCACAAAATCTGTAAGATTTTAAAAGTAAATATGTAGAAAATTAAACGGAAAGATGAGAAATCTATCAGAATAGTTAATACTCATCTTCCCTTATGGTAGAAAGATTGAAAAAGAAAAAAAAATGATTTTTAAAGAAAGGTGGTGTAAAATTTCTGCTCATATTCGTAAGCATCTGTTGTGCTTGGAATTGTGAGAGAAATATGGACTTGGACTACTATCAAAAATGATTATCAGCGCATATTATGAATAAATTTATGAAGATTCATAAAGTCACTTTTGCAGATAATAAATTTTTAGTTAAACGTGTTTTATGATACACACACATCAAGACATCTTCGGCACCATTCTTAACTTTCAAATCTTCGAAGTGGACAATTTTTATTTGAGGATATTTTTGAGGTTAATTTCTGGCCAACTATATGCACTCTGACGAAAAGAACAAGGCGTGCTGTCAATCTGAATTTTAGTAAATATTAGATGTAGCTTTCATCTATCTACGTTAATGTTGCGGATCAAAATTAGGAAAATTAAACTTTTTAAAAATAAATAAATAAATAAATAAACTAAATAATTCATATACTTAAAACAAGCACGTGTACCATAACCATGGCTACTTCTTCGAACATGGACTCCGAAACACCTCCATCGATCAGTTAGTCTAAACATGTTCTGTCCCATTTGTTTTATTGTTTTCAGAAAACGAAACAATATTTTGTGCGTGTTACGGAAATCCTGTTACCAAAGAAGAATTATCCTTCTTGCTGCTAACGACTTTTATCCAGAATATAAAAATGAAATTGCTCTGAATGCGGAAAAGATGCCGAGGATGAATATGCGCAAGTTTCAAAGAAGAAAAAAGAACTTCTTTATTGAATTCTAAATTTCATTAGCATATTTTTTTTTCATTATAATTAAATGCCAATATTCATTTTTAATTTAGCATGGTACAGATGATATATAATATGTTATGTGCTTAAATGCGATTTGTCGCGTTTGAAAAATATTGGTGCAGTAGTACAGTGTGGTTTGCTTATAGCAGGCTAGTTAGGCTCCAATATTCGCTCTATTGTTCGATTTTTCCCCAGATATCGCACGATTGTATACGTATTTATTTTTTCTCTCTCTCTCAATTGTATTCCACGTGTATATGTGTTTTTTTCCTTTAACTTAATGCTTCAGCGTGATCCTATTATCTAATAATATCCATTATATCTTCGTTTCATATAAATAAGTTTCAATACAATTCAGCATTGAAATACCTTTCTTTTCAATTCCTTTTGTACAACAAGAAAAGCCTTTTCAAATATAAAATTCCCAGCGAGGTTCAATACATCCATTGAGTTCATTTATTTATAATGCTGCTTTCCATTGGCATCGAACATGAATTCAAAGGGACAAACACGAAATTTGCGACAACGGAAATACGACAACAGAATGGCGAAACTCAATACAAAAGGAAACGAAAAAAGGTAGAAAGTAAAGATGAAAAAAGAATATTCATATTAATGAAAGTATGTTTCCGAAGGCGAATTTTTGTAGAATTTTCTGCTGAATGGTCCTTTATTTTAATAAATATTCATTTAAAATTTATCAACTGCAGTACGGATTTAATATATTTATTAAATTATGTTATTTTGACAGTGTCATTATAGTATTATTTGTGTTGTAATAGAAGTGAACAAACACCCCAAGCCTCATATAACATTCAAACCCCTTTATATTTATGCTTTATTTATTATCTTCAGTTCCACTGAAATTTAAATGCAATTTTTTATTTGCTTGGGTTCTATTTTCTACCTCTGTAAACCTTTGGAACACTTGTTTACAAATTTCCTTTCCTAGTTTGTGAATTTTACATTGTACTGTATTTATGCTATATGCTAATATTCAAGGTTGACGCTCAGGAAAAGCATAGCAATTTTTTATATCTAAATTTCATAAAAAAATATCTGCATGATATATGCTTTTAATACTGCCGCGGAAATCAGAAAAAAATCATCTAAAATATTATTACCAGGTCGTAAATGGCTAAAAATAGAACTAGCGGCCATTGCTGCTTCTGATACAGAGACTCTGTTACCCCAGAAAATTGACAGTTGCTGTAATTTCCCCAGAAACGGCAAACATTCTTTATTTTAAGAGTCCATTGTCCTTAGATGACGACGCCAGTATTTTTTTCAATAGGTATAACATGTTTCTGTTTTGTGCTTCAAGAATGCCTTATATTTTAAGTCAGCATTGCGCTAAAAGAAAAATACTTCTCCACACAGATATTAATCTATATTTGAAGTACATGATTTTAATATTTCAATGCTTTTTAAATGTAAAAATATAATTTAAGCATAGCAGTAAATGAGTTAAGAGGAAGTACGATTCCTTCATGTAAATTAAAATTGTTTATTTTTAATAATATAAATATCATAATTACATAAATATCGTAATTTAAATATATAAATATCAAATTGATAAAATACTTTATTAATTGTCGAAGATATATTATGATCAACAATTCATGAGTTCCAAGAGAGTACTAATGTTACATAATTTGAGGCATTTCTTGTATGTGCAGCGCAATACTTCATAGTCTAAACTAAACGAGAATGTAAATTGAGGAGTGTTCAAGTATTACATAAGCAATATTTTGGCCATTTTATACCCCTCTCCCTCCTAAGCAAAAATTAACATTGGCTAACATAGGAAAATAAGCACAACAGCAATGCCCTCTCTCCCCAAAGGTGCTTACGTAATACTTGAGCACTCCCTTAAATGCTATACAGACTAGGACTACCACAGGAGCATATTCCCACATCTCCATACTCATATTTTATACATGTGATTCCGAGTGCGATCCAGTACTATGTCTCACCACCTTCGGGCTCGCTGGGTTTGGGTTCGCCTCCCAAGTGAGCCTGGTTTAATGTAAATATATTGTGGAGTGAGGTCAGCCGCCGATCATGGTGCCCCTACATTACGGGCTTGATAAAGTTCTCCCTTATCTGACAGTCTATACTACTAGACACTGAAATAGTTATATAACAAAAAATGGTGGGCGATGGAAAAAAATTCACAGAATTTGGATAGCCTATGGCGGAAAAAGCTGCAGTTTTCCGAGGAGTCGGAATTTCCATCGTCTAGAAAATCAACCCCCGGAATGCCGATTGTTAGAAAAGACAACAAACACTTGGGACCAATCAACCAGAAGCCTGCAAACCCCGATTTTTCGCGCGGCAGACAAACGCGTTATCTCGACGCCATTTTACAATTTTACATAATTTGCAATAGTATAATATAGAGCATACATTTCCTTCGGGGGAAGTCTTGATTTGTAATATTTATCCATTAATTCTATTGGACTGAATGCATATATACACCCCACATAATTATATCCTATAAAACCTCAAACACGAAGAAAAGAAGCATCGCTCCTGCCCTGGTGGCCTAGCAGTTAAGGCACTCCATGTTTAACGGAAGGTCTCCAGTTCGACCCTGGGTCAGCCATAGGCGTACGCAGAAAGATCGTAAGTGGGGAGTTCCCCACTTACGATCTTAAAAGTGATCTTAAAAGTTACGATCTTAAAGTGAGTGAGGAGTGGGGGGTGTTGATGGGGGTTACACCCCCCATCACCCCCCCCCTACGTACACCAATGGGGTCAGGTCAATGACACTTTTTCTTCTATATATATAAAGGGTGTCAAAAATAATTATTCATATACACCCTTTGTCAAAAATCGTTGCACATAAAAGACGATACCTCTTTATGGAAGCAGTGGAGGTTTTTTTTAATAAGGGTGAACATATAATTAAGCACCATAACCATTTACAACTACTGCTACGATCTTTCATTCTGCTATACTCAAAATCAAAAGCAATTAACACAATACACCCCTTAACTATTGGGAAGGGGGTTAACTATTGGCATGATTAAGATCCGATAAATTTTTGAAAAATTATATTTGAAAAGAAAATTTGGTGAAAATAATGATAGATTAACCATATATTTTATATATTATAATATTATTTTTATACATCATAATCTATTACTTTGTGTGTGTGTTTAGTATTTCTACAATACAAGTAGTGATAAAAAACACTTGTAATGCTAAGGAATAAAAAAATAGCAAACGTAATATACAGGGTGTCTCTAAAGTCCGATAACCCCGAAATACCTTGAGAAATACAATTCGGAATGAAAAATAAAAACAAGATGTTCAATTCTTTTAAAAAAGCTATTCAATGATGTCAAAATTAAATCCCCCCCCCCGGGAGTGGGAGAGGAGCAAATTTAAAATCTTGAATCGAAACTCCCATTTTTTATTGCAGATTTGGATTCTCCAGAAAAAAATACATGATGTTGACCTAAGATATTTAATTCCTACTCTTAACACATGGTGCTATAATCGATAAAGATGGAAAAGGGGGTACGAGCTTTAGAAAATGGGAAATATCGAGAAATAAACTTCGGATCCAAAAATAAAACAACACGTTTTCAATGTTTTTATAAAAGCTATCCAATGATACCAAAACTGATCCCCATTCCCTTCCCCCAGGCGTTTAGTGAACGGTTATTATTCTTTGGAATAACAGCGCCATCTTTCAGAAAATAAAACGCAATTCTTATGATAAAAAATTACGTATTGTTTCCATAAAATCTTGGCATCATTGGATAGCTTTTTTAAGAATATTGAACACGTATTCTTTTATTTTTCGATCCGAAATGTATTTCTCAAGATATTCCCATTTTCAAACGTTTATACTCTTCCATTTTTATCGATTATAGCGCCATATTTGAGTGTAAAAATTAAAAATCGTAGGTCAAAGTTGTGTATTTTTTTTTCTGGAGAATCCAAATCTGCAATAAAAAATGGGGTTCCAGTTTAAGATTTCAAAGTTTTCCCTCCCCCACTAACAGGGGGTCAAGTTTAGCATCATGGGATAGTTTATTTAAAAATACTGAACAGGTATTTTGTATTTTTCAATCCGAAGTGTATTTCTCAAGATATTTTGAAGTTGCCGGACTTTTGGGACACCCTGTATATGTTACCGGCAAAATGTGAAGAGCAGGCATCCTATAGAATTCGTGACGTTTTTAGGCAAAATACGTAATGTCTGTTTCATTTTAATATTTTACATACTTTTCCTAGGCATTGTATAGAATGCCTTAGCATTCAATACCTAGGCATATAGAATGACAAATACTATTTCGGCAAAGTGTAAAAAAGGCTTTTGTTGGAAAGGTGCATGTGAAAGTGTCAGAAGTACCAAATGTCAAATTCGGGATTTTTCTACAGAAAGACAGAAAGAGAAAAAGATTTATGCTGAACTATTTGCATCAACGTAGAGTTCTCAAAATTGTTGAGGGGTAGAGGGCCGAGCACATTTTATGTACGTTTATACATTACAGTATGTGTAAAATCGCAATGTTCAAATTATTGAGAAGCTCGGGGCCACGGGCCCATATAACTCTACGCCTATAACTACTTGTTGCTACGAAGTAGATTAGAATGGCATTTTGAATTGCATTTAATTGCCTTTTTTTATACAAAAGCACTTCAAAAATTGGCACTTGGTCTTGCAAGTACATCTGACGAACCCGTGGACAGGGGGGAAGCGAATTGGTCGAAGAGCTATTTAGGGGTAAGAAATGTCTTCAACTCTCGATAAGATCTTGGGGTATAACATGAATTATGATCCAGCATAGACAGAAGCCGACTATGACTATTAGGGGCCCCGATCTAACTAGCATTGGGGGCCCTCCTGACACGCGTATAAAGACTGAATATAAATCTGAAAAATATACGCACCCCTATTCCCATTTAAAAATATAGGTAAGAATATGCTTTTTTTATCCCTCTTCCACGCCGACGTAGGATGTAAAAGAGTGCCCTTGCATAGCTGAAGTTGTGAAAGTTTTGGTAAAAGCAGCAAATAGTGTGTGACATTGTCGAAGCAATTTCGTGTTTTAGGAAGCACTGCGTCTCACATCTATGGCATTCCTGAACATTTGAAAAAAGTAAAATGCTATAGTTTTGTCAAGATGTAAACAGATAAAAGATAAAATTGGTTACAAAGAAACGTGCAATAAAAATAAAAAATAACACACCCAAAAAAAAAACAACAACATATAATCTCCAAAATTTTAAAGCCATTTATGATGAAATATAGCCAAATTATAGCTTAATTAAGCAGTGAAATTGCAAGACCAGCAACAACGAAAAAAAGAGTTAAGTTCAGTTATTCTCAAATCTGAAGTTGTAGTTATAATTGCTGTGATTGTGGATACCAGCTATGATTTCGCTAGATTCGTTTCGGATTGTAAATCCGAAGAAGAAAGAAAAAAAAATTTTTTTTTTTTGCATTAATTTACCATCTTATCACATTAGATAAAATTGTCCAATAAAATGTTTTAGGGGCCCGGACGCGGGCCCAGGACACCCTTGCCATAATCTGGCCCTGGACATAGAGTTGATTTAAAATTTCTTCAGTAATTCCAAGCTGGTAAAAATCATCGTCTGTCACACTCATACCGCCAGCAGTTGTACGGATCATCCGTCTCTTGTCGATTCGCAGAATTGGAACTTGCGCAGTGGCTCCCAAAGGTGCAGGAGAAACTTTTTGTCGGACTATATTTTGATTTTTGTTTTGTTTTTGCCTTATTTTTAGATTCAATTTAGATCAAATTTTACCTTCGACAGCGTTCTCCAGATTGAAGGAAAAAATTAACAAAATATGACAGCATTACCTTCTATTTTATACTTTGCCGATTTGCCTTTCGGCCTTGTATAGAATACCTAGGAAATGTGTGAAAATCTAAGCGTTTCATACTTTGATGTCCTATTTTCGGCATTATATGCAATGCCTAATTTTCCACTTTGCCTGGAACATAATACTTTATAAGTATAATTTGTGTTTATGAAAATTCAGAGAGTATGATAAAACAGCGTATAATAGGTAAGATCAAAGAAAATTTGGATGATAAGGACATGCTCTGAGAAGAGAACCATCTACTACAAGGCATGAGAAAAATAGAGTAAACCAACAAGATAAAAATGGGCATACCAAGTCTAACCCTGGAAGCCTGAATCTTTTACCTATGTAGATGGTCTTCGTTTGACGCCTGTCTATGTTCATAGTCAGGAAGAGTGGAAGCGTCGTTAACATATCGCTGACCTGGAGTGAGAAAATACAGAGGAAAAAGAAGAAGAAGATTCCAAAGAATAATTGCTGTTTATTTGAGAATTGTGCATAATTTTTTGGTAACTGAAACTATATGTAAAAAGAAGATAATTTAATACACATGTTTATATAAGAAGTACGTTATATTTATGTTAGTTTCAACATATTAGGTTTTCATAATTTCTTTTGTTCTGATAAACTTCATGCTGCAATATCAAATTGATAAAATCCATATAGTGCGGAGAATTGATTTTTACATGCTAATTTATAGAAGCGATCTTGAAAGAATGCTTAGTAAGTCTTGGTCCACAAACGTTCTATTCCTCTATTCAAATAACCACTTATTAAGTAAAAATACAACGCCCCGAAGATTTAGCACTTAATTAACTACTTGTTCCATAAATTTTAGTAGTGCAACAATAATATGCAACGGCCACATTAAATTAGTAACTAGTCGTAAATGTTTGTGCATACCTTATCGCTGAATAACTAATATTAATCTGGAAAGTCACCAACGTACGGAAATCTAAAGAAGGTTCTTACATATATTTGTAAAATGTATATAAAATTAAACTAGATTTAATAATAGATTTAGAAAATATAATCTAGATAATAATCCAGATTTCTCTCTCAGAAAAGTGCATTATGAAGATGACGTAAAGGAAAGTGAGGGTGATAGAACGAATATGTCAATGCCCCATGTTACGAGCAAAATGTGTGACGTAAGCCTAAAAGGCTGACTCTAATTTTGGAACCTGAAAACTTGCTTTTCATCTTTTTATTTCCATAGAAATCAAAGACCATATAATTCCCAGCCCTTCGGCGGCAATTCAATTTTACGTTAAAGTAAGTCTTAATCTTAAGATGCTTTTAGGAAAGGTGTCGTATATCTTTTGAAAAAGGCTAATGCCATCAGTTTCCCTTTGGTGATGTTATTGTCGTAGGGAGAGTAGGTATTTTATGTGCTTGTCCTGAAGATGAATTCACCCAATAAATCCCCGCCCTTGCCTTATAAAAGAGTTGACACCTTACCAAGACCAGATATCTTAATATAGGGGCGCCAAGGAGGATTTATTGGCAGCTCGTATAAAAGTACCCAAAATAAACGAAAAAAAACGAAAATGCATGTCAATAATTATAAGTTTGGTTTGATATATAAGTAATGAGAGTTTTGAAATTTTTATTTTATAAGCATATATATATATTTAGATTTCTGTTTTACCTATTCGTAAGATATTGAAAGGTTCATTTATTTCACGCATTTTAAGTTTCACTATCGCATAATTTTCCGAATATATAAATTTGATTTCATATCTGCAATTCCTCATAAAAGTTTTATGTAATTATGTAATCACTGATACGTTAGGATGAAATTGCTTTCACTGTTGTCGATTTCAAAGCAAAGAAAATGACTAGAAAAAATGGAAGAGAAACTTGAGAAAATTAGCATTTTCTCTAGCAATACAAATAAAAATGAAGTACAAATTAGGCCACGTGTTTCAGTGAAGTGATTACACCGCAAACAACATTAGCGCAAAAAAGGTTTATAAAAAAAAACGAGAGAGAGAGAGAGAAAGAGGGAGTTCCGCCTCCCACCACCAGCTGAAAAGGCGGAGTTTATGGCTTTGAAATGAGAAAACCGGCTCTGAACATTCAATAGAATTCGCTAAAAAAAGTGGTTGAAGGGGAGATAAAAATGTTTTGTAATTTTTTCTTATCGCGAGAACACACATAATCTCCATGGCAGCAGTGAATAAAAATACAAATCGTGAGCTCAATACCAAATAATGTTAAGGATTTGTTTTTATTTCTTAACTGAGGGAAAATCATTGAAAACGATTACTGATTGCCAATATATTTGTCTAAGCCACACCACCTCCTTACTCGCAACCGATCAGTAATATTTACGTTTTCAATGCTAGTTATTTACAGTGGCGGCTCGTGTGTCCAGAAAAAGATGTTTCACATATACGTTTGCCCTGGAAATACAATTCCTGCGTGTCGTTTTTCGTTTCATCTTTTCTCTTGCGTTTGAGAGGAGGTGGGTGGGAAACTATCCAGGTATAATTGACTCACTGTCATCAGGAAAAATAAGGGAAAACGCCTACCTCCTTCCCTACACCTTCATGCTTACGTAAGATTTTGGCTCTCTAATTTTTTGATACATATAAGTTTTCGAAATAAGTTAAGAATGGAAATGTGTGATGCAAATTATAATACTTATTTACATTTTTACTCTAATATTGAGCACTTATTTATAAGTTCGCTATAATATTAAATGCTTATTAATAAATAGAGAGTAATCACAACAAATTATCGCATTTAAAAAGTTTTAATAAGCTGTTAATAGCTATGGGGGCCATACGTCATCAGAAATCGTACGTAAGCATTTTAAAAACTTACGTTGCAAGCAAATAGTGTGCAATAAATAAAAAAAGTGGATTTGGAAAAATATATTTATTAAAAATAATACATTTATGATAATTTAAAACTGTCAAAGAGGCCACACGAAGCCTTGAAGGGGGCCCCAAGCAATAAAGGGGGCCCCAAGCAAAAAAGGGTTGAGAGGCACTGATTTTAATAATCAAATATTTAACTATGATCACGTGTATTTTATATTTTATATCTTCTACATGAAATGTGAATGTAGTACATATGAGTATTGCAGCTTTGTCAGTGCTGTTGTCACTTTGTAACTATGTGCTAGTTTTATTATTGCGCTTATCTTACGTAAGCATGGTTCAGATCCCCCTTCCCGTTGTTGAAAAATAATAAATCTCAACCCCAAAGGTGCTTGAAATACTTGAACGGCCCTAATTTAACATTACTAAAAGAATGTAATGCGTGGCAACAGCCATTGTCTACGCAATTACAATTACCACAATCTAAAATTTCAAATTACCTAAAAAATAATCTAATTAATAGAAAAGAAAATGAACTGGCAGGGAATGAATGGGGTGGGGGCGAGATTGAGGGGATAGGGATGTTTTGTGTACCGAGAATTAGATCCGAAGAAGAAAGAAGTATTATGGGATATAAGGGCCGATAGGTATTTTATACTATTCATTTTGAATTTTTAAGAAAGACATTAATTTATAATTAAATACAAGGTTAATTATGTATTTTTAGTGATATAATAAGTTCGTTTAGTGACTAATAAAAGAATAACAGTTTAGTAACACGTAATCTTAACCACAATCATATCGCAGACTATGTTCGTGGTGAAGAGAATGTGAAACTCACAAATAACGATAACGTAGGACTATTGCACAGGACTTTTGTGCACGGTTAACGAGAGGGAGAAAAGCGGGTTGCAGAGCTTGTGCAACAACCAAAGCTCAATGTCTGGTAAATACAATAGCTGAGTCTAGCATTTCTACCCATACGTAGCTCCTTAGCAGCTCGCTGTTTCTGCGCTGCTGCAACACAGGCGGCCAGCAGATATGCTATTTCGGATATCGGATAGTCTATATCGAATAGTTTGGGCTGACTGAGATTATTTTTGTGGCATATTTCCAACCAATTCTAATAAAATAATAACAATAAAAACATTAACACAATTTCTTTGTAATGAAAAACTGGTTGTTGCGCAACATTGTAACTTAACCACCAGCCGCCACTGGTTATTTTAAATTTTATCAAAAATGTAAATGGATCCCTCTTTTAACATACGAAACCTGTGATGAAAATGTAGACATTCACTTATAAAACCTGTTTATTTAAAGCACAAACGCTTTTCTTATTATATATTTGAAATATATATTGTTACATTGAAAGCACAAAGTTGTTTCAGTTTATAAACAAAATTTTTAAAATGTTATATATCGACAGAAGAGCGCTATTAGCTTACTTCTAAGGTATCGCCTTTTAGAGAAGTGGATGACCTACTTTCATACATTGGTTCACAGCATAAATGTTATCTCTCAATGCTAACAAGTAAAGTAGATTCACTGACATTATAATCTCATTATTACAAGCATCACTTCTCTATTACCGATAACCTAAAAACACTTGAACTCTGTCCAGTCTTTGTTCTCGTTTGATTTTTTAACTCAATTATGTCACACGGCATGCTGTTCTGCCATTGACCCCAGACATGACATCAGTCACCTGAGGATCATGGCAGAAATGTAAGCTCTCTTATTCATTATGCGGGTGTCATGGTAAAGGTGGGGGCTTTGAAAGTAAAAAAAAGTTATTGAGAAAAAGGGAATCCATAAAAAGGCACCGACGTAATTTTAGTGATATTCAGTAGGTTCGATGACTTTTATATTGATCGCTGAATACTCAGTCGTTATTAATATAACACGTTTGCCATCAATGGCTCTGTTGATCTGAACAGAGTGTAGGTTTTCTTTAATTATCGCTATGTAAAAGGTATAGAAAACACCCTTAGGGAAAACATTTTCTGTAGATATAATTTTTATACAAGTACATCGGGTACATTGTGAAGTTATCTATAATTTCGATTTGATTTTGGTACTAGAACTCGTATTGGCAAATGACAGACGGAGAAAAGAAAATTTGTCATGTATTCTCGTAGTTGAACTGGTGATGTGTCGGTGGCTGTAGTCAACTAAGTGATCGTTCAATTACTGTTTCAATGCTTTGACCGTCAGGCTTCTGAATACAGAACACTTTTTAACATATATACACTGTGTAGCTAAATTAATATAACCACCAGGCAATTTTATACAAAGTAGCTATTCCACAGGTCATGCTAATGTAATATATCTGTATAAGAATGGAAAGGCAGAGTTATGCAAAAACTAATGAAGGAAACCATA
>QLNU02015360.1:166902024-166921643 GCA_006491805.2 Dysdera silvatica | reverse complement strand
CGCCCCTGGTATTTAATTAAAATATTTAATTAATATTATTAAGAATAATTCAAAATTATTGATTTGTTGGAATTTTGGCTTGTCGGGATTCTGGGTTGTCGGGATTTCGGCTATCGAGATTATGTCCGGATCCCGTTTCTTGGAATATTTTCTTTTCTAGTTTTTAGCCCTCCTTTTCTTGCGAAGTTTTTACCCCCCCTCACTTAACATCCGAGCTAGATGACCTCCAACTTGTTCTGATCAAACACATTAAATGCCTTTGAAACCTTTGTCCCTGTTTCTCTCTCTATCTCTATTCTCTCTCTCTCTCTCTCTCTCTCTCTCACACACACACACACACACAAATTCCTGGTTATATGGACGACAGTGCTTTATCGCTTTTATATAGGAATATATTATAACGTATCTCGCTATAAAAACTAATTTTTCTCAAAATGCAATAAAATGTTGATTTAAATGTATTACTTTGACTTTAACCCATTCATATATAGATCGTAGTGAACTCTTCACTCTACGGACTTCAATGCTGCTTGCCACTAGATCATTATAGCAATATAAATTTTATGGTTATATATTTAATGAGCAACAGCAATACAAACTTGATTTTTATATTTTGATATTTGGCAACAGCATCTTTTAAATGTATTCAAAATTCCTAAAATTGATCAGTCTCTGGTTTTCCATCAACCAACGATTATGTATTAGGGGCTCCGCCATAAAAATAGCGTACTAAAGGATTTAACTTCATATCAAGTGCGGATTCAGCGAGGGGGGAGGGAGCGATTGCCCCACCCCCCGTCTGTGTTAAATAGAAAAAAATAAAGATGAAGAATATCTTATGTTATTTGTTATGACTGTAATAAACAAAAGTATTACATTGGCGTCCAAAGTCTTCAAGTCTTGGAGAAATACGACTCAGACGTCTTTCCATGAATCTACAAGCTCCTTGCCATTCAAATTATGTTTTCAGTAAGGGTTACTTCAGCAGAACGTAGTTTTTTATCCTTGAAGCGCCGTCAAACTTGGCTTCGAACGCGGATGACAGAAGAGACTTTTAATACACACCCACAGAGACATTCATATTGATGTAAATAAAGTGATTGACAAATTTTCAAAGAAACCAAGATGGCTCGACTTTGCACTATAAACTTCAAGTTTTTTAAAAAGTTGCTTATTATAAAAAAAGTAAAATAATTACAATGTTTTTGTAGTTTAAATTTAAACTTGTTCTATTAATTACATTGTAAATTATCGTTTTGGTTATTGTATATGTCTCCTTTACTAGCTTATCCTTCTGTCATACTTGACTATAATATGCCTTAAACCATATAGTTTAATTAAAGAAAAGCCCATCTTTAATTCAGCTTGTCACCAAAACATTTCCGGTGAGTATAGACAATATAAATACATTTACTCAACACAGATCCGCACGAGAGGTCCTGAAACCGTCCCCCCCCATAATAGCATCCTGGATCCGCCCTTGCTTCGTATGTTGATAATTGTATCATTTGGCAATTCCTCAAGCTAGCAGCTTTTTAATCCGCTGCAAGATCAAAGAACTTTTTTTTAGAACAGTAGGCTCTCGATGAAATGTTAAAATGATCTTTTTTTATTTCCCGAATAACGATATGCCGTGCTTCCGGGGTAACGACATATATAAAATATTCATCGATTGTCCGGCAATTGGATGACCACAATGTTGCCCCATATTTTCAAAATTCTGTATTTCATGACTTGACAGGAATAAAACCGTTTCACAGGAAGGAGGTCACTCGGGCCAATGACTGTTTTATTTTTGCTATGAAGGGAGGGGACTCGAACTTCCGTATGTGCGAGCATGTATATTAAAATACTTGCACGAGCTATAAATAAATGCATATACACGTATAAATGTTATATATGCGTATGCATATATGACTTTATAAATAGCATCGGTTAGCGAGACGTGTGGTACATTTAAATACTAAATTGGAATGAAACGAAGAGGCTAAGCAAGAAAGAAGGTAAGCAACTGTAAATCTAGATCTAGAGCTATCTTAAGCAGAGGTTTTCGGAGGAATTAATAAAGTTAAATGTCCGCAGCAATGGCTTGTTGCTCAAATTAGAGCCAGTTGACACGTATGTTATAATTTAGGACAGTATTTTCCTTCCAGAGTCAGTATAAGTACGAAAGATATAATATAAGTAGTAAGAAAGTGGTTGGCAATTAATTATCTACGAATTAATTAGCCGCGAAAGTGGTTGACAATCAATTATCTACGAATTAATTAGCCATGAAAGTGGTTTGCAATTAATTAATTACTAACGCACGAATGACATATTATCAATTAATCAAGCAAAGGGTAAAAGGGCCCGGAAGACTAAATTTAAAGGAAAATTTTAATGTGAAGGAATTCAGTTACGAAGGGTAAAATTTTTGTTATGTCTTAAAGCTGTCGTCTAGACGATTTGGGGGAAAATTCTTGGAAAATTATAAATGTAGGCCGCAGAGAGAGTGACGGTGTCGGAGAATTTGGAATCGAGCGTGATGTGATGGAGGTATGCAAAATGGGGGGAAAGGTGGACGCAGAAGGCGGTGCTGTAATTCCAGAGAGCAGAGTGTGATAACCAGGCTCTAAGCAGCATTTTAAACCAATGGGGTGTGTTCCAGATGCATGTTGGGAAGTCCCCTTCACCTTACTGTAACACACGAAGAAAGATATTAGTTGTAACAAAGAAACTTAACCACTGCACCACCATTGGTCAGTTTGCCAGTCGCCTGCATTCCAACACAGGAACGCAGATATCACAATAAACTGGACGTCTGTGATATGAAGGCCTATGCACCCGCAATCCATCTTTCGCTATCCGTAGCTAAAAAAAAACTCATGTTTTCAGTGGTGTCGTATGCGCAGAAATTGGACTATCCCTCAATGAGCTAATCTATTGCTCACAGGTAAGAGTCGTGTAAGTTATTGCTCAGATTCTAGACTTTAGTTGATCTGTCATGAATGTAATACTACGTACCATACTTTCTTAGGTTTTGGATACTAATTGGAACAGAAATTGAGAGAAGGGAGGGAGGAAGTTATATCGACCCAAAATCAGAACTGAAAAAAGAACGGGAAGATATCGATTGCAGAAGACCTAAACTTTGGAACTTATTACCAGAGGCAATACAGAAAATAAGGAATTTTAAAGTATTCAAGGATGTTTATAAAAGAGAGATTAATAGAGAAAGTAATAGAGAGCTGAGTGGAGATAAGGTTTCACGAATGGTCCTGAGCTGGTTACGCGTAATGACATTTACTTGGAACCCCTTGCATAATATTACGGTCAAATATATTCTAATTGTATATTACATTTAAACTGTGATGATGCAGATACGAATGATGCATATGTAAAGTGTGATTTTGAGATAACCCCATAGCTAAAAAGTCACATGGGTGGAGGCCTGGTGACAGAGGCTAGATTAGATTGTGCATGATTTTGGGAAATGTGGTCGCCGAAAAACAGCACTGTAATCCCAGACAGGTTTTAAAGTCAAGAGATCTTGACTGCCAATGGGCGAAGGGGAGATTGTCGATCCGTGCTGGCGTACACGGACGCACTGCTCGCACTGGTGTCGTCATTTTATCGTCATCCGAAAACCATCCACGATCAATCCACCTCGGAGAGTGGATGAAATAGATGGATGGCACGGAAGAACACCCCGATGCTTCTACGGGAGCCCGCCGGACACCAATGAACGGGTTCAGAGCGCCGCAAAGCGGAAGGGAGATGGCACGAGCCGGCCCTGCAACCAGAGCGCACGGAGCACCATCCATACCACCCAAGCGTCTAGCCGGTGTCCCACCCGCCTGCAAACGAAAGCTTCTCCAAGGCTATCGACGCCACGCACAGGAGGAGACTGTGGCCAAACAGCCCGGAGCAGAACAAAGGACGTCCGCATGACCTCGAGACAAAGACCGGTCCTCGAGGAAAAGCGGAGTCCGGTCCCAGAATAGCGGACACAAACATCAATCCACCGCAATCCAGCGGCCTGGCCAATGTCCCATACACTCCAACAAAGTCAAGCCCCACCACACGCGACAAAATCATGCGAGCAGGAACCAACGCCCGCCAGATCCGGACCGCAGCAGAAAGACGTCCGCACGCCACCAGAGCTGAAACCGAACTCTGTTGACCGAGGGGGCATGAAACGGGAAGGTGTCAAGAAATAACCCTGTCATCCGTAAAATGCTGCCTACGTTACTACTAACCGTTTCACACAGCTACCAATATGAGATGTAGTCCCATCGTGCATAAAATTCGTGCTGCCTGAGATACCGCTCTGTTAAAGATTGGATACCGCGAAACTTCTTAACATGGATTCATAGCAAACGGCAGTTATGGAGTATATGATGGGTGCTATCACAGATTGCTCTTCAAAGTATATTTGTATATAGTTATTATATTTTTAGATAGTTTCTATCCCAATATAGATTGATTATATTTTCAACACTATTAAAGTGCAACCATCGTATATGGCCCTTAAGCAGCTTATATGAATTTAATTTAATTATATTTTATCAATATCACATACAAATATTTTATTAGATCATGGAACCGGCAAATTGCATGAATGCAATTTGCGCGGGTTCCATAATATAATAAAATATATGCATCTCTTTGTCTTCCTCGACGAACAGATCATACCTGGTAAAAATTCTGTACCTGTGGATTCCTGTTGAGGTGCGCGGTATTTAAGTCGTAATTTATAAATATCCTCTTACCCTTGTAAGCTCCTATATAAACCTCAACGAGAGGAAACTTTAACAGGGGCCGTAACTCAGTTGGTAGAGCATTCTAAGTGTAATAGACAGGTCCCGAGTTCAGACTCGGCAGTTTAGTGCTCGTTCGTTATTTATCATGTTTGTATATGATTTTCTAATTTACATACAGAGCATAAGCTATTAAAAATATCCATTTTAATTTTCCTCATTTATTTGTAACCGCCAAAATCCATAAAATGCCTGCCGGCTTTCAATTTATAACTTACAGTTCTTTCTTTTTGGTTTTACGGCTCAAAGACTACAGTGGTCATGCTGCGCCGGGACCTACTGTTTTCCGAGGAATCCGAACCTCTTAAGGCCTGGGGAACCAAACCCCGGACTACAGTGAGCAGTGCGATCTTTATGAGATCTCTGAGTAAGCGTTCTTTTTGCACTGCTGGGAGTCGAACCCGGATTAGCCGCGCAATAGGAGAACGCGTTACCACACTGCGCCACCGCAGGGATAACTTATAGTTCCTCAGCTTACAACAGAAAAGCATCTATTAAATTCAAAACATTTTGCAGAGACTTCTTTCCAGGGGCGAACTGGATCCTCTCAAAGGGTGCGTACCTTGGATTTTCGGAGGGTGCGAGTCCTCGTCCATTCGAAGAAGCGAGTCCTATCTCCTACGAGGGCGCATCGGCCCGGGGGCCGGTGCGCCCTCACTTTCAGAATCTTTCAGAAATTCAGATCTTCTTTCAGAATTCAGATTCTGGTTTTTGGCACAGACAGACGTTCGCTAAAAACCAGTTCGGAAATGACGTCCTCCCCTCTGCTGTAATAAACTAGCCCGTTTGTGACGTCAGCTCCCGGGAATTCTAACGGTACCATCGGTCGACTTTCCGCAAACGAATGATACGTATCTGGCGCCTTGCACGTTTACAAATTCCTTTGCCCTTCTGCTTAGATAAAGAGCAAAAGGAAGGTTTAGTTTTAGTTATGGAAAAATTCTTTAGGTTTTTTTTGTTTTGTTTTGTTTTTTTTGATAAATGAATAATAAAATTAACTTAAAATTACTAAAAACCTTCAAATGTGAATTTATTTTAGGAATTCACTATTTTTATTCATTTATATGCACTGACGCTAAAATGGGCTAAAATATGCAATTACATATGTACATATACATTTACATATAATCCGGGCTCTTTATATGACAAAAGAAAATATTTTCAATTCCACATAATTTCTTAGTCCAGCTGTTTGTCAAATATCAATATTAATATCCACCGCACTATTATTATAACACAAATCTCGCGTTTAGACAAAATTTGAGAAAATGATTTTGACTTCCACTGCACTATCAAATCTCTGAAAAGGGTATTATTTAATCATTTCTTACTTTGAGAATTCAATCATAATATTCTTATTACATTTGTAAAACGTAGAAAACTTTTAGTATTCCATAACCTGCATGTGTGTGTTCTGTCTTGAATCTTGATAAACATAATTTCGTAAGCTTTATCCAGATGTGTGCCACAATTTTCTCAAATGAGGCCCATGAAAAATCCCAAATAACAATAATACTTCTTGCTCATTAATTCGTAAAAACGACGCTCAGTCTGTTCTTAAGTTATTACAATGGTTTTCACGTCCTTCTACCAAAGATATACAACAACTGAACTCTTTAAAATAAGCATAATTCAGAAATATGAAAATTTACCCTCTCTCTTGTCAACATCACCGCATTCTGGAAGAGAATCTCGTAACAAGCTTCGGCTTTATATTCTCTTCCATTTCTAACCTCAAAACTTAAAATAATTTAATATAGATCTTCTCTTACATTTCTATAATTTTTATACTGCTCAAGCTATGTATCACGAAATATTGTATATCGGGTTGAATGAAAATTTATTATTAGTAGTAGTAGTATGTATGGCCTTGCCTTTATTTGTTCGTTCCTTCCCTTTTGTTGCTATCCATTTGGGTTGGTAATTTTGTAATTTTACAATTTTATTATTCTTTCAGTCGATGGCAACGCGTTTGGTTATTGATAAAATTTATTTAATTTTGTTGTCTCTCTTCATACAGTATAGTTCGTTCGCGGAAAGTTGACCGATGGTACCTTTAGAATTCACGGGAGCTGACGTCACAAACGGGCTAGTTCATTACAACAGAGGGGAGGACGTCATTTCAGAACTGGTTTTTGGCGCAGACAAACGTTCGCTAAAAACCAGTTCTGAAATGACGTCCTCCCCTCTGCTGTAATGAACTAGCCCGTTTGTGATGTCATCTCCTTTGAATTCTAACGGTCAACTTTCCGCGAACGAACTATAGGTTGGTTTTTCTCAAAACACATGCTGAAATCAGCATGGTCCCATACTATGCTGGTTTTAATTAATATTTTTATTTACGTACTTGTTGTTTTCATTATATTTAGGTATTGCAAGATTTAACGTTTTACCTTCGTATTTGTTATGCAGTATTATGTCATAATAGTATCAGTAGTATGTCTTCATAATGCAGTAGTGTGTTTTCATAATGCATTAGTGTGTCTTCATAATGCAGTAGTATATCATAATAGTGCAAGTAGTATGTCATAATAATATCAGAAGTATGTCATAATAGTATCAGTAGTGTCTCATAATAGTATCAGTAGTATATCTTCATAATGCAGTAGTATGTCGAAAGAACTTATTGTTAATTCTTTATTATTTGACAAATGCCAGAGCTAATACAAAAACGTTCCACTGTACTGAACACATTGCGAAGGGTGTCTCTTTTGATAACGTCCCTTCGTGATGAGTTCTTTGCACTATTTTATCTCCATTCGTTTGGTACAATTCACGTAATTTACTCTTTTTACTTCGAATTCATGGTTATTGAACTTTTTTTGGCCGATTTGCTTCGCTTCGCGTAACAATTGACGGGTTCCGGTATGCGGTTTCTAAAGGAATAATTCACTTAAATAAGTTAAGGGCGCAGTATAGCCCAGATGCTCTTGCGCCATAAAAAAGCCAAACAATCAATCAATCAATCAAATAAGTTAAGTTATTGTTATTTTTGATTTATTGTTGTTGTTGCTGCGTGTTTCGCAGATTGGTTAAATCAGTAATTAATATACATACATCAGTTGCTTTTCGGTGTTGTCAAATTTCTTGTTTTTATTTTTTATTTTTTGTAATAATTATGACATACTATTTATATTGTTACGCTATCCATTCTGCAGCTTAAGCTTAATGGCCCATAATTATTTTTAATGTTAATATTATCATTACATTTTTATATGTTTTTCAATCTATTTTTATTTTCTTACAATTATTTAATTTTATATATACTATTAAGGAATAGGCTGAAACCTGTTCTGTTCGTGGTGGTTGCAAAATGTGACTAACTTTAAGTTACTGGTCTACAGTTTTATTTAATCCAGCATTATGAAAATAAAAGAGGAAATAATATAAATTACAAAATAAAAATATGCAGTGCATAAAATTAAAAGTATGAGCTCTGTTAAGTAGGGCATTTCACAAATAGTTATTATTTATTTATTATTCTTAACTAATTCAAGAACTTTATCAAAATTTTGAATTCCTTTATTATTATTTTAAATTTTTCCTTAACATTGTAAAATTTTAAAATTCAAGTATGTAACTAGTATTGTGCGACAATTTAAAACACTTGCAAAAAAATTTGTACGTTAAATAACTGAAGAAAAGATCTGTCGTTATTGGTGTTTACTATCTTGTTCAACAATAACACGGTAATTTCAGTATTTAGTAGAAATATTTAGTTACGTTTATTACATTAGCAACATATGCGTAGATTTAAAATTAGATAAACGGCCAAATATGGCAGCATCAACTTGAAAAGTAAAGAGGCGGAGTTGTGTAATGACGTCACTGATGAGGTCAGTGCTAGTCTCCAAGCTTTACACGGAAGCTTTGATTCGCAAAAGCACAGTTCTATCTTGCTTACCCGTCAGTGCGCCCGTTCAGCTCTAATTCACCTGTAAAATATTTTTACGTTCGTATACTGGTAAGTTCGTTTTCGATATAGAAACAGGAAGGTAATTGAAAAATTAAAACATTACTTTAAATGTTTATTTTAAAAATAGTTTTAGCTTTCCAAACTTCACCCAATTTTCGCTAAATGTGGACGGCCTCATATGTTTATCACGTTTCAAAACATCGTTAACTACAATGCAGAATTAATTTTTTTTCAATGATTTTTTTTATTATTAATTTTAACTTTGGTAAAATGTATATGTTATTATATGTGAACATTTTTTTTTTCAAATAGAAAAAAACCTACTGTGTGAAAACAAATGTGAAGTTATCGTGCTAGAATGATTCTGTTTAACTGAGTTATGTACGTTTGATAAGTTTTAGTTTTATCCGCTTCAATCTGTAACGATCTATAACGGAAATGTTAATATTAATAGTGATTAGTTCAGTGGCGTAGCTATATAATTTGGGCCCCAATGCAATCGCTGGCAGAGGGGCCCCCACCCCATACCAGGATCCCACAATTATGCTAAGGAGCCTCGACTTCCCAAGGGCAACGGCCCCAATGCAATTGCATTGGCATCGCTACGTCATTGAGTTAGTTTGCAGCAGTTTGAAGTTCATATAAATATTTTTATTTGGAAAGCTTTTTTTAGAACTTCTCTCAAACAATTGGATGTTTTAAATTTGAAGGTTTTATCCATTCTTTATAAATTTAGAAACTGTAAAAGAAGTATTTCAAATTTAGAAAATTTAAATTTAAATAAGTAATAACATTATTGAAGTTACTGGTTGTTTCATAAATTCAATTGACATTCCGAAAAGTGGAGAAAAGGTAATTTCTTCGGATAATTTGAGTTGCTCTTTGCAAAACAATGGTACAAATCGTAAACCTTACTTCGGTGATATTCAAAGATTAGCGTGAATAGAATCTCTCATTTATATTCGATCTATGAACCAATTCGTCGTTTTCGAAACAGGGCGGTCGTTATATGCTGAAAAATTATTTCTAAAACTTTATATTTAAGGAAATAAAAGACAAAATTAAATACGATGTGATTATTCTAATCGCCATACAATATTCTTTGTATGCTATGTTAAATTTTCATTCGAATTTTCGAGTAATTAAATAATTAAAAAGTTTTGAGGTTATTGTTTTTCGTTGCCCTAAATCCCATGTGTTGTTTTTTTTTTTAAATGATTTTGCCCTAAAACTGTGTAACGCCAGTAGATAACTTACTGAAAACCGATTTAGTTGCATTATCGAGTGAAAACGAATTTGTTTATGGATAATTTTTATTTTTAGCATTGGGTTCCATATTTGAGTATAGTTCTTTTTTGTGCTGATATAATTATATTCGGGCAATCGTGTTGGCCAGTAATATAATAATTATATGGCTAAAAGGTTTATTTATTTTTTATTAAATTTGGCGCTCTTTTACAATACGGTACGGGCTTCCGTTTTGACAAGTGTTTCCTTCCATACATTTTTTCTTACTTGGATTCTGGTTTGCTCCTACTTTTTTAATACTACCTTTTTCTAATTTAAATTCAGCTTCCTTTTATATTTTGTTATAATTTAAATGTAAGTTAAACAATTATTTTGATGAGTTTATTTTTGATTATAAGAATATCCACAGCGCTGGCGAGACCGTGGGCCCCCTTAATTTGAATACAACTTCGTGGTTTCTTTTTTCTGTAATTTAAATTTAACTTCGTTTTTGTTTTATAATTTAAATTCAATATCGGATTTTTTCTCTACTTTAAATTCGACTTTTTATGGATTTTCTGAACTCTCCTTCATAACGAACGCATATGCCCATTGCAATTCCGCCATGAAAATTCCGCTTGATTTTGTCTCATAATAGCTTTTGCAGTTTGGTTATCTTCGCAGATTATCAACTGCATTTAAAAATACCCTATTCTGAATATTATCATAACTGTTTCCATCCTTCGGCAAAAACTATAGTAACAATTCACGAAGATCGCCAAAATGCTGCGCTTTGCTACTTTCAACACCCGCTGATAGCATTTAAAAATCGAGCTTGAAATTATTTAATACCATAATTTATCATTGCAATAAACTGATTATAGGCTTTCTGTGCATAATGGCACGTAACGTCCAGTGGTCTTATTACCTCATGTATTAAAAATATAATGAAAATAGCCGCCGTGGGATAGGAGTGGCAAATGTCTATGCTCATATAATTTTTTTAGTTTGAAAAACTTCACACTCGTAAAACGAAAGCAAGTTATACAATCATCTCTTTTAATTTGTGTCACTCAATCAAATCAGTGACTTCTATTGGTCCTGCGGTGGTGCAATGGTAACGCATTTCGCCTAGCGTGCTATTACCTCGGGTTCGACTTCCAACTATGCTTAAAAAAAATTTTATCGACTACTGTTCGTTCACAAAATGAAGTTCGGTGGAAAAGCCGGTTTTGTGGCATCGACATTTGTTGTTTCTGGCTTTTCCATCGGACTTCTTTTTGTGAACGGACTGTAACTGCTCACTGAAGTCCGGGAGTTTATTCCCTAAGCTTTAAGAGGTTCGGATTCCTCGGAAAACCAAGTCTCAGCATGACCCTTCCGTCGTAAGAATCGCACAAACGAAATAAGTAAATTCTATATAAAAAAAAAAATAGTATTATCTTTAAATTCCAGCCTGGCAATTTGAGGATAACTCGCCTTTTCCAAGTGGTTTCATAAAAGCCATAAATAATACATCAGTAACGTCCATCACCCTTCTGAAAAGTTTCAATATCAGGAACAGGAGTGAGGCTCTGCGTGATGGAATGGTAATGTGTTCGCCTAGCCTACGATTATCCCGGATTCGATTCCCGACTCAACCGAGAAAAAGGAGGCCTACCTACCAGACGGCTTACGCAGTTCGGGGGTTGGTTCCTTAGGCCGTAAGATGTTCGGATGCAAGGCCGTAGCCAAGATTTAATTTCGGGAGAAGGTTAAAAAATTTGCACAGCATGTGTTAACACAATCACAGCATGCAAGGCCGTAGCCAAGTCCCATTAAACGGTTAGTTTCGGGAAGGAGCCGGTCCCTAAGATTCTTCCCCCCCACCCCAGATACGGGCACGTTCGGATGCCTCGGAAAATTGTAGGTTCCGGCGCGGCCCTGCGGTGGCGCAGTGTGGTAACGCCTTCTCCAAGTGCGCCGCTAATCCGGGTTTGACTCCCAGCAGTTTTCTGGCTTATTAATGTAGCCATGCGTTCTTTGTCACATCGATGAAGAATATTATAAACACCCTTTTTAGAAATGGTATATCCTTCGCTCTTGCTTCTTTTAACAATTTCAGAATAGGAATATTTCTCTTCGGAAAGAGCGGTCATGTAACTTTCTAAACAAGAATTTATTTAAGATGTATTTCTGCTGTTAGACTAAAATCCCGCCTTAAATGTGGTATTTATATAGCCAGAAAATGTGACACGGGGCCACCCACCTGAGTATTAATTTGCATATTAGAATATATAAATTCGTTTCCATAATGTGTGAATTACCTTCTTTAATAGTTTCGAATATTTGGCATCCTATCTTATATTTGTACAGTGTCAGTAATCATCTGGTCCACCATCTATCCGTTTAATTGATACAATGGCGTAATGTGTTAAAATACTGTCTTGATCAGTAGCCTCGAGTTCGAATATTGAGGAAAGGTTAGGTGTAATTTGTTTGAGTTGAGTTGGCAGTCCTGTCTTAAATAGTCTAATTTAGTGACGTAACAAGGAGTTAGTGCAATTGCCCCATGTATCTAAGTTCACAAAGCTTGTAAATGATACATTTTCCTACGGATCACTACATTCCTCCACAGTAGCCTTAATATACGTTCGATTTTCATTATTTTATAATTCGTATTTATGGTAGATTTCCACAGTTAGCTTAAGAAATTACATTTTATGTTAGTTTAGACATATTGACTTTCAGAGATGATTTATCGTTATATATTCTTTCGTTTTTCTTTTTCAGGTGCATTTTCGAGTGAACTTTGGAGCATTGTTTGAGCAGCGAAGAGATACCGAAACATTCTCTTGTTTTACGCGCCTTATGGGTAAAAGCAAATGCCCTCCATCTGTCACATCCAACGTTCATTTACGTGTGGGTATGGAAACAAAGACATCTAACTGGGATATTTGCCCCAATTTCTCTCCCAATTTAATGGCTCGTCCGGACAAAGCACATCTTCAACAATCAACGATGTTTGGTTCACCGCCACCAAAGACTGTCGAACCACAATGGATGGAGGATGATGATATAGACATCCAGATGAACATACGACTTGAAGTTCCTAAACTCGACAGAGAGAACCAAAATATATTTCAACTGGCGTCAGATGAAGAAAATACACTTAGAGGTTGTGATCATAAAGACGTTACAGAGGTATCGAACTCTTTAGGAGGCATGCGATTACAGCCCATAATAGTGTGCGAGAATATTGATGATAGCGTTAATGACTTGGATTCAACTTTCACGCAAGACAAAGGTAAAAAAGCAAGTTTGTCAGTACCTCCTGTGGATGTTGCAAATGAGAAGAAACGACCACCTCTAAGTAAAAATACTCCATTTTAACTGTGATGTTTTATGAAAGGCAAGTGAAACTTGTTGAACAATTTGATTTGCCACTACGTTCCGTAGGAATCGAGACCTTTTTTAAAGAACTAAGTTCTTATTTTTTGGTTCATGGTAAATTCTAAATTTGGGACGTGAACTTCTGCAGCTTTTTACTCGTCAAATTATTCATATCCTAACGAACGGTCCATGGATCTTTTAATCTCTAGCTAGCTATATATATATATAATATATAGTAAGCTGCTATGGGATCTTTATTTCGTTTAAGTTTTCGTTATAAGACATTATAATAAATTACAGTATTTATAGCACATAAAGGGACATCAGATATCCACATCTAATTAAAACATTCGTTAATCAGAAAAAAACTTGCTATGCAAATTTTATTCCGTGTATGAGTAAGTAAGGAAGTTTTAGCTATTACTGTGAAAAAAAGCGCGTCATTCTTAAGTACGTACATTTTACAAACCCATTGAGTAACTGACAAATCTGAGATACGTGCTTACGAAATAGTTAGAAAGTAACACCACTGGTGCAAGTAACATTTCTTTGCTCTAATGCACGAGACTGTAATGATGTCGAAAACGTTCATCCTAATAAGTAATAACTGCTCTTTTCGATGGAGCTATTCTTTTATTACTTCGTAAATATATCCAAGCGTTGCATACATCCGAAAGATATGAGAATAAAAATAGTTAGCCTGTTGATTTTTCGAGTACTCCATCTTGCATACATCGAGAAATAGCAAGGCGAATTTCTCACACACAAATGTATATAGGTTGTTACATTAGACTGTACTAACAAATACAGATGTTAATCCAATTTGCACCCTGATTAGACGATGTTAAAATTTATAAAATACATATATATTTCATGAATCGCCAAGAATCAAAACCGGATAATAAATTCGTAATTCATATTTAGTAACCGCTCCTATCGTGAGCTCACAAGCCCTTTTTTAATAATCGTGTGGCTTCATTCTTTGTATTTGTGGGAAATTTTAGAAAATGCCAACCTCTCACATTTTCAGCTTTCCCTTCACTACTTAGAAGTAGATTTTAAGTGATCGAGGTCGGATTTTAAAATTGGCATCAGCTAATCAGGTCATCTCCGCGACATGGAAAAATTTGCGTTTAAAACTTAGCAGAAATCTCCGACATTTGCTTACACATGTTCAATCGAGACGAAATGATATCCGCAGTAGCATATGGATTTTACGCATTTGTTGTATTTCGTTCAATCTACTTAATTACAAGAAAATAATAAACTACTTCAGGTAATTATGCGCTCCATTTTATAAGTTTTAATAGTCTTAAATTTGAATTAAGTAATCATTTCACACATGTTGTAAACAAGTTTATCTAATTTGAATGCGTGTGTTTTTGAAATTGGAGCACTGCGTTTTTTTGTATTTGTATGTTGATTTATGATGCTTTTCCTCAATCAAAATTATACCAGCACTTTCCTTTATATTGAAACACTCATTGTTAAGTATTGTGTTATAATTCTATAAAGCAGCGGTTTACACATGTTTTATGTAATTTCGTGTTTTGGATAGTTTTTAAAAAAAATTTATTTCTACCCTCAAATTAAAATCAAAGTATATCAATGTAGGTGTCATGATGGATTAAATATAAACCCTCTTTCTAAAATAAACTAGGTAATACTTACTCTTGTATATTTCGTTAATTTTAAGGGTAAATGGAGTTGTTTTGCGTAAAAAAAAATTTTAATTAATTATAAAAACAGACTTGTATTTTTTTAGTTCATTTACTGTGTAGTGAACTGTACGAAATATGTGAGAGAACGTCGTTTGTTAATGACATATAATTCGTGTAAGTATTAAAATAATTTTTAAGACAGCATAATTATAAAAACTGTCGAAAAAAAACCTGATAAATACCCTTTTCAAACTCGTGTAAGTAAATCTATCATATATTGTGATTCGTGTAATTGACGATGTAACAAAACATGTTTATTACGAAATTTATCAATGTTATTAGAGTCTCAATATAATTCTTTCTGCTATTCGTCCGTATCTGTCGATATATAGAAACGGATGATTTTCAATACTCGTAATAAATAAATGTCTAAAATTTTTGCATTGTGCTTATTTTTGTAAGAATTTTGCAAATACAACTTATTCATGCTTTTTAATGAATTACAAATATATAAACACGTTATACAATAATTTTCAGCACCCACGTATAAATAGCTCAAGCTAGAGCTCTTTTTTTTGAGGAGAAAGACGCCGTATCCATTCTGTATTCGAACCAGGGTTCCTCCATTGACCCCGGAGTGCTTTGATCGCTAGACCAACGAAGACAGGAACAAAGCTTTCTTCTCCGTATATAAGGATGTAAGATATTATTACCCTTCTCAGGGATAACACAATTGCCAAATAATGGTCAACACACAAAGCCACCGGGGCGAATTTTATTAGCTTCTCCCATCTCGTATGATTCGTTTTTATCGTTTCATTTGTGATATTTAATACATTACTTTTCCTACTTTTTTAACATTTTGGTTTTAATTTATTCTTATTTTAAAATCGTATGTGTTCTCACCTTGTTTGGCGCAGAATGACCCTTGCACCATAAAAGTACAACCAACCGTGGTGAGTTCTTTGAGTTTTCGTAGGGAAATTTATTTTACAATAACTAACATCACCAACGTTTCAGTAGCTCAAGCTAGATATTTTTTGAAAGTTTTTTTTTTTAAAGGCTTTTTTACTTTGTAAGTCCCTGACATTACTTCAATTTTGAAGGCCACTGATTCTCGTTTGTCCCTCCGGTCATTGCAGCTAGAAATTGCAGAATTAAAAGTTCAGATGCAACAATTTTTGCTATCTAAAAAACTAGTTCTAGCGAAACTGAAAAACGTGTCTGTTTTGAAAGTATATAACCATTCTAATGATGTCAAAGGAGAGTCTAAGCGATTTTGTTGATAGCATATAACTTTTTCAAATGGTGCCAGACGTGGCCTTAGACGAGCCAGCCGACCGCCTAGGGCTTCACGCCATCAGAGGCCTCACACAATGCTTTATTAGTTGCATTAATTTTTCTAAACTTCGAAAAATTGCGTGAAAATTCAAATGTTTTTCAGACTGTGAAAAACAATTGCCAGTAACAATTTCAAATAGTGTCAAATTTCTTTGTTTAAAAGAGCGTAAGGAATTAATACAAAATAGTATGTCTGTGCAACTAAAAACGAAGTTTATATATATATATATATAGCCTGCGAATGAGGAGGGAACCTCACAGTTAACGTGAAAAGGAAGAAATTATGAAAATAGGGTGGGCATGTGATTGAAAAGGCGACAATTTTTTAGGGAATAGTTTCCGTGCTGTCACTAAAGTGAGTTATAACTTAGCGTGTTATAACACGGTTGGATTAATTTAGCTATTTTTGCATTTCGAAATAACTGAAGCAGATGAAGAAAAAATTAGTTATAATGAATATTACCGATCCCGTTATTAAGATCTGCGCCTAATTTATTTAGGTTTCATTGAGCCTTCGATCCCATCCCAAATATACCCATGGAGCTATATACTTAAAGTATGCAAACAGTATGAAGTATTTGCGAACAATTTTAGGTATGACTAGGCTTTATCGAACGAGAACATCGTGATTTTAGCAATAATTTAAGCATGAATTTATTAGAATAATGAAGCCCAAGTAAGTTTGCAAAAGTGTAAGTCATAGTATTCAAATTAAATATTAAGTACATTCTGTTAGAGACATTTGAATCCTTGATTGCATATGATCAGTATTTAAATATACCTTTCATTTTCTTTTATTACTTTGCTTCTCTCACCCCTAAATCAAAAACATTTGGGAAAGCTTTCAAATACAGTAAGATCCATTTATAACAAGCACACATTTAGCTTGTTTCCGGATGTAGCAAGGAAAATGTGGATTTTGCTTGGTATAATGATTGAGTGCAATAAAGAATTCAACCGTTTTTAGTGAACAAGTTTTTTACGGGTTGAGCATTTTCTTTGGCCCCAAGTTCCTTGTTATATGCGGGTCCTCTTGTATAGGGCTTAGAGCAATGCACCCTGTCTTGGGCCTCACAAACTGTCTGCCTCTGGATCGCGCTGTTAAATGCGTAGCTCCGTGTCATTACCACGATAAGCGTACAGCTGTGTCAGTGGCTTCTGCTACTGGCAGCTAGGTCTCACCACTTGATCATTTATTTTTATACGACGAGAGTAACCGATTATATTTCTTCATAGACAGTGGGGGCTGCTATTATAGTTACCTTCCTCAAAGGTTCAGTAAGGGTAGTTTTACCTATACGCGTCAAGTAATTGTCTTTTATACTCGACTAATTGTTAGTTCAACGTTCGGCAGACAACGTCCAGAATTAAACCTGGATTTAAGTACAAAAATTTCTATGGACATTTGTTGTTGCAGAGGTGCTAGAAAAGCATGGTATGCTTATTGACGTAAGAAACCGTAGGTCAATAGCTAGCAGTAATATACTCGTAGTTC
Organism: Dysdera silvatica; assembly: GCA_006491805.2. Taxonomy (NCBI): domain Eukaryota; kingdom Metazoa; phylum Arthropoda; class Arachnida; order Araneae; family Dysderidae; genus Dysdera; species Dysdera silvatica. The sequence continues at coordinate 166,903,829 of QLNU02015360.1, read as the reverse complement.
AAGAGGTTCTGTGTGTCCTAGCAGGGTTTTTTTTGTTTTTTGTTTTTACGGCTCAAAGACTACAGTGGTCATGCTGCGCCGGGTGTCCTAGTTCGATACTTAGTTTAATTGTAGTATTTATATGCTCGCCTTATCGAGAAATATGGGTGAAGTATCCTTCCATTACTGATACTGCTTTGATAGGTTCTGGTAGGTCACGTAAAGTTACCCAGTGCATCGAATCCCGGGGCCGTCTTATGTTTTCAAAGGCTCGTTGCCTTTCACAGGAAAAACTCGGAATTGTTAAAGAGCGGGTTGATGAGTTATTGAGATTAAATATCATTCGGCCTAGTAAAAGCCAATCGTCTATCACTTTGCACATGGTTCCTAAGAGCAATGGTAAATGGAGGATTTGCGGAGATTTCAGGAGACTCAATACTATTATTGTCTCACATGATACCAGAACTAGATTTTGGGAACCAATTCTCTAAGATCTTTTAAACCAGTTGTTCTTGATCGATCGTCTCAACTTCAAGACTCCCGTCCATTGGCGGATTAAGCTACCACCAGGAGCCCCCCCGAGCTCGAGAGATTCCTAGTTAAAAACTGCCACAACACAAAAAGCGAAAGATGCAATACTTAATATTATTCATGCATTCTACGTATATAAGTACAGAACGTTCTTTTATTAAATTGGAGCTACTTAAAAACCATATTAGTTCAACAATGAGTGCCACAACGATTAAATAAATGTAGTTTCTCCATATACAGTTAAAAAAGCGAAATGAGAATTAAATAAAATTAAATTATAGTGGCGGAAACCCTGTTTTCAATAGCGCAGATAGGACAAGATTGATCAACATGGCCATGTTAATATACAATAATTTTCAACACCTACGTATAAATAAGCTCAAACTAGAGCTATTTTTGTTTAGGAGAAAAAGAGACGCCGTTTCTACCATGGATTCAAACCAAGGTCTCTCCGTTGAACTTGGAGTGTCTTGTCCACTAGACGAACGAGGACAGGGACACCGCTTTCTTTCTCCGTATATAAGGATGTAAGATATTATTACCCTTCTCAGGGATAACACAATTGCCAAATAATGGTCAATACACAAAGTCCTCGTGCGTTTAGAGGTCGACACCCCGGGTTCAACGGAGGACCCTGGTTGCAATCCAGAATGGGACGGCGTCTCTTTTTCTCCTAAATATAAAAGCTCTAATTTGAGCCTATTTATGCATGGGTGTTGAAAATTATTGTAAAATAAATCCCCCTCCATGAAAATCCTCACAAAAACTCGCCCCGGTGGCTTTGTGTGTTGACCATTATTTGGCAATTGTGTTATCCCTAAGAAGGGTAATAATATCTTACATGGCCATATTATATATAGAATAAGAAATTGCGGATGAAATAAAAACTGCAAAAATAATTGATGAATCTGCTAAAGAGAAACCAAGACATAAATTTATATACAAAACATTTTTTAAGCACTAAGGTAATTTATTACTGTTAAATTTTTTGAATAAATGTATGGTTTTTCTTGAAACGTTGAGTTTATTATTAGCTACATATTGCCGGTTTAAACAACTCACTACAAATCTAATACTGAAATTCTTCGGAAAATATCATCAGTTCCTTATGCAATTTTTTTGTTTTGGGGCTTGTGTCTAAGGCAGTGGTTCCCAACCTTTTTCAAGCCGCGACCCCCTTTTATAGTAACCAAAAGATCTGCGACCCCTCTGTCCGCCGCCGACACATTTGCATAAAAAAGCATTTTTAACAGAGTAAAGAAAACACATTAAATATAGAATTATATTAATTATAT
>QLNU02015360.1:166841143-166901924 GCA_006491805.2 Dysdera silvatica | reverse complement strand
GCTGTTCACAATATACTATAGTTAGTACGTATCAGAGATGATTGCAAACAGGTGAAACATATAGCCGAAGACAACATGTTGGCCAGCCATGGGCCGTTGATGGCAGATGGGAGAGGAGACTTCGTTGGCTTGCTCGCATGAATAGACGTGCTACCGTGGCGAAAATTAGCAAGAAATTTAATAGTGGTGATACACGGAATGTGTCCAAACACACTGTTCACTGTACATTGTTGTCTATGGGATTACGAAGTCATCGCCCCATTTATATGCCTATGCTTACTGCAACTTATCGCCATAAACGAGTGCATGGGGGAACATAGACATGTCCATTGGACAGCTGAAGAGTAGAGGAGAGTCATCTCCTCCACTCATTGAATGAATCTCATTTTTGGTTATATCATGTGGATGATCGCATTCATGTGCGACATTTAACGGGGGAAACACTGTTACTTGGCTGCACTGCTGGAAGGAAGCAAGGTGATGGCGGGAGTGTTATAGTGTAGGCGAGTTTTTCATGGAACCAGCTTAGTTCCATTGTCATTGTTCAACGCAATCTCAATGCTTCCACGTACTTAAACGTCCTGGAGGACCAATTACACCCCTTCATGTCCATCGTCTTTCCAGACTGTAGTGGCATCGTACAAGAAGATAATGATCCTTGTTACAAAACTCGTACGTTTCTGGAATGGTTCGTGGAATATGAGAATGAGTTTTCTTTATTGCCATGTCTCCCAAACTCTCCCAACCCGAATTCTATTGAGCACCTGTGGTTTCACTTAGAACAACGTATCAGAGCATTAACATCACAACCACGGAATTTACAAAAGTTTGGCCAACTTCTGTTGCAATTATGGTATGATATCCCACGTGTAACCTATCAACATCTAATTGAAGGCATGCCATGCCACGTCCGGGCTCTTTTCCTCTCCAAAGGTGGACTTACACGTTATTAGGTAAGTGGTTTTAATATTTTGGCTCTTCGGTGTATACTCGCTAAGAAACCAATTTCACTTACTGAGTAAATACGTTATTTATTGTATTTTGGTAAATTGGCTTAACTCCCGCCTCACTAAATTTTTGCCACCAGCCACTGCTATATTCTTGTAATGAAGTACGAGCCTATATGTTTATTTCTATATAAATTTCAGTTACATTTCCACAACGAAAGACGAAACATAAACAACAACATATTTTATATAAGTTACATCTTTTACCTCAACCTTGTTCTGCTTTTCTTTATTGTTTACTAATTTTTGGGAGGGTTTGGCTTCCCTCAAATATTATAGAGAGACTGGAAGGACCTGGGACCCATAGAGTTGGCGCATCGTGCCAATTACTGTTTCTTTTGCTGCAAAATCGCTCAGAAGACTGGGAAATTCATTGAAAACATGGCAAAAAAAATTGACATGAACAACTTAATCGTGTAGCAATTTTGTGTATCAGAAACGATTTAGCTAAGCAAATTGATTTTGCTAAAGTTACCGAAAATTTTGCATAAAAAAAAGCTAGAAAATAAAGTTTAGGATAATATTTGATATTACTTTAAGTTTTTATATGTAAATTTGTATTATTTTATTTAATGGGTATAAATATTACTTAGTGTCATCATTTACACACTAATTAATTTTATCGTAAATCCTGTAGAGCATCGCACAGCTCCAAACCTTGACGGTAGATGGAGCGCGTCAAAGATTCAAGTCTAAAGGCTCGCTTCAGGAAATGGTGGCCATAAGATGATTATCACTATAGGTTGTTCTCATTACAATTATTATTTCAAAGCAACAATGCAACGATGCAACGTTGCTTTGCGATTATTATAATTTAAAGCTAATTTCTTGACTGAGATAAAATCTGCATATCTCTAACTTGTTCTGCAATTTTAATTTTCACGCTTTTGTTTTGTGGAAATGTGCATGACATATTTTTCTCAGTTTAACTTCGTTTTTCGTATTACGCAAACATCTTTTTTATAAAATACAAATAAAAATTGGTAAGCAACTAAAATATTTATTTTATATAAATGGCAGAAAAATATATAATTACATTTATCACACCTTATGTTAAATTAACTCCAAACCCATTCACAGGACTTAAAAATGGGAGGTTTTTTTGCATGAAATTAAGGTGAATAGATAGAATTATTTTTTCACTCATAAGGAATTTGTAACAATAATATTCAAATGGGAGAGTTTTGACACTCCCTTTGTGCAGGGCCTTGATTAGAACTATAAAACGTAAAATACATATTCAGAATATTAAGTAATCGAATTCTTAATCGTGTACATAGATGGCGCCACTAGTTTTACTATTAAAATTTGTGAAAACACGTTCTACTTTATTCGCTAATTTCCGCATAATTAGAAATATAGGCAAATTTTCTTAATGATGTAGTTTCATATATTTCTTATTGAATTTTGCAGGGCGGTGCTTTTTTTTATCGTTTATGGTCTTTTAAATCCCTCCTCGAATACGTGCTTTAACTGAAATGTATATTCTGCGAGTCAAACTTCTTGTGTGGCTTTTGCCCACTGGCTCAGACCGTCTTGTCCAACACTGGTTGATACCATTATATATATACACTTTAATTAATTAATTAATTAGTTAAACTCTTGACCAGCCTACATTAAAAGACTGTTCCGACCCCATCGATATGTCCTGGGATTCAGCGATGCCTGGGCCCTCGGTTCGTGACCATAACTAAATAACGCCTTCTAATATTGCTAGACATCAGTTCACTCACGACTATCTAATAATGCTACACATTAACGCATGTAGCCTCTCTAATAAAATAGCATTACTTGTAAACTTAATAAACGAAATAACTCACACCATCCATTTCTTATGCGTTACAGAAATTTGGTTTATCCCGGGATTCACCTCGAACATTCAGGGGTATAGCTGCCATGCACTGAGTCGATCCTCGGTTAGGAGGGGCGGAATTATAATTTATGTTCATGACACAATCCTATTTCAGCCGGTTTCCCAGTGGACGGGCATATACCCTGATTTTAAAATAGTAACAATACTTTCCAAATGAATCTATATATCATCAGTATATTGCTTCCATAACCGATTCTGAAAAGAACTAATCATATTTCTAGAGATATTCTTTACGGTCAATAATAATACAAGAAAAAAATTACTATAGTGGGTGATGTTAATCTCAACCAAGTTTAATAATCCTAGCATGGTGGCATTTAAAGACGTATCATTATCATACGGCTTTGACAATTATATAAATTCCCCTACGAGAATCACACTACATACCAATACACTAATCGACCTTGCTGTCTTCAATCTTGTACCCTCACTTGTCTATGTTTTTTCCCATCGTATAAGCGATCACTTACCCATATTATTTTCCATCGAAACTACCAAATTCTATAGACAGTCACAAGCTAAATCATACATTAGATATGACTATTTAGACACGAATCTCAATGTTTTCAATCCTCTCGTACCGAATATGAATTGGAATACAGTATTGGCGAGTAACTCGGCAGAAACAGCTTGTATGCACTTCAATTCCCTTTTTGGCTCTTCACTTCATACAAACCATATTTCCCACCAATAACAAGATACAGACAGAGAAAAATCAGAAAACGTTGGATTACAAATAGACTTCTTTCTGGCGTACAAATGAAAAACAGAGTTTTCTCCATATTTCTTAAAAATAAAACACCAGCTAACGAAGCTACTTTTCGTTCATATTAAAATGTTCAACAGAAAACTAAAAATTGCAAAGTTAAACTACTTTAATAAATACTTCGATACAAAATACCAAGGTAAAATCTGGCCCAAAATCAGAGTTAACTTGTAGGCCATCTACCCCACCTCCCCCGAACGAACATCGAAAAACTAATCATAGATGACGATACCCTAACAGACATAACACATATTGGGGAGGTCCTCGTCAATTTCTTTACGGATTTTTAAATTTCTCTAACAAATAGTCATGGTGTAATTCAGTGGCGCACCCATAATATTTATCAAGGAGGGGGCCCTAGTAATGCAAGGAATTTTTGGTGAAAAGAAATAGCCTAGGGCCGTATCAATTGCTTTATGTGTGTGTTCATTTATCATTATTAAATTACTAGTAATTCTACAGTGCAAGATAAATAAAAAAATAGTAGTAGATTTTGTTTATACAATTTTACAATGGCCAGCTTTTGTTTTCCACAAAAGATCACTGTTTTAGTAATAGGTTAAAAACTAACCCTATTGTGCAAAACTTGCTCCTCTTTGCTTGCCCTCTGTCCACTACTTGATCTACGGAAGCCTTTCTCCCTTTTTATGACCTTTGAAAACTCATCGGCTTTGTGAACTGAATCCTTATGATAGAGAAAAGTTCTATGTTGGCTGAACTTCTCCAAGGTCTTCTTCCAATTATTAAATTCTTTTGAAACAAGTTGACCTGTGGCTTGTGTCGATCTTAAACAGACTTCATGGGGTGAAAAGAGAACACACAAAATTTTCAAGAAGCACTGTCTTCTACCTTTGGGTAAGCTAGATAGTTATGCTTACTCAATTCAGAAGAGCAGAACTTCAGACTGTGGTGAGATTTTCCTTGACTTTATACAGCACTTGTGACGGTCGTGGGAAAATTGCAATTTGCATATGGTTCGCAAAGACTTTTTAGCACTGTTATCCTATCTTCATCAGTGAGGTTAGATTTCTTGACATAATTAGAAATATCTGCAGTCAGAATTTCTATTTCAACTGTGTTTGATATTATGTCTACCTTTACCTCCTGGAAAGCGTTTGAAGACAGCCCCTAGCCACTGCTGTTGCTTTCCTCAACAGCAGTCTCATCAATGTCACAAGAGTTCAGGGAAACGTTGCTGAGATCGCCACTACTTTTAATTTCACTACTTTTAAAAGAATAATTTCAGTGTCAATTCGCATAATAATTTTTCGCTTTATTAGCCCAAGGGAGGTACCCCCTGGGCCCCCCTACGTGAGTGCGCCAGTGGTACGATAAGCGAAAGGGAGCCGAACATGATGGGATCCATCCTAAAAATATTCATCATCTCCTTCAGGCTATTTCCATTCCCCTAATCCATAACTTTAACTTAATACTAACAATGGGATACATTCCCCCTGACTTAAAATCAACCTTAATAACCCCTATTTTAAAAAGGGCAAAAAAACTGAAATCTCAAACTATAGGCCGATTTATACACTCTCAGTTTTTTCAAAAATCTTCAAAAGACTATTCTACTTGCGACTACTATCCTTTTTTTTTTTCAAGGCACAAAATAACATTCAGTAACCAATATCCTTTTGTTAAGGTAAACTCGACCAAATATGCCCTACTGCAACTGATTACATATACTCAGCATTAAATGACTCGGACTCATTCATTAGTGAATTCTTCGATCTGACCAGGGCATTCGATACAATAGATCACGAGCAACTATTATAAAAACTAAACCTTGCGGGCATCTGCGGAATAGCAAACTCACTAATCAATAACTACTTAACTGAAAGGAGACAGTCCGTGCGGTTGGGGAACCGGGTATCATCGATGCGGTTCCTACGCTGTGGAATCCCACAGGTCTCAATTCTTGGACCCTTCTTGTTCTCCTTCTATATTTTTCAACATTTTTTCCCTTACAACATCATCACTAATCACTTGTTTTGCAGAAAATACCTCGATATTTTTCAGGAACTCATTGATCAATATTTTACATGATATTGTAAACAGTAAACTCTCTATATTCACAGAATTTTGTACAAAAAATCCCTTACTCTTAATGCTACAAAAACCAAAATACCACTCGTTACTAATAAAAAACCCATTCCTGATAATCTGTTATTCCCCATGAACAACTCTAATGTTCCCCATTTAATTAATACGGGCTTTCTAGGAATTAATTTACAGTCCAACTTAAAATGGAAAAAACGTATTCATATAATAAGTGCAAAAATAAGCAGAAACATCGGTATAATAAGAAAAATTGCTTATCTCTCACCCCGTCACATTACACTTACATTATACTACTCCATGATACACTCTTACCTCATCTAGTTTACCCTCATCTGAGCAGTGACAATATGCATTAATATTAATATACCCACACGGCTCCATGGAAAATTGTGGAGCCTTTTAACACGAAATCGCTTGTTAACACCTAACCCCGGCTTGCAGGACCCTTATGACTTTCCCACCTTAGAATTTTTGCATAAATACAAAATACTTTTAATTATGTTTAACAGAATAAATTATAACAAATAGAATTAATACCTCTTCGTGTCTTTATCCACCGATACCCATCCTCAAATAGCACTAAATTACTACTATTACCTCCTCGCATTGGTCTCGGGCGGAGGCACGTGGGCTATTCTGGCCCATTATTATGGAATTTTATACTAGAGGACTTAATTCAAAATAATACACTCAACATATTAAAAAACACATAAGAGCACATTTAATTGAACCAGGCCGAATTGAGTGACGTTCCTTTATAACCTTTGCATCGTATTGTGAATTTTGGATATACATTTTTATGTGCCTTTAGATATGTTTTTTCATTTGTGTTTGGTTTTATATATGCTTTCAATGTGTTTGTTTTTATATTGTCTTTATTTATATATGTTTTCGTGTCGTTTGATTATTTGTATATATATTATCATTCATGTGATTCATGGTATATTATTGTTTGTTTTGTAATTGTAAGCAATTAATCTTTTTTTCTCTTATTCATGGGTGATGCGATCTCTGCCAACACCCACGGTTTTTCTTGCATCGCCCAGACAGGATGGGGACGGGAAAAAAATGAATTATAAATGTCTATTATATCATACCTGTACCTACATCTTGCCAAATAAACTTGAACTTGAAAAACTTGAACTTGTAATGAAGCCTTTGCGATGTTTTTCAAACACATTTTACCCAATGGAACTAAATTTTCTCTATTTCCATTTAAAATAATGCGACTCCCTTTCAAAAATTAACTACAATTGAAAAAATATTCAAATGCACAACTATTATCATTAACAACACCTAAGCAAAACACAAAGTATCGATATTCTTTTATATTATCACGTTGATGTGTGCTGCCATCTATAGGGATAAAATAAATTTGAAACAACAAATAAATAACTTGGATATTTTTACCTTTTTTTTTTAAAAAAAATTATTATACATTAATTTTCTTCATTAAGCCCATAATTGAAAGTTTTTATTAATCCGTGAAACTTTGAGCAAAATATAAAATTTGATTTTATAGGTGTTATCAGTATTTCTGAAAATTAAATTCGCTCGCGTTATAGTGGCGCCATCTTTAAATAAAACATATTACTCATAGAAATATAGTCATATAAAGAAACAGTTTTGGTGAAATTGTATCAAATAAATTATTTAATTAATGGGTGTAAAAGTTAAGGCTTTCTTTTTTTTTTTCTATGAGCATGGATAAGAAACTAAAAATATGGCTGGCACAAGAACATATTCAGCAACATCGGCTGAAGGCCACCTCTAATAAAAGTGTGTGTATATTAGCGATGCATGATGGGGAGATGTTTTAGATCGGATATCTTTAAGCTTGTCGATGGTTTTAAACTTGACTCGATGTATCACGTCACTGAAACAGGTTCTCGATTCGTTGGTTGGTTATTGTAAGCTCAGTAGGGAAAAAACTCCAAACCATATTTTTTTAAATAACAATCGCAGTGTTTTAATGAAAACTCAATAACAATTAATTATGCAAACACTGTTCCGTTCGTAAATGAACAAATTCGAGTCGATTCGCAGTCTCTTCAGCAAACCAAGTTACGTCTATTTGTTTAAAGTTGGCGGTCGTATCGGTATAAACCATTAACTCGCTTCGCTTCTCTTGCTCGTTATCCATGATTCGATACCTTTAATTGCAAAAACATTTCGTAATTGCATATGGGGCAATTCAAGTATTCAAGTATTACATAAGCACATTTTTGCCCATTTTATACTCCCCCTTCCCCTTGTAAGAAAAAATAAGCAAAGTCCTGAACCCTCCCCCTTCCCCATACTTACGTAAGATTTCGGTTCTCTAATTGGTTGGTACAAGTTTTTGAAATAATCCTACTACGTGTGTGTGATGCAAATTATTTTATTTTCGTTCTTATTGTAATATTGAGTACCTATTTGTAAGTAATATTAAACGCTTATTTATAAATAGAGAGTAATCACAATAAATTATCGCGTTTAAAAAAAGTTTTAACACGCTATTAATTGCTATTTTTTTGGCACAAGAAAGTATTTTGTTGCATTTTTATTGTTAATGTTTCTTACGTTGTAAGCAAATAGCGTGTAATACATAATAATTCAATTTGATAAATATATTTGTTAAAAATTATACATTATTGATAATTTAAATATTAGAGAGCCACGGAAGCATGGGGGGGGGGTTCCCAAGCTTAAAACGGTTGAGAACCACTAGTTTAAATAATTAAATATTTAACTGCGATTACGTTTATTTTATATTTGATATCTTCTACTTGCAGTGTGTCATGCATTCAAGTATTGCAGTTCTGTTAGGGCAATTATCACTATGTAACTATGCGTTAATTTTATTATTTTTGTGTCTTACGTAAGCATGGTTCAGACTCCCCCCTCCCTGTTGTCAGTAAAAATAAGCGGACGTCAAACTCCCACCTCCACCAAAGATGCTTACGTAATACTTAAACGGCCCCTATCGCTCGTCCCGATGCAATTAGCAAGCAGTCGCCTGTTGGCTGTTGGCTGACTCACAATTCAATTATTTCGCTTGTTTGCGATAACTCGATACTTTCTATCATAAAACGTTCGTGTTCAGGGGCACTGCGTGCAGGTGTGCAGCTTGTGCTCCATACAAAGGCAGCTGATCAGGAGGGCGCTATTTCAAGATGACAAATAGTAATTTTTTATACCATGCATTCTAGTGATACGCGATTGCGAGATGCTTTAGTCGATTGTCTTGATTAGTTAAACATCTCGATGATTATAAACATGAGGATGCATGGCATCACTGCTGCAATAAGTGGTGTCAACAGTTCTTCATTCGTTGGTTTGTTATTGTAAGTTAAAAAATCAGTTTGTTAAATGAGGATCGCAGCGTTTCAATGAAAACACAATAACAATTAAATATGCAAACAATATTTCTTATGTAAACGTAAGTGCACAGATTTGAATCGATTTGAAGCATCTGAGTTATCTATGTTCGTTTGACGTTAGCATTCCTTCTGGTCGAAACAATCGTAAAAATATTTCGCTTTGCTAGTATGCAACCACCTCATAAAATTAATAGTTAATTGGTCTTATGGTAAGTCTTCATGTTCAACAAGATCAGATTATACATGCATAAAAAGTTTATGGAAATTTGACTACCATTTCTATTTACTTATATACGATCTTTGACCAGTGTTTGTTTTGAATGATAAAACAAAATTGTAATTGCATTTTTATCAGTCATGTTTTTGAATATAAATACTGTATCGTTTACTATATATATATTGTGCATTTCTTATAACGGCAAAAATAATTTAAATATTTTTATAAATAACTTTAAAACTAAATGTAGAGTAACCTACCAGAATGAATACCTGAATTATATACCTACAATTAATTCAAAAATGAAGTTCTTGTGTAGTATTTGCAACAACAACAACAATGAAAAAGTAGATACTCGTATAAATAAATAAAGTGAAGGTCAACTGGATTTCGTTAAATCGGGGTTCTATTCTATAGGTTCTCTGAAATCTCCATAACGATTCTATAAAAAAAATACCATAACCCTCCTGCCTGGATGTCAAAATACGGCTATATCTGTCTATTCACCACTTTTACGACGACTGCAATTGAAAAGCTCGATTGTTAAGTTCAAGGACGAATGAATCGTTGACTCGATTGTAAATTTGAGTCGATTGCCATTCTTTCGATTGTAAAAACATTTCGTAATCCCCCCCATCATTACCATATATTAAGTAGAATTTTGTAACGTTTCTAATATGTTAAATCAATTCCTATTCTTACACCTGTCGTTGCACGGTTGACGCATGATTTATAACACTTGAACACTTCCGAGTTCAAACAGTGTCATCTTTCGACTGAATGCATCCATATTCGATATTCCAATGCTTTTAAAGTAAATTAATCTAATATTTTATTTTATTTTTTACAGAAAAAATTACTCCCCAAATACTAATCTCTGCAAAAACTGTTATACTGCCTTGTCGTGCTGTGGTATTGCTAGCAGACGCTAATGTTCATAAAAAGGTTGAGGCGGGAAGGAAAAATTTAATTTTAAATAGAAAAAGGATTAACGGTCATTCTGATTGACTCCTTTACATGATATACAGTAAACTCCCGATTATCCATGGTAATGGGTGGCATGACAACATCGAATAATCCGAAAATATTAGTAGAAATACTGAGTAGACACTAAAATATCGAAAAATTATTCTTCATTATGAATACTATATATATATTCTTTATTATGAATACTATATGCCTTTATATTATGAATACTATATATATTCTTCATTATGAATACTATATATATTCTTCATTATGAATACTATATATGATATTCTTCGTATGAATACTGTGTATATTCTTCATTATGAATGCTGTGTATATTCTTCGTATGAATAGTATACATATTCTTCATTATGAATACTATACATATTCTTCATTATGAATACTATATATATTCTTCATTATGAATACTATGTATATATATATACTGCAAATATGTATATATTATATAACAAAACATATACTAATTTAAGCCAATAAACTTAAACCAATTTTAGCCAAAATTGGCTTAAAACAATTTTTTTATTTTATTTACCCTTGTGTAAATATAATATAAATTGATACGTAATTTTAATACAAATGATCTTTTTTGTAAAAAATACAAATTAAAGTCGTTAAAAAAGAACTTCATATGAGGAAAACAAAAATTAAACATTTTTAAATAAACGCCATTTGTTGGTTTGAAAATATATAATGTGATCCAATTCATATCTATAGGCACTATGCTGGTTTCTTTCGGTCTAGCGAATTGGTATTCATTTAGAAGCCGTTTCTTAATGAAATGTATTACAAAAGATTTTATACAAATATCATACAGTAAATTTTCGCCATAATGAATAACGATATAATGAGAAATTCGTTATTACGAAAATAAGACCAATCTCCGTGTCAAATGCAGTTAAGACAATGTATTAAAATTTCCGATTTAATCATGTAAATTTTTGAAAATTCTATTATGACAAAAACCGTACTCGAAATTAAAATTTCTTTTTCCAATTACATAAAAAAATGCACTTCAAATGCAGAGAATTGAAAATGATAGAAATAAGGTGTCACTTTTTATTTTGGAGGGGGATAATGATGAGAGAAGAACAAGTGGCATTTGAACAGACTTCTTCAGCGATAAAGGGCGTACAATTTCAACAAAGTAACGAAAGCAGTGACAAAGACGTTGTTGATGTACTGAAAATTGCTACCTCAGAAGCACTTTCATATTTGAAGAAATTGCGTAATTTTGTGTCTTCTCTAAAGAATATTCCGGATGATGCATTTCTCATATTCATTCTTTACAAACATTGTTATTATCTTCAGCTACGAATTCACTTGTGCAAACATAATTCACGGATTTTCTTCAGTAGTTTAAATATAAGGTTAGTCTTTAAGTTTGGCGACCTTGCGGTTGTACAGTGGTAAGGCGTTTTCCTAGTATGCGGTTATGAAAAGTTCGATTCCCCACTGTGCCAAAATAAGAGAACGATTAATTGAGCCCCCCATGCACCGCATAGTAGTCTCTATGGATCTTCAGTAAGAAGTTTCTGGGGAAACTGTATGTCTCCGTGCATGACTCTTTCGCCGTAAAACTCAAAAATTTTGAATTATATTTCACTAAATTATGTTCTCGGTTAATTTAATTATTTTTCCACTAAAATCACATCAGGTTAAATTAAAAATGTCTGTATGTTATATTTACGTGAACATATTATGTAGTATTAATAAATTAATATGAATTCTGTCAAAGCGAAATAATTTTGCGGTCCCGTGAAGTTCTTTATAACGAGATAATAAATTTGTAGTTATAACTATAAATAATTTGTGTAGAGCTATAAATTGTTCGTTATAACAGTGTATATTAATCAAAATCTTTCTATAAAATATGTTCATTACCGAAAGTGTAAATCGCAATACCGAAATTTATTTTTAGTTAGCGCCATCGATAGCTCAATTATCGAATGCATCTTTAAACGCGGGTAACCCAGAGTAACTGCATTTTAATGGCATTTTTTTTTGGTTCCATAGCAAACAATTTGTGAGCTATTTCTATGAGGTTCTAGCATTATAATATCATTAATAATTTTAATTAAAGTTGTATTTAAAAATTATTGAAAATCGAACGGGAAATTAAATAAAAATTATATTTTTCCATAAAAAATTAATCCATATACATAAAACTTAAGGATATTAAAAAGTGAATTAAATTTTATATGCAAGCGAATTATTCAATAAAATTCCAATTTTTGTGGAATAATTTATTGTATGTATAGATGGCGCCACTGCAATATCAAACGTATTTCAGGTCGAATATCCCTAATCCGAAATATTTAGGACTAGACATGTTTCAAATATTGCATTTTCTCCGATTTTGAAATACATTATTGGTAGAGTACCCTATTAACCCATTCTTAGAAGGGATACAGATTAAAATCGTTAAGAAAACCATATTCTCTGTTGGTTTAAAAAGGTATAATAAATTTAATTCATGTTGAAAAACTTCCTATTGATTCCGTTCTATTGGAAAAAATTATATTCTTTTGAAAGTCATTTCCACTTAAGTACATGATAAAATAATCAATACAAATATAGTATATATTAAGTACAAACTCTTTTTTGGAATATATTCATTATTGTATGAATGATAGTATTGAAATTTACTTTTAAGTTAGCGCCATCTATTGGTCTATTATTGAAAGTATTTTTGATCGCTGATAATCAGCTCAGTGATAACCTGAAGTTTGCTGTATTTAATACAGAGCTGTAGCCAGGCTGGGGCCAAGGTGGCTGAGCTATTCTGGACACGTAATCAGTCCCCCACCTGAAAATTTTTTTTCAAAATAAATTATTTTAGAATTTTATTTTAAATTTTTTTTGTATAAAATTGTACATGAAAATGGGAATTGTTCTTAACGTTAAAAATGTATTCAAAATAGATTTTTGAGGTAGATCTTGTATACATCATGCTTTTTTTTACAAAGGTTCGAGTCTTCATCTACTCTATAAGGATGGGGGAAATTATAAATTTTAGTGTAACTCCATAACAGGGTTGTCCAACATACAAGTACAACCCGCCAACAGTGTTAATCCAGCATGCCGACAGTGATAATCCGGCCCGCCAACAGTGTTAGTCCGGCCCGACGAGAGTGTTTATCCGGCCCACCAACAGCTGCTTAGAATAAAAAAAAATTCAAGACAAAAATATTAGATTTTTTTTCTCAAATACGGAAAAAACGCGCGAACAGTATAGGTGACCCTTTTCTATATGGCAAATACAAACAAATAACCGGGAAAAGGTATTTTTACGGAATTCGGTGAAACCGCTAGCCTGCGAGGTCCGTAAAAATATTTAAGTGACCCACGACCGAAAAGGTTGGACAACCCTGCTCTATAAGTTTTTAATGCAAAATTTATTTTAAGAAATTTATTCATTAATTTTAAATATATTAGTCTACTTAGATATTTAGTATTATTAAATATATTAATAAAATACGACAAAACGTTAAAGAATTTTAAAGCCCCTGAAACTTTCAGAGCCTTCCCCCCTTGCAACAAGTTTCTAGCTGTGATCCTAGCTATGATACAAGCTTCTAGTCTGATTTAAGAATAATAACTATCTATAAGTGGACTCATATATTCATCATTAATTAATGAATATAATTCTTAACAAGGCTTTTATCTAGAGTTAGACTGGAACTCTTAGTATAGTTTGCAAATAGTTTATATGTCGTAATTTTACAACAATATATATTATTTTTGCCTGCAAGTGGTGCGGGCCATGCTTTCTATTTATGTGGCAAATTAATATTTGCTGCACGGATAGAAAGGCGGAAGGGGAGGGCTAATTCACCAACCCGTCTAGCCAGCGTGGTGAAATTATGGCTAATTCCTCCATTATGTTGACACACCAGAAACCATGGCCCCTAGTCTCCAGGTGCTGGAGTGCTCCTGATCAAGGCAGCGGTCAGTGTGGCATGAAAGCAGGGGGTGCTAAGAATCACTGGAATGGCCCAGGCTGCCGTTTGTTATTGACCTTGGCTACGTTTAATGGACGATCCCTTGCTTCTGAAGCAAAACTTCAGGAATTGGAAGAAGAACTTGACAAGATCAAATGGGACATTGTAGGACTCAGTGAAGTTAGAAGAAAAGGTGAAGAGTTGGTGGAACTTAAAAGTGGACATTTGTTTTATTATAGAGGAACGGAAACTGGAAGAACAAGTGGTGTTGGCTTCTTAATCAACAAAAGAATTAAAGACTGTCTTCTGGAAGTTGAAAGTACATCAGATCGAGCAGCGAGGCTCGTTGTTCAACTAACCCAGCGATACCAACTTCAAATAGTACAGGTATATGCACCAACATCAAGCCATACCGACGAAGAGGTTGAAGAATTTTATGAAGAAATCAAAGAGTTACACACCAAAGGGAAACAACATATCAAGCTCATCATGGGGGATTTCAATGCAAGAATTGGACAACAGGAACAAGGAGAGACATCGGTTGGTAAATACGGATATGGGGAAAGGAATGAACGTGGCGATCAACTCATCGAATTTGCAGAAGCTGAAAACCTTAGCATCATGAATTCATTTTTTAAGAAGAAACCGCAAAGAAAATGGACATGGAAACACCCAAATGGGGGAACTAGTGAAATTGACTATATCCTGGCAAACAAGAAATCAATTATTGAAGATTGCAGTGTACTGAACAGATTTAATACTGGAAGTGATCATCGAATGGTGAGATGTAAAGTGCACTTAAATACTAAATTAGAACGACAGAAGCTCATTAGGAAACAAGTAAGTAAGAGGGTGGATCTAATGAAACTGAAAGTAAATACCGAGGCATTCAAGTTGGAATTAAAAAATCGCTTTTCTGCACTGGAAGGACTTATTGATGAAAGTGATATCTCAGAAGCAAATGAAAACATTGTTAAGACAATAGTTGAAACTGCTGGGGAAATTGGTGGTGTAACCTGTAAAAAGCACAATAGCAAATTATCTGAGAAGACGAAACAGCTCATGAAAAGGCGAAGAGATATGAAGGTGGACAATCGAAATACCAGTTCCAGGATTGAGTACATAGAACTTTGTAAAACTCTGCGCAAAAGCATGAAAGAAGACATAAGAAAATTCAACTGTGAGCTAGTAAGGAAAGCCATTGAAAATAACAAGAGCCTTAGGGTTGTTAAAGTCACTATGGACTTTTAAGTTTTCAAAAAATTAGTTTTTTTATTTTTGAATTTTAAAGCCAATGTAATTTTGAAAAAAGGAGACCAAAATTATTAGTGTACGCCAACTAATACTCGAGTCAGAGCGTAAATAGTTAACGCTTATGATCGAAAATATCGATTTAAAGGGATTGGTAATTAAAATGGCCCTTGACTCAAATATTTCAACTTTAAACACATGCGTATAATTTTAGAAAATTATTATTTATTTTACTTTAAAATTATCGAATTTTTACATGAATTTTTTAATTCAAACTATTGAAAGTTTTCTAAGTTATAAGATGTGTGGTCATTCTGTTCAAATGAGTAAAACACTTCTGGTTGGACTTCATCTGCATTTCAAATTAATTGTGTGAATTGTGGAGCATATATTTCTTTTCGTAATTCTAGAAGGCTGGGTTTACGAGCAAATATCCCTGAGATAAATCGTCGCAGTATATATGCTGCACGCTGTGTTTGTTTAGAACTCACTGGGTTGAAAACTTTCTGTGGAATCACGGACCTACCACCTGTTTCAGAGAAAGCGCATTCCAAGATCGTGACCCGTATACGAAATGCTCTTGCTTCAACGACGGAAACAGTAATGACGCAAGCTACTACCGAAAAAAAAATTGCGAGTGAGCTGGACGAAGGAATATGTGTCAGCGAAGATGGTACATGGAAGACACGAGGCCATTCATCCGCTGTTGATGTGTGTTGTGTGAGTGGTATGCATATGAGTAAGGTAATTGATGTCAAAGTTTTATCGTCTTCGTGGAGAGGATGTTACCATTGGAAAAGTGCTAAAGTGGGCTCTCTCTACCAGAAGTGGAAAACTAGACATACTTTAACTTTTACTGAGGAATCATGATGGATTATCAGCCAAGATGGAAGCAGAAGGCATGAAACGGATTTTTAATAATTCTAAAAGTCTCCGTCATGCACGATACTTAGAGTATATTGGTGATGGGGACACTAAAACATTCCCTGAAACTAACAACGGAAAACCGTTTGGTGCGAAAGTAAATACACAAATAATGGAATGCATAGACCATGTTAAAAAACGAATGGGAAGTCGTTTACGCAAACTGAAACAGAGTGCTGCATATAAGAAACTTTCTAACTGAAAACCGTTAGGCAGGAAAGGGACAATTAGCGATAAGCTAATGAATAAGTTTTCGTCTGACTATGGAAGTGCTACTAGAGCAAATAAAGACTACCTACAGAACATGCGAAAAGCCACCTGGGCTATTTTTTACCGTTCACGTTCTATTGATGAAGAACCATTGCATAATTTTTGTCCGACTGGTGATAAATCCTGGTGTCACTACCAAAAGCCGTTGCCAAAAATTGCGTAAAGGAATTTCATCATAAGAATTGTGTGTTAGTTGCAGTAATGGATGAAATTAAATCAGTGTTTAAAGACTTATCCCATCCTGAGTTGCTGAAAAAATGCATTGGAGAACAGACGCAAAATCCGAATGAAAGTTTGAACTCCGTCATGTGAAAGTATTGTCCGAAAACTACTGGCACAGGCTGAATAATTGTGGAAATTGATACCCACGAAGCAGTAATTTCTTTCAATGCTGGAAATGAAGGACGCTTAGCCACTATGCAAGAATTAGGTTTATTGCTTATCAAATATTTTATCAATGTTACTCTGCTGGCAGCTAATTTGCGTATTTTAAATGCAGAACGGGAAGTTCACATGATAATGCTTTCGCCAAGCTAGCGGTTATCCCGTGTCCGACTCCCCACTGTGCCAAAATAAGAGAATAATTAACTGCCACCGGTACCACTTCGTGGTCCGTGGTTTGACTCTCTTGTACCTTAAGTAAAAGGTTCGGATACTTGGGGAAAATTGTATCGGCGCCAGATGACCCTTGCGCCTTAAAACTCAAGCACATTTTAATCTTGGAATTTTATTTCTCTAATTTATATTCTCAGCTAATTTAATTATTTTTCCGCCAAAATCACATATGGTTAGGTTAAAAATGTTTTATGTGTTATGTTTATATATGAATATGTTATGTAATTTTCATAAATTAATAGGAATTCTATTATAATGAAATAATTTAGCGGTCTCGTGAAATTCTTTATAACGAGAACGTTCTCATTGGCATACGCAGGGGGGTGCTCATGAAAGCAATGAATTTTTGAATATTTAACACAGGAATATTTGAGTTGTAGCTACGTGAATCCCCACTGAGTCTATAATTCCTCCTTGTGAACTTTCTGCGTACGCCTATGAATGTACTATATATGTGTTAATCACCAACCTTCTTTAGAATATGTTCATTGCTGAAAGTGTAAATCTTAATATCGAAAATTACTTTTAGTTAGCACCATCGATAAGCCAATTATCGAATGCATTTTTAAACGCAGGTAATCCAGAGTTTACTGCAGTTTTGTGGAAAACTTCTTTTTGTTCCATAACAAACAATTCATTTGTTATTTCTGTAAGATTCCAGTTGTTACTAATATGTGTTAAAAAAATTTCGATTAAGGTTGACATTAATTAAAAATTATTGAAAATCGAACTGGTGATTAAATTATACTGATTAAATTATTTAAAAAATTGATTAAATTATTGATTAAAAACATTAAAAAATTGATTAAATTATACTTATATAAATTATACTTTTCCACAATAACTTAATCCATATACATAAAAAAGTTAAGGTTATTAACCACCCAGCCTCCAGCCATTTCCGCCTATTTCTCCTAACATAACTAAGAAAAGAAAACTTTTCTTACTATTTCTTGAAAACAGCCATTTACAGATCAATGAAATAAACCCCACTGCCAAATTTAATGCGTAACAAAAATTCGAGTGTTCGATTTGATTTTAAAAAAATAGGTTGTTCTGCGCAAAAACCAAAATTAGGACGAAAAACTGGATTTTAGGTGTAATGGTTGTAATGTTTACCAAGCTTAAATTAGTAAAAATTACGCAAACAAAGATTAGGTTAGCTGAGAAAAGTAGTCACGCATGCATGTTTGCTTTCGAAGTTATATTAGCCAACAAATTCGCAAACGTGGTATAATTAACTTTAAACTGAGCAAAAATAGGCATTTACGAATAAGAACTGTATATCAATTGGTTAGCTGCAAAAGCAGGAAAAAGTTGTGTACCAAAACATATACAGGATGTTCCGAAAACACCTGATCAAAAGTATATAGCCGTGATCCTTGTGCAAAATGGACCATAATGGACATTTACATAGGGGGTCGGAAATGAATATCCGTGGAGTGACGATCGTAAGTAATAATTGGATGAAAAAGAAAATTTACTCCCATAATGCACTTAGTTGTCCAATACACTGCATCTGGGCTGTATTATCAAGAAATTGGTATCTTATTAGCTGTGCATCTCTGGAATGTGGGAGTTAACAATTTCGAGCCAATGAAAATTGTATTTGAAAGTTTGGCTCGCCTCTTGAATTTAATTTCCCAAATTTCGCCGTCGCCAATTTTTGGCGAGAAGTAAGCAAACTATTTACGAACCGAACGCGAACCACATACACATTGATTTTTCCGTATTAAATTTTTTCCATGGTAAATGGAAATACAAGTCCTGCACCCCCTTCCCCCAATGCCGGCGGCCATAATAATAATTCAGAATCGATCAAGGCATAGGTGTATGGAAGGGGGATTGATGTGGGCCGTAACCCCCCCCCGCAATTGGTAGAAAATTAACAAAGGTCTATAGACCCCAAGATGAAGAGGTAAACCCTCTCATTCAAACCAACCCCTTTAGAAATTTTCTGCGTACGCTACTGGATCAAGGGTAATTTTTCGATACTAACTTTTATTATCAAGCTATTTATTATTTACCTGCAGGACAGACTTTTGAATTCTTGGACGGTAAAACATGAGTGAAAATAAAGGAATCTTCGAAGCATAAAAGTTTATGATTGGCAGGTGGAGGGCATTGACGGATCCAGTACGAATCCCAGAGGTGGGGGCGATTTGTATGAAAGTGCGCAAAGTAATTTTAAACTTCAGGCGGGGGTATCCCAGTAGCGCAGTTGGTAAGGCATCCGTCTACGGACTCTTGCTAACGTGGGGGGCAGGAGGGTGTTATTCCTTTTTGGCACAGGACTTCCTCGGCCTTACGGGCTCCCTGTGCAATTCCTCCTTCCCCCAATCGCCTGCCCTGCCCTTCGTAGCAAAAATTGGAACACTCCTTAGGCAAACTTCCTTAATTGATATTGCGAGTCTCGAGAATTTGAATTTTCAAACTAAACGTTTTGCTTTTGAACTAAGAGGGCTTCCACGGACCTAGGGGGGCCCCCATATGTTCGTACCGGGGAAAATTGGAAGTTGCAGCCCTACGTAGGAACCCTAAAGCCTTTATCTATGAAATTGCGCCAATTATAATCGCCAATTTCAGCAATCACAAGAAACCGCCAACACACATCGAAACCAGTTCGTCGCTGCTATTTCGCAACCCCGCGCCATAGTTGAAATTTATAGGCGGGCTATTTCTACGTTTATAAACTCCATTGTTCATTAGATATCTCGCTTCTCAGAACTAAAAGTATACATAACTCTATGGATATTCATTTCCGACCCATCCTCCATTAAAGGTCCATTTTGCACAAGAATCACGGCTATATACTTTTGATGCTATGTTTTCGGAACATCCTGTATATACGGCTCCGGAGGCTAGGTGGTTAAAAAATAAATGAAATTTTATATGCAAGCAAATTATTAAATAGAATCTCAATTTGTATAATAATTTATTGTATGTATAGATGACGGCACTCCACTATCAAACGTAATTCAGGTTAAATATTCCTAATCCAAAATATTTATGTTTAGGAATATTTCAGATGTTGTATTTTTCGGATTTTGAAATATATGGTATGCTAGGGTTCACGTTAATCTTTTCTACACTTCTCCAAAATTTTTTTGCACTTAATTTTCAACTGAAACTCTCAATTCACCATAGCGTGCACAGGCCTGGTGTTACATGGACCCTTGTACCCCGTGCCCTTTCCTACAATATTTGGAAATAAATTGCAATTTTACACATATTGTAATGTATAAATGTACGTAATATGTGCTTGGGCCGTCACAATATTTTTGAAGATACTACATTGGTGATAGCGTGGCACGACTGTTCTTGAGAGATGGGTTCGGGCTCAATTTTCGAAGTTTGAGCCAGCCCGAGCCCGAAACTTCAATATAGAAAAGTCAATTTTTGGCTCCAGTTGCATCTGTCTGATGAGCCCGGGCCCGTTGAGCCCGAAAATAATATGATATACAGAGTCCGAGCTAAGGCTTGGGCTGATCCCATCTCATCTCTACTCTCTTTTCCTTTGTCACGTTCAACCTGAAAGTGCTTTACAAACGAGACTTGTTCATTGATTATAGATTGTTCACCGTTTACAGAAATTGTAAGAAGCGACATACACACCAGTTTTTTGTTAAAAAAATTTTATAAATATAAATTTACCTAAATACTTTATATCTCTTTTCCTATTTCTCTCTCACACACACACACACACACACACACACACACACACACATATATATATATATATATATATTAAACTCCCCGATTATCCACGTTAATGTGGCAAGGTAACCGAGGATAATCGAATTTGGGTCGGGTTTTGCATCGAGTAATCGGGAAATATTACTTGAAATAGTGAATAAAAATTAAAAATTTTTGAGAAATTTCTTTTTGTTACTACAAATACATATATATTATAGGGTGGTCCTGAATTCTACTGACAAATTAGGGGTTATTGGAGATATCAACTAAACATATTTGCCCATATCTCCGTGTCCATCAAAGAGTCGGTTTGACT
This sequence comes from Dysdera silvatica, assembly GCA_006491805.2. Classification (NCBI taxonomy): domain Eukaryota; kingdom Metazoa; phylum Arthropoda; class Arachnida; order Araneae; family Dysderidae; genus Dysdera; species Dysdera silvatica. The sequence goes on along the minus strand of QLNU02015360.1, from coordinate 166,880,632 downwards.
GTAGAGGGTAATTATTGTTTACGTCCACGTTGTTGCTATGTATCGAATTACATGAATTAAATACAATTGTATGTGTAGAATCCGCCACTGCAACCTTGGATTCTACACATACAATTCTGATGAATTTAACTGGTTTTAGAAAGTTGCCTGAGTGAGCCCGACGTCTGTTGACATTAAATAATTTTGAAAATTCGTGAAACGGCGAATTGTAGCCGTTTGTGGAAACCTTGAATGTGGTGGATGCAAATACTAAATTCACTGTAGTGCCCGAACGGCTAATTTTTGGAAAAAAATTCACTGAACAAAAAATGTTTATTTTGATGTTCTTCACCTGTTACACATACTTGGCAGTTCCCAACTCTTTTCTAATTAATAGTTGAAAAGGAACAACAAATTAACACAGTTTAATAAAGATAAATCGTTTACGACTGTTTCAATAGCCCTGGGCTATTTTCTTCAGAACGGCCAACGATGTACACACAACGTGTAATGACAAATACGTGTTACAAACGGTGGTTACAGGTTGCAGGTATAATGAAATGAACGGTAAAAATAAATACAAACGCATGGGTTAGGGGAAACGTCTCTAGTAATGGAACATTAAGTTTAGAGAAATGTCTCTAGTAGTAAACCACGAGCTTAAAAATTAAAAAACAGTAGAATAAAATTATGCTGTATGGGATGAAATGCGCCGTGAGACAGTAGAATTCCTTCAATTGAAATGTCGCTCGTTTTTATGCGCTAACTAAAGTTCATAAGCCTGGTATCCCGCTGCGGCCCATAGTATCCAATATTGGTACATCAACTCATCTACTTTTCGAAATACCTCGTACGCATTTTTCTCCGTTATTGGCTAACAACGTTTTCACCGTTCGCAACTCTACCGATTTCGTTAAGATTTGATCGCTCTCTCCAGTTTATTCCAAGATGATTTCTTTTGATGTTAAAAGTTTATTCACTAATGTTCCCATTTGAAGTTCTCTGGATTGTCTCACCCAGAGATTACAGGAATTTCACTTTTCTGACGTCGAAATCAGTGAACTGGTCCGGCTCACGGAGTTGTGCATAACTCAGGCATGTTTTTCCTTCCAACGACTTTTATTCAAACAAACTGACGGTCAATTCTTTATCACCAATCCTATGTGACATCTATATGTACTATGTAGAGGATAAAATTCTTCAATGCATCCCGTTCAAATTGTGGACCAGATATATGGATGACACTTTCACCATTCTCCCGGATATATACACAGATCTTTCTGAAACTGTTGATGTTTTGAATTCGGCGGATCCATATATTCAGTTCACCTTCGAGGAAAAGAGCAATAGCACACTTTTTTTTCTTGACGTTCTCGTCCATCGAACGCAATCGGGTTTCCTCACTAGTGTTTACAGGAAACCATTTGCAGTGTGTCTCCCGCCTCATGCTTCTTCTGCACATCCACGTGGTCAAAAATTCAGCACGTTTTATTGGTTGGTTTCTCGGGCTCTGAGGTTTTCTTCCACAGATGAAGCACTTGAAACTGAACTCAACTACATTCGTGGAATTGCAACTGATCGCGGATTCGGGCCCTGAAGAAACTCCCACGACCTAAACTGCCTACTACTCTCGTTGGTTCCTCATTGCCCGCGTTGAAAACTGTCTGTATACCCTTTGTGCCTAAAATACCAAGGTTACTTCCAGCCTTCGGAAATTTAGTTTTTGTGTTGTCTTCACTCCCATTAATAAAGTGGGTTTCTCCAAATTCAAAAACGTCATCCCTGACCTTGATTTTTGGGGAATTTATTCCATTCCTTGCCAATGTGATCGTGTCTACATTGGTCAAACACGCAGAGCCCTATGAACTGGTTTAAAAGAACATGACACTGATATTCAGAAACAAGAACTCCACAGATCTGCTTTGGCTAAACACTCGTGGGAATCTGACCATACATTTTTATATCATAAAGCACAATTTATCCAAAAAGTTTCTTCTCCACTGGACCTCAACTTTTCGAGGCCCTATATGTATAATCGTCAATGCAGATAACGCCGTTAATGACCAGTTGCCGTCGAATTTTATCCCACATCGAACAATATTTCTTCATAAAATGTTTCTTCTGTCTCACGGCGCATTTCATCCCATACAGCATAATTTTATTCTGCTGGGTTTTTTTTTCTTTTTAAACTCATGTTTTACTACTAGAAACGTTTCTCTAAACTTTACGTTCCATTACAAGAGACGTTTTCCTTAACCCATGTGTGTGTGTATTTATTTTTACCGTTCATTTCATTATACCTGTAATCTGTAACCGCCGTTTGTAACACGCATTTGTCATTACACATTGTGTGTATATCGTCGACCGTTCTGACGAAAATAGCCCAGGGCTATTGAAACAGTCTGTAAACGATTAAACTTAATTAAACTGTGTTAATTTGTTGTCTTTTCAATTATTTAATAATGCGAAGTGTTGTCGTCAAATTATTCCAAGCTTTTCTAGTGTATTAAAAAAACAGTTTTAGGCTAATTTTTACTACACGGACCAGGATCAGGAAACGGAATTTTGGACTTCATTATCTCTACTGTATTATTAGCTCAATCACTTAAATTGTGTATCCAAAATTGTATTTAATGCATGTAATTGGCTACGTAGCAACGACATGATCGTGAACAGTAGTTACTCTCTACAGCCAAACCGGCCCCCTTGCGGACACGGGGATATGGGCAAATATGCCTTATTTGGTGTTCCCAACAACCCCTCTTATTTTGTCGGTAGAGTTCAGGACCACCCTGTATATAGCAAAACGCAGAACTATAGAGTAAAAAAATAAAGAAAGAAAGAAAGATACTGTCGAACCCGCTTTACACAGGAAATGAAAGGTGTCGCGAAAATGTTCAACACACGTGAATATCAATATATGGATAAAGCCTTAAAAAAAAGCATTTTTTAACCAAGAGTACACATATTACAAATGCATGAGACATAATTCTAATTAAAATATACATTCCTATAAATGATGGAAATTAAAATTATTAAAGAATATAGATTTTTAAATGAGCGCCATCTGTTGATTTTAAAACCTATAGTGAATTCTCAAACCGTATTGAAAAGCGTTCTATTGATTCCGTTCAGTCTGAAAAATTATATTCTTTTGGAAGTTGCTTCCACTTAAATATATGATAAAATAACCAGTATACAAATATAACATTTATTATTTATAAACTCTTTTTGGAATATGTTCATTATAGAAAGTGTGAATCGTAGTATTGAAATTTATTTTTAATCTAGTGTCATCTATTAGTCTATTATTGTAAGTATTCTTGGGCGCGGATAATCCGCTCAATGATAATCTGAAGTCGACTCCCCACATCTTTCACCCCCCTCTCCCACTAAATATTTGGCAAATATCTAACCTCGACTAAGATAAGCCTACGGTGGCATAGTGATAACGCGTTTTGCTACCATGCGAATAATCCGGATTTGATTCCAGCAGATACCCAGAATTTTTTTTTTTTTTTTCAAACAGATCTGCAATCCGGGATTTGACTCCCTAGGTAAGAAAAAGGTTTGAATTCCTCCCAAGTCCTAGCGTGACATCACATTAACCGTCCTTGCACCATACAGTACAGACGAACTTAACCCCGTCTTTTCTAGTACTCATCTCGTTGAAATCAGCGTTGATTAACGCCATTATCACTCTTCTGTTAACTGAAAAAGTGGTGGACAGACGATGATAACCAAGTTCATTTATCAATTTTCTCTCTCCACGATGGATTATTATTCCGGAAACGGCACATTCCCGATACACTCTTGGCCCTAGAGTAGGATGGTGAGATTTCTGTACCAGAATATGGCAGCTTCGCTGTGCCCAAGAATCAATTATGCCACTATTTTGGACCACCCCGTGTGTATTAAAATGTTAAATGGCACCCCTTTCTTTTAGATGATGAAATATTTCTCATTTGTAATAATAACAAGTTTAGGCGGAAATAATTTAATCAAACAACTTCGTAATCGAAAGTTTATTGAATATTTGCACTGGGCGTACATTATTTCACAATGGACATTCAAAATCATTCATCCATGGTACATACAATTCTACAATTTACTAGGAGTTGCTGAACGCAGTCAAGCAGACGACGAACACTGGAGTAACGTTGCATTCATTGTTAACACTGCGCTTTGAAACAATGAAATCATCTTTTGTCAAAAAGATATTTTAATTTCTTTAATAACTCAAATATTTCCAATAACAAAATAGACATTATAATTTATTAAAAATTAGAAATATAGTATAAATGTTTGGTAATATATAAGAATGATAATGCTTTCAAATTTTGTATTTTAGTCGATATTTTTTGATAAATTAAAAATAAATAGCAATAGCACTCACTTCTTAGCAACGTTGTATATTAATTAACAATTTATGTATTTCTTATTAATTTGGGACAACGTATTAAAGAATCAACTCCTGCTGCATTGAACATTCCTTACAAAAAATCTTTTCCACTGATTTCAGCAGACAAACAGCGGCGGATTTACCAATAGGCTAAGTAGGCTATAGCCTACGGAGGCAAATTTTCGAGGAACAGTTTGCTACCGAGAAGTTCGCAAAGGAGAGGCTGAATGTTTTGGTGGCCAATTGGATTGTTATTTTTAAATTGTTATGTTTAGATGCGTAACTAGGAATTGCCAAATGGAGATCTGCCATTTACTCCGCCTTGAAAGAGGCTTAAAAGGCGCCAAGTTCGCGAATACTTGCGAAAAGACGAATTTGAAATAAACGCCAGGGGCGTAAAGTTAAGAATTTGACAAAAGCACCAAAATTTTTGTTATTCCTCTAATTACGTTTGGTAAGACTAGACGACAAAATAGTAAATCCGCCTCTGCAGACAAATAAAAAAAATTAATTACACTCTGGTACATTTTCATTGTTGTCATATGTATTGTTTATTAGTGAAAACTGAATCTAGTTTTGTTTGCAGCATACAAGAATATAATTGCAACATTCAAGAATTGAAATTATTAAAAATTCCAGATGAAATATATCATCGATGCACTGCAACAAACAGTAATTCATTTTTTAAATAAAAAATTAATTAAGTTTTATTTTAATTCAAAATTAGTTTTTAAATTGTCTTTACGTTTTTACGTCGAAACGAAATTTTGTTTTTCTATACTGAATATACGCATGATCTTAATTTTTAAATTCATTTTGCAGCTTTATTTCATATTTGATTAATAATAATGGTAATAATATGTAAAGGTAGACGACTAGCCGAGAAGCATTCAAAAAACTTGCTAAACTTCGTAAAATGCACAAAATTCAATAAGAGGAATTTTTCAGTGATAAATTTAAGAAATTTAGTTTAATCGTCAAAACAGCCTAATAATTTTATAAATTTATCATCCAAAACAAATAATGCATTTTACTACAAATCTAAATAATTTTGTTGATGCATGCATGTAATGAAGAAAGAAAGAAAAGATACTTGGACTGTCTGAATTTTTTTTTATTGACAAATGGCCGGCTCTTTAATAATGCTTGCTTTGTTCAATAGATGGCGCTATGAGTTTTTAAATTAAACTTTATGGTAGGGAGAGAAAATACTTAAAAGAGAAAATAATTAAAATATATACGTACATATTTTTACCTTGATTATTGTTATTTCTAAAGAAAATTTAAGACTGATAAAGAAGTAACTGTACTTACCTTTTTGTGCTCACTTTTCCTTATGAATTTGACTAGATTTATCAACGAAACCCTGTCAGTTTTCTTAATTTAATTCTCAAGAAATTAATAGAAATCGATAAAATTACAGTTTCATAAAAAGAAAACTCATTGTTTTATGAGCTACATGAAAATCATACGTTCAAACTGAATGTATACCGTCTGCTATTGACAGCGAAAAGTTAGTCCTAGCTGTATTCCCCCAGGAGCGAGCATGTGCTATATACAAAAGACAACGCTCTTTAGGTAGAGGTTTTGAAGTAATGATTCTCAGTCACGCACATCATTTTTACAGAGATGACCATAGAAAATGGGAAAAAAATCACCCATATTTACTGTACACTATATATAATTTTTTCCTGCGTCATACACGGGCGATTTAGTCCAGCGCTAAACCTCTAAAGCTTCGCATCTCATGGAGCAAGTTGTTTTGTGCAACAGTCTTAATTCGAATAGCAGATGATGCTAACTTTGCACTTGCCCATTTTTTAATGAATTTGATTGCGTTTAACAATCAAGAAGTAACTTCCCGCACAATTTTTAATAATAACAACAGTTTCTTGAATGGACGAATTCGATACATCTTCACTTACAAAAAATGCGAAGACTGATACAGCCAATGAAAATACATTATTTTGATCGTATAAGGAACTAAATGTGTTTGTTCTTAGATATTTTAATATATCTGCATCTCTCTAACTTCTTGCCTTTTATGGTAAGACATAGAAATTACCTCAATGGAAATGGAAATTTTTTACACTATGTGAATATAAATAACAGATCACACTACTTTATTATTTAATAGAAAGGATCGCCAGTTAAATTAAAAGATGTTGATTCCATGAATTTTAACTAATTAAGTTTAAGCTTTGACGTAATAATAAGAGATTAATAAGTATGTAAACATTGCGGAGATACTTATATTCATTCGGTTTACAGGATTACAAATATGTTGCCGTAAACGTCAACAAACACTTCATAAGAACGACAGAGAGAATTCAACTCCGTTAATTTTAAGAAAAAACTTTTTTACGTATATCCATATTATGTATCAGGGGCGTAACCATTCAAACATTACGGGGGAGGGGCTCAAGCAGCTTTAAAAAGATCAAGTGATTTATCGTTAAGGAGAACACTGTACTTTGTTATTCAATAGGGGAGGTTTGAGCCCTCTGAGCCCTTCATTTTCCTACGCCACTGCTAAGTATACTGTGCAATCTAAATTATTAATGCACAATTTATACATAGTTCAATTTATATGATGGTAATTAATATAATATTTGAAAAAACAAGCGTTTTCTTATGATTTCCAATTCCACTCTGTATACTAATTGAATCGGTCATTTTGAAAGGGGGTCAACTCCATACGAAAACAATGTGAAATAACTCCTTTCAAAATGACCAATTCAATTTTGCCGCCCTAAGTTTTTTACCGCTCCTTCCTAGCCGTCCCAATCAGCGGTAGGGACATAAAAATTGCTACATTCAATATACGCCAAAAACTTTTGTATTGAGAAGGCTTTCTGATAGCAGAGAGTATCACTACGCCCAGGGCCCGTCCGTGGTTTTGGTCGCCCCATACAGAACGATAAAATGCCGCCCCTACCAAATAAATATTTACTGTCATTTTAGAAAATATACTAGCAAAAAATTTTTTATAATTTGATACCGTCCCTAAAATTGGACGCCATAGTCTATAGCCTAGTATAGCCTATTTGGAAATACGGCACTGATTATAGGATGATGGAATTATATATTTGAAAATGAATATTACTTGAACTGATAGAGAGGAACAGAAATATCACACTTCGGGCATATATATTCTGCTTTTAATTCACATCAGTGTAGTACGAGCATTTAAGAGCATTCCTTGAAGTGAGTTTGATATTATACTTTCTGAGTATATCAAGCTTTGGAAATAGCGATAGTATATAATAGTAGGCCCACTTGGCATAGTGGGCCTACAGTTCTTCTTTAATAACAGAAAATGGCTCAAACTTGAGTTTTCTTTGAAAATTCTTAATAAGAAATGCATATTGTAGTGCCTCAGCGTCTTATTGTTTACGTGATGAGACATTTTTAACTAATTTGGCAAAAAGCTATGAAAATAGGCGCCATTTTTAATAAAAATCTTCAAACATGCAGGATACCTTTATAAATCTCAGATAATCTGAAAAAAAATCTGTTCTACCACGGTAAGCTCTAATCAGCTATAGTTTAAATACTCTTCAAATGTACTATATTACGACTACAGTGCAGATTTAAAAAGACGAATTAATTTAATAAAGGACCAGTCAAAAATGTTAATATTTTTCTGTCGTTATTTTCTTTAATAAATTCATACGCCCATTTATTGCGATGGAAGTTTTAAAACTCTGTTCGGAACTGAATTCGGAATATAAGTATCTCAGCAATTTGTAATCATAAAAAGTTTTTACTTATAGAAAAAGTAAAATAAGTAATTTTAATTTTACACTGGACAGAGTTGATCGCCATCTATTGAACTGCAATGTAAATAATAAAGACATTTGGATTAGACTGTGCATTACAGGTAAAGACTTTAACAGTGTTAATAGGCGTCCGGGGCTGAAATTGATTATTTGTGCTTTATACAATGAGTGTCAGAGGTGGATCCAGAGAGGGATTTTGGAGGAGGATCATAAACGTAGAGTTCTCAAAATTTTTGAGGGGCCCAAGCACATTTTATGTACGTTTATACATTACGGTATATGTAAAATCGCAATTTATTTCAGATTATTGGGGGAGGCTCCTGCCCCACGGGCCCATATAACTCTACGCCTATGGGGGGAAGGATCAAACTTTTTGTAAAAATTCCGTCGTTATATGCGGTTGGTCGTTATAATAGGCGCTCGTTATAACCGATTTCCACCGCATTTTTATGAATTTGTGGGGATTTCCCTATCCCTCCCCCCCGTGGATCCACCACTTTGATGTACGGACGCAAAAATATATAATTTATTCTAAGTATAGGAGAATTTCTTCCTAATAATTTCGAGGAGAGTGTGGAATCCTTGTAACGTAATACCTGAGGTAGATACCTCTTACGACGGCTCTGGATACTGGTAGGGATTTGTACCAAACTTTAAAAAAAAAATTATTTAAGTGAATTTACAAATTAATTTTTAAATCGTGAAAACAAAAAGCAATCTTATAAATAGTGATCCATGGTGCCATCTGTTGTCTGAATTAAGCAACTTCGTGCTGTATGCATTAGTTGTATCTTTTCGTTAAAAGATATACAAGAAGCGCATCAGAAAAATTTCTTTACCTAACGAGCAGACCAAAAGCTGAAATTTCGACCAATTTTGAAAACCAAAGAAATGTGTTTTAAGTACAGTGGATTGCAAATATTGCAGCCGTATTTACTTTGATCAAGTCCTTTTGTTTGTTTATTTATTTATTTATTTATTTATTTGTGAAGTTCTATAAATTTTTAAAATATGTGTGCTTTAAAAGGCCCAGGAATACGTGTTAAGAGAGAATATAATAATTGTTGCCCTTGGGACTTGAAATAGACGAAAAAATTGGGTTCATTCCACATAGAACGTCTTCAAAAGTTAGCTTAGACCTTGCCCTGATTTATACGTTTAATACATCAACGGAAGCATGCTTTGTTTCTTTTCCTGCATCTTTGAAGACATCAACAATTCTACACCACCGTAGGTATTCATTTATCAGCATTAAAAGAAAATGGCATATGGAAACACTGCCAAAAATGTTTTGCAAGGAATTTTGGGAAATAATTTACAAATATTTATATTTAAATAATTTTGGTTAAAAAATTCATAAATTTAGATTGCATATAGATATTCATGAATTCGAATATATACAAACGTTTTGCATATAAAATTAGATTGAGTGTAACACTGTTGCCTCTTTTAGCTTGTCTTTTAGAATTTCCCAATCTACACTGTATATGATTTATAATATACTAGACGGAAATAAGAAATACACTTCATTAAAATGTATGTTTTATTGAAATTAAAGTTATGATATCTCGTTTTTCTGGGAGGCATACTGACATATCTAACACCAGAGAGATTAGTATTGAACCTTTAAAATATAACATATGAATAGAAGATCAATTTATTTGCAATTTTTAATTACGGTGAATCGCAACTTTTAATATGGTTAAATTAGTTTATTTTTTATAATGTAAATTTTCGTTACATGCCATTAAGAAAGTTCGCTACAACTACTTTAAATAAATATAATTATTGTCCAAATGTGTGTGTGAAATGATGATAATAATAATAATAATATGATTCTCCTCCTATATATATCTCAGACAAATGAAATAAGATACTAATAGCGAAAATATATTAAATGCACATTTCATAAATTTTAAAACTGAGTCAAAATTCAGAATTATTCTCTCAAGCTCGCAACCTTGTACGGAATGCCTTTCAGAAGAACATGTGCGCCAGTGCCAGAAAGTTGCAACAAGAAGAATTAAACGACAAACAACACTCATGAACCTAGCTGATAGTGTTAAGAGATTACCATTTTTACCCTGTGAACCTAAATAGTCGATATAATGCACATACAAGAAGGTATTTACAAACTTTATTCACGATGTTTCACCTGGTCATTTTGATATTATGATTATAAATTACAAATCATATAGAATGTTATTTTCAAATTGCTGTTTAAATATGTTTTGTAGGTCTTTTAATTTAGGGTAAATATTATTTGCGCATAAACGAATATCATTCAAGTGTCGGAAATTATAACTTACCGTTATAAAGAGAAGTTGCTGTACTGGTGATTACGGAACTGTACTAATGGAATAGGCTATAATGAAATACTTACCTGGTAATGGAATGAATGACGAATTTGCTTGAGGCTAATCGTGAAAAATTTAAGGGAAAACCAGAAAGAATAAATCAAAGTATAAGACTCTTAAAATATCGCATGTAATTTAACTTATAATTCAGAAAAGGTTTTACAGTTAATTTATATAATTTAGTTCTTTTATTTTATAACTTCATTTATTCTCAATTTGAAGAAGAAATTAAGTTACGATGGTAAACTTATCTAAGAGCAATAAATAACACTATCAATTTTGACTTTGCTTAAACGTTAAACAGAATTGCTTTTAAAATACTTGACAATAGTATGAACTCTGCAATGTGAGAATATTTAGAAGGAAGTATTTCTTTTTTTCTTGAGTAATTTATAAATAAATAAGATGTTACATTTAAAATTATACATGAGAAATTTAATAATAACGCAACATAATGCTTAGCTTACACCTTCGAAAGTATACAATATAATATATATATATATATATATTCCTATAAGATGTTTAGTCTCCTAAACTTCGATTTTTTTTTTCTTTTAACTTTGTTCGCGATGCATAATTTTTTTTAAAGAGTTTTGCTTTTCGTATATATGAAATAAAATTTTCCCCTATAAAATGGTTTTCCTGAACCGTGAATTTAGTTTTTCCCCACCAAAGTTTGAGATCCGGAATCAGACGAGAAAGTTTTTCATTTGCTTTGGTTGTTGTGATTCGTATTTCCTTTTAGTTTACGCGCGCGGTTCTACACCTTCCGTGCTCACGTAGAAGGAACATGAACCTCGCCGTATCACGAAGTCTGTGTCCGTATATTCCCGAGATAATGTGATCTTATACACTTTCGGCAAGGAAATGTACTGCTGCGAGATAGAAGCAACTGAATCTTATTGGAAAGTCAAATGCAATATCCCTTTTATTCAAGACTTTCAAAGCATCTGGAATTTCCAAGCTGCTGACTTGTCACTGCTATATTCTAAGCAGTCGGTACTTCCAGGAGGTGGCAAGCTTCCATTGATGGGTGGTGTCCTGGAACTAAGAGACTGATGGGCTGCCGTAGATGCAAGTCCTACGGGTCCTCCCATATGAGTCCCGGACATGACTGGAGCGTTCATTTGGTTCAGTGGGCTCGTCATAGTAGTGACGGCGTGAGGCATGGGAGGTGGAAGGTAGTCCATGTTCATGTTACCATAGTGGTAAGACGTTGGGCCATAAGACTGTGAGTAACAGCTAGGAGAGGTATTCGCCGACATTTGGTACGACCTCTGCATGCAGCTGTTGGCTCCCATTAGTTCTGCAGCAACCGGGCTAATAGTTGCCGGGCTCCAGATGCTACTCGAGTTGTTGTTGGATGTTACGGACGTTGGAGGTCCTCCGGATGAGGAAGCTGACGAAGAATGAGGCGGCAATGAAGGAGGTTTGTAGGGGGAGTCTCCTCGAGAAGACGACGGTGGCGTAGACGAGGACGGTGGACTTTTCGCCTTCTTGGGTCTACTTTTGGTCGTGCCTCCATTTTGTTGCTGCTGTTGTTGACGGCATTTAGCTCGCCGGTTCTTAAACCAAACCTAAGAAAAGAGTGGGATATAAAGAATGATGTGAATGATTTGGTTTATTGGAATTATATAAAAAACTCTCAAATTACATACACACCCCAGTTATTCTCATCCCCCTTCCTTGAGAATAGTTTTTACTATGACGACCAGGGTTCGGCAAATCCGGTCGCCATTGGTGACTGAATTTTTGTAGTTGGCGAGTAAGATATTTCCTTTCCCCCTACTTGTTTCCTAGGTCATCTTATTGGCGCCGTAGTATCGTTCTTGTCTGGCGAGTTCTCAATTTGTCGAACCCTGGTAACGACACACACACACAGGCATTTAAAGGATGTAAGATATTATTACCCTCCGCAGGGATAACACAATTGCCAAATATGGTCAACACAAGAAAGCCTCCGGGGCGAGAATTTTGTGAGTTTTCGTGGGGGAATTTATTATACAATAATTTTTGCCACCCACGTTTTAATTACAGCTCAAACTAGAGCTTGTGTAATTTTGGAGAAAAAGAGACGCCGTCCTCATCCCGTGTGACCATATTTGGCAATTGTGTTATCCCTGCGGAGGGTAATAATACCTTAACACCTTTACATACGGAGAAAGAGAGCGTTGTTTCCTGTCCTCATTCGTCTAGCGGTCCAAGACACTCCGGGCTAAACGGAGGGACCCTGGTTCGAATCCAGGATGGGGAAAGCGTCTCTTTTTCTCCAAAACAAATAAGCTCTAGTTTGAGCTACATACACGTGGGTGGCAAAAATTATTGTATAAGGCATTTAAACCCTTTATGTGTGTGTGTGTGTGAGAGAGAGAGAGAGAGAATTCCATAGACGCGTTATACTTGGCTGATGTGAATTTAGAAGAAACAGTTTTATCCTGAAGGGAAAATTACCTTTGTGTCTAAAAAGAAAGGTTTTCAACCAGTGTGTATTTCCAGTCCTCTCTTATGGATCAGAGACAGAGTCTAACAAATGCAGCAATACGGTATTGATACAAAAATAATATTTAAATTTAATTAATAAAGCAATAAATACAGCAATAAAAATTGTGTTTACACTATACTGCATTCCATTAAGTATTATTAACTAATTTATTTATGTTTTAATTACCGAAGTGTGACGTAGAATCATAAAATAAGTACATGCTGTTGGGAAAACGATGCGTATAGATTTGCTCGACTCAAGGTTGCCATAAACCCTCAATTTGTAAAAAGCGCAATATCCGTGAAGCGTAATAAAACGAGTCGCAACAAAACGAGGCTTGCTTTTATTAAACAAAGGTAAGCAAATGAACTCACAGATCTATGTGTTCGATATATGTTTAAGTATATAAAGAAAATATTATCTTTAGAGTATACATATACCCAAACAATTTTTTTTTTTACTTTACAGGATCGAGTATTGAAATTTTGCATATAAGTAGGAGTCTCACTGACAATTTTTTTTTAAAAAATGCCACAATTTTATATAATTAATTAGCCCGCTAATTATGCGCTAATTGGCATATTTTTCAAAAATCAATACCGGAGTTTCTAATTAACATAGTCATAATTTTCCTTTTAATTAAAAGTTACAGTAGTTAAGAATATTACCTGCTGCAATTATAAACTTAAGTTCATAAAATGATCTTTTACATCATTTTTTGAAAAAAGCAAAATTTTAATTTTTAATACGATCATAAAAATAAACCTTACAGATATTTTAATTTTTTACTTAACTCTTAGTTTCTAGCAGACAACGTACCCACATTCATTATTTTTAAATTAACATAATTTTTTTTAATCTGCAAAAAATTACGATTTTTTTTATGTTCAAAAATCATGTTTTGCGAAAATCACAATTAAAGTTTTCAAACTCATTTTGTGTATGCAATTAAGGTCTGTGCTGGTTTACGAAGTGGAAATAACGTTTCACAAACCTCCTACTTCGTAAGTTTGTCCTCCTTGACGTGTGTTTTTTACTCACTTTTCCCTTCAAACTCTGATAGTTTTACGCCGTTGTTTAGAAAGAGCAATAGAGTATTGTTTGCTTGTATACAAATAAAAATTATCGCTTTTATTAACCGAATATCATACAGAAGCCCAGGTCGATATGCATTCTCTTTATTATTTCCAGTTCTAGCGTGGTACCGGCATTAAAATACGCTTCTGCATCATAAACTATCAATTGCAGTTTATCTAAACCAAGTATGTTACTTTTGGACAATACTGCTACGCCATACCATGGAAACTTCCATTGAAATTGTGTGCTTTGTCATGAAAACGCTTTTCCAACATATATCTTACCTTTAACCTTTTATAAATAGGTTTAATTTTTGACCTGATTGGCAAGGAAAGTCCATCTTTATGTTCGTAGGGTACATTTTTTGCTTCTGCCCATTGATATGAGCACCAGCTTCCCGTTAGGTTCCGTGTGTATATGTAACGGATGATTATCACCAATTACATTGTGGTAAAAAGAAGCCCAAATTGCCCAGCTCATTGAATGTATAGGTTCTGCGTTTAGTAGTAATGTAATCCCAAACTAATCCCGCGTCTTGCCGGTTTTCGCATCCCTCAATTTTCGTAGCCAAGTACTCAGTCGTTTCTGATTTTTTTGAAAGCTAACGACGTAAAACACGTTACAGTAAAGATAGCAACTAAAGATTGCAAACGATAGACAAAATGAGTTGTGGTTAATTAGTGGCTGCCAAAGCATCAAATAAAAATAAATTTTAAAAGGAAAAAATAATAAAAATAATCTCGATCCCCGATAAAATGGGTAATATGTGCTCAAAACTGACACTTTTTATGCACATGACGCTTTGCCACTTACAAGGGGAACCCACAGTGAGTGCTCCGTCGATTTTGATGAAAGTACAGCCAAAATAAGGAAAATACGTATCTCGATATTCGTGCCAATGCGCATTATTTTCGAAGATATGCATTTTTAAAGATTTTGCATCCGATATATGAGCTTAAAACACAACGCCCTCTGCAAGCCAATCGGTAGCCTGCGCGGTAAGTTGTCGGCTCTTCGCGCCGTGTTTTTGTGTTCAATGCCTGGGGAAATCGATCACTTTTTTTTATGTATCCTTTTTACATGTTTGTTTATGTATTTTTATTAGTAAAAATACTTTGCTTACAATCGGATTTTTTTCATAAACTTACTTTAATAAAATTCATATTTACATATTTAATTCTGTGATACTATTTTTCGCAGTTATAATTTTTACACGAATTTTAATTTTTAATTGAAGAGTTGTAAAGGTACAAAAAGTTTAGGAGTTAGCTGTAAGTTTTTATGTGAATATAACTTTTATAAAATTTGCGTACTCATTGTCAACCTGTGAAGGGATGAAATTACACCAATAATGCAGTTTTGTTTTATTTAAGGATTGAAAGATTTTTTTCTGAAAACTTTTAACAATTCCATTAAATAAAAAAGAAAACTGCGTTAATTCGTCTTATTTTGTCATTATTAGCCTTTGCAGTCATCCTCTATTAACATTTATTATGCCTAATATTTTTTTAAATATATCTATTGACAAATGTATTTTAGTATGTAATGTTTTATTTTATAACATATAAACATTTTATTTTATAACATATAAACATCATTTTATTTTATAACATATAAACATAATTTTATTTTATAACATATAAACATTTTATGTGCATCTCATTTATGTGCATTTTATTTATATAGAAACATTTTATTTTATAAAATGCAATCAATTTTATTTTAAAACTGACTGATGTGAACATATTTTTTGTGTATCACTATCGGAGGTGTCGGAATTGTATACTGGTACACAGTTTTGGATGATAATTATCATAAAAATAATAAAAACATAAAAAAATTCTACAACGTGAGCATTTTATAAATGAATTGTTCGAACAACTGATTTTCTTTGTCTAATATCATCTGGAAAACAAATACCATCTACATTTTCAAAAACGCTTCTTTCGTTTGTTAACTTTGCAACAAACCAAGAGTACTGTAATGTATTCTTGAAAGTTGGCGCCGAAAGTTGATTATAAATAAGTGAATGGATCTTCAAAGCATCTATCTGCTCGCGTGTTTAAATGACTATTTTCTTGTAAGATTTCAACACAATTTTGTAACCTTTTAATGAAATTTTTTACTTGACGGAAGAAGTACACATCACGAGGTTGACAGTATGGGGTACAATGAGGTGGAATTACTTCAACAGTAGAAGAAGAGGTGCCGTCGTCATTTGTAAAAACATTATTAAAGTGTGCTGGATCTACTTAACTACATAACAGGCTGGATGGCTACACCAAAACTTTTTCTACTTTTCAACTTTTTGATAATCAACAATTAAAATTCGAGTAGAAATTATCACTGCCAATAAGCATACAATTAACATATAACTACATAAATATGAATTTTATTAAAGTAAGTTTATGAACAAAATCCGATTGTAAGCAAAGTATTTTTACTAATAAAAATACATAAATAAATACGTAAAAAGGATACATTAAAAAAAAAAAATGATTTCCCCGGGCATCGAACACAAAAGCACGGCGTGAAGAACTTACCGCTCAAGCTACCGATTGGCTTATAGAGGGCGTTGTGTTTTAAGCTCATATATAAGATGCAAAATCTTTAAAAATTCATATCTCTGAAAATAAGCCGCATTGGCACGAATGCCGAGACACGTATTTCCTTATTTTGGCTCTACTTTCATCAAAATCGGCGGATCACTCACTGTGGGGTTCCCCTTGTTAATCATAATTCAAAAACCATTACAGATTTTGAAAGCTGGAGAATCAGAAAAACAGGAAAATAAAATAAAAATGGAAAATTTGAAATTTGTTGGGTATATGTACACTTTAAAATTATAATTGCCTATTAGAGTTTTAGATAAAGAAAGGATGACTCTCTCTCTATCTAAGAAGGATGTTAATTTAGATATTTCTCTCACCTGGACCCTAGACTCCGGTAGGTTTATTTTGAGGGCAACCTCTTCCCTCATGAAGATATCTGGATATCTGGTCTTGCTGAAAAGTGTTTCCAACACATCCAGCTGAGCTCTGGTAAAGGTCGTCCTTTCTCGTCTCTGTTTCCGAGGAGGTGGGGCTGGGGCTGTAAAAAACCAAAAGAACATTCATCATACAATGTCCCCTACCAACCACTTAATCCTCAAAATTCCTCAACAAGCACGTAAGAAGTAGCAATTTTTTGACATTTGGACATGACAGCGTAAAAATGTGAAGTTTTGGAATTTCATTTCTCTATGTTCATATAATAAATCGTGCGAAATCATAATTAAATATTCAGTACTTTGACATCGATATTTCATTTTTTTCGTCTGGCGTAACCATTGTTCAGAAAAGTTATTTCTTTACCCTTTGCTGATACGGGAAATGTCTGTTGGCTGAATAAAAACGCCTTTGTTTTATAAGCAAGCAATTCCTCGTTGTGAAATCGTTATTAACGAAAGCAAAATACAAACTAAATAAATGATGAAAGAAAAAAAATTACAATGGAGGTACATATAAACGCCATTTACTATTTTAAAAACAATGATTAATTTTGAGAAAAGCTATCATCTCTATTTCGCATATCTAATCTAATTAATACAGAGTATGAAAATATACCGAGTTGGAGATTTACCAAAATTTCATAATATTTGAGTCATAGATGAGTAAATACATAAATATTTGCGCTGGTTTATTCTGCAATTCTCCTTTCCATAAGAGATTTACTGCATCTCAAGAAACACCTTAAGTTAATTATACAGATAAGTCTAACGAGTATTCATTTTTTATTTTTGGTACCGCTACTAAACTTTGCTTTCACGCCACTAAACTTGAACACCATAAACTTATATTCCTTCAAAGAGTAAAGAAACAAGACGGAGAAAGCAAAACACCACTGGCCAATGTGCGAATGGCCAATCGTACCGGAACGTGGCATTTTGGTTGGTAAACCCTCGGCCCCTAACCCACGCCCATGTTTTACTCCGCGGTCAATCCTCAGTTCAATCTCAGTCGTAAGTGATGTAGAAGTGGGGAATAATTTAACCATGGGGTTGGGTTCAATGTGGGCAAGATCCCATTAGCGCCAGGAACCCCCTGGCGAATTGGGGGTCTTCGTACAATTCCCCACATGATCTCCACTTCCCACCACCTCATTTCAAAGGTCATTACAGGATTAAGAAACGTTTTGGATGCCCTTAGCAGCGCCCGTGCAGTTCTCTCCAGTCCAACAAAAACGTTCTGCAAAAAAAGTTTTTGCCGAAGATGGATAGTCAACCTTCCAAAGCATTTCTTGCCATGTTTCGCTTCCTTTCACTTTGGTTTTGACATTTTTTCGGCGGGTTTTGTGTTTCTAGAGGTTGTATTATAGGAACTTTCCAAGGTGAAATTTGGGACTTGTATTTTTTTTTTCTACACCGCTAATAGGACTTGCTCTTATCCGTTCATCAAAAACCAAATTTTAAGTAGCATGCTGCTTAAAATTCAATTACATGATTGTCAGTGACTTTATAAAAATATTGCACCCCGCTTCTCTGCCTACAAAATATAGCTAGGAAAATAAATGCGCATTAATTTTACGAAATGTTTAACTTTTGCGGCGCATGGCCTATTAAGGATCGTGCTACATCGGGACCTACAACTTTTCAAGGAACCCTAACCTTTTAAGGCCTAGGGAAGCCCAACTATTGAACTGCATTGAGCCAGTGGACGACAGGCGTCATTTTCAGGCACCATTGGGGGCCGAACCCTCCCTAAGACACGATAGGCAAACGCTTTATTGCAGAGCTTGATTCTACGAAATGCGTTTGGCCTATTTCCGAAATTCAGTAGCGAACCCTCTAATAATGTGAAGAAATAAAACACATTTGTTCGGTTATATTCAAAATATTCAGGACGAAAGCCCTTTACTGCAAAAAAAGCCACTTTAGTGAGCAAGAATTTAGTAGATTTTTCCCTTAACTTGCGTACGTCGAATCTAAAAGTAGATTTCTTCTGTTTTACGAAATAAAGGGAAGCAATTCTTGTTTTCCTTCTGAAATTATGACAGCCAATATCTCTGCTCCTGAAGATAGTGTCACTGAGACGAAAGCTGCAAACAATTCTGAATCACACAAGGACAGCTCAGAAGACTTACCCGTCGACTCATCGCCAACTTTCATAATGGCATTAGAATGTGGCGAAAATATTTAACATCCAGGTATTTAAATATTTGATATATAATATATGCAACTGATTATATTCGTTTTCGCTTTTTATGTCGGACTTTATGTTTTATTTGTCTTGTTTTATTATTAACCCGGTTTTAACGAGAACCCGTATATAACGAACAAACATGACGATCCCTTTATGTTCGTTCTAAATGGGTTTTAGTGTATAAACAAATTAATCTATACACATGAGAGATTCTGTAAATTGTAGCATGATAATTTTTCCAGATTTAATCCTAATGAAGGTCCGTTAACGTATGTGGCGCAATATAGCCTAGATGCTCTTGCGCCATAAAAATCCAAACAAACAAACCGTTAACACATGCATTTGTCAAGGATACACGTTGAAATCAGTAAATAAACTCGTGAAGGTGTGTTCATAAATAAAAATGTCCCTGTATGTTTAACGGCGCAAGGATAGCAAAGGCCATAATGCGCCGAGGACCTACAATTTTCCGAAGGGTCCGAACCTCTTAAGGTCTAAGGAACTAACCCCCAGACTACAATGCGCAATTCATAGGTAAGCCTTTTCTTTTTCTTTTTGGCGCCATTAAGAGCCAAACCATGCCAAACGACGCGCCAAGCAAAGGCTTTACCACTGTACAACCGAAGGACTAATTATAAATATTAAACTTCCTAACATGAAATCGTATATAATATATAGTATATAATATATACTATATATATATAGCATATGTCGCGGATCAGGCGAATAAATATAAATATAGAAATAATTACGCATTGATGTCCGCGTGATAATGCTCGAAATTGTCGCGTGAAAATATCTCTTTTTCTAGTTTTCCATTTTTTTATCACCATAAGAATGTCAGTCGGCCAGCTTTGTTGTTATTTCTAATACTATTTTTTTACCTTTTTTATTTTAAAAGTTTGTTTTCTTTTGAGTGTGAATAAAAATTATTAAAAACACAAATGATAGCAGTGATTATATTTGATTACATTATTATACCGGCCATCGAGAAGGAAGCTGTCCCTTTCACTGCTGACAACCTCATCGGCGCCTCCTTCTTTGGTGACTCTTTTATGTATAATAGCAAATATATATCCAGTAGGGTGCAGCATATGCGGCACATAACATGCATAAATTGAGAGAGAGAATATTACTGTATATTGGTCAATCAATTCGATTATATACTTAAAGGTGCCATATTGAAAAGTCTTGTCTTTGTAGTTAATACACGCATTTCAGTATAAAGAAACAAAATGGTAGATTTTTATATTCAGGATATACATAAGTATTTACTCAAATTATTTTATATCCATTAGTGAAAAGCGGTTTATCCAGTTCTAACCTCCTCATGCCCAAAAGGAATTCATCAGTTTCAAGACTTTTGTTTACACCTTTCGACGTAATGGAGATGCTAAAAAAATGTTTTTATTTTATCATTGTATTTTTTTGTTATTATGTAATCCATAGTTCCATATAAAATATTCTCTACATTGGCCACCGATTTTCCTTCTAGTAGCAGTTGAACGAATGTAGAGCCCTCTCTACGCTGGGAGTTAGGGGGTTAAGCGATATGTTTTAGTCTACTATTATACCTTCCCTTTTAAATATATAACTATGGAATAAGGGATAAAGTTCGCTAAAAAGTTTTAGCGAGACTCCTGTAGTATTTCTGTCCCACGAACGTTTATAAAAATGCAAAAATTGTCACTTCTTCTGCATAGCAGGGTCTGCTAGGGGTGTGGGGATTTTACACAATTTTTTTTTTGTAGGACAGTGGTTAATGCTATGCTTTTTATGACTGCTCAATTACGCATGTATATGGAAGTATCGAAACAAATAGAGTATCTAGTAGTACCCTTACCAGAATATTTCATACAGAAACGAGTTTCCAAAATTTTAATAACCGGCTCGCTGAGACCCCAATTGCTCTCATCATCATCATCATCTAACAGAAATGATAACAACGAACTCTTATTTTCAAAATTATTTTGGCATGATCGCCCGAACCTCTGTAAGCCGGCCGCAACTCACCACAGATTCCATATCATAAGCAAATAATCTCTGGTCTAAAATAATTTGATGATAAACTAAATAATGAACGATGGATTGAATGATGAAAAATAAATGGAAGTGTTTCTAATCTAAAGGGAAACACAAAGAAATTCCCAAGGCAATGTTTTCTTTCTTTTTTTTTTTTTTTACGGAGTCACCAGCTCTGGGATTTGACTTCAGATGGTTGCTAAGCGGAAGACTTGACCCTTACATTGACGTCATCGATTGATATATCGGGACGCATCTGATTGGCTAAAAAGTTATGACGTCATATCGGTTATCTTACAATATGCTGGATCAAGGTGATAAATTTTAACACAGGTTCGAGGGAACTAGGTGGACAATATGATACAATACAGACACTGATCATGTGAATAAAACTAAGCCTTGGAAGGCTTCAAGTTTTAAAGATGGAGCTCATTTCTTGCTTTCAAAACACGGTAGTACGTGCACCATTTCTAAAGCAAACGAGAAAACTTTTCATCGGGGAAAAATATCGAGGGGTGAATAGTTTTAATAATTTCAAATAACAAAATGAAACATTAAAAAATAGAAGCATTTTGAAAACAGATTTTTCATAATTTTTTAAATGAAACAAAAAATAATACAATACTAGTTGACGTAAAAATCCCTTAAGTTGGATTCGAATTTGTTTGATATATAGAGACGATCAATCTAACCATAAACCAGAGCACCCGCTTTTTGTTTGAATATGTTAGCTCTCTAACTTGCAAACAATAATATTAATATATGCGCATCGCAGTCGAATCGTCAATAGTATGGATTTTATAATCGAGAGAAGTAAACAAAAATCGAAAATATGACAAAATATTTATTGTATAATCAAATAGATTGAAAATGAAATTGTTTACGTGAAAATCTATTCCGATTATTCGGAAATATCTCAGATTGATCCGAAAATATCATGTAAGCCGGATGCCTGATAATCCGGTTAACCAGAGTAGATTTAAATCTACTGAGCTTTATACTAGAAAATGTCACTCAAAACATCCCATTTATTGGCATTCTTTTGCTTTTAAAAATACTACAAAGCATTGGCGTAACTTGGGGGTTAAATACGGCGTAAACTGGGGGCAAATGCCCCCTTGCCCCCACCAGATTACGCCTATGCTACAACGTGCTCTAACTTTTTTTCTTATCGAAATTTATATTTTGGAAAAACATTAAGTAATAGGTTTTTGCTTTTAGTTTCAACGTCGATCTGGGTTATCTTACAGTTACATCTCGTAGATCTTTCAAAAATAGGATGAGATTTACCTGAGAATTACATGTATAGCTTATGTTTGTATAATCTTTTTTCTGACTATTTTTTTAGAACAAATGGGAAAGGAGCTACTTGATCTGAATGATTAGATAACTGGTGCAAAGATGTTTTCCACTTCTTTATTTGCTAGGAAAATGTATGTGCCAAATAACGTAGATAATGAGTTGGAAGGCTCCCCTCGATTAGATAATACATATTAATATATAGCACACTCTCTTTTAATTTTGTATGCTTGTAGGTCCTGGTTTTAAATGGTTTATAAGAGACCCATTCTCGCTACAAATAAGACATTAATTCGGAGATCTTCATTTTACTAAGATTGAAAAGAAAACATAGTGTTATTCACGAAAGTATTTGGACATAGTAAAAAAAAAAAGATTAATGTTTAGCCACTTATAACACAATTTCTATTTGTAAGCAACCTTTATAGTCAGTCAAAAACCAATCAGAGAATCATAGACAGTGGCGTATTAAAGGGGGACCAGGAGGCACAAGCTCCCCTTGGATATCAAAACACATTATTTTCTCTAAGACCGCATCACAATTTTCTTTGAAGCCACTTGAGCCCCATACCTCCCTATGAGTTTTGAATTGTTACGCTACTGATAATAGGCGTAGAGTCATATAAGCCCGAGAACCCAACAGTCCAAAAAGTAAATTGCAGTTTTACATATATTGTAGTGCATAAACCTATATAATATATGCTTACCGCCCCTGCTCCCCTTCCAATACTTTTTAAGACTTTAAATTACCGCAAAGGATGATTGTTTTCTAAAAAGAAACTATTGATTCCATTCAGTGATATAGCTTGGCAAATAATAGGCTTTGACAATACCGAAACGTCATATTGTATCAATATCAACATTTCAAAAATTACAATGCAGAAAACGTTCGGTCTCATCGTCAAAGGAAAGCAGCATATGATGATACCGACATTTGAATGTGTTCATTAATTGGCGTGAATTTTGTCAGTGTGATTTTCTGGAGACAATCAATTATTATAGTAGGCAAAGAAGACAAAACTTGTAAACCTTTTCCTAATTTGACGTACAGGAAGGTAATTTTTGACATCATGGTTAAACTGTTTTTCTTACAGTCTTGCAGGTTCAGATTTTCGAAAAGCCAGGTAAAATCACGCAGTTTTGTAACGTAAAGGTACAGGAGGGCGGTGGAAATTAGTTTAAATATATGTATTGTATCAATTTTATCTCTGCACTTCATCGTAAGAAATGTTTTAATTGATGTAACAGAAATTTTAATTACTGTAATAGAAAGTATAACTGAAGTAATAGAAATTTAACTAAAATATTATAAAGTTTAATTGAATTAATAGGAATTATATTTAAAGTAATAGTTGTGTCTATTAAGCAACTAGCTTTGAATAATATGATTTATATGGGTATAATACGGTAATAGAAGTGGGTCGTAAAGAGTTATATAATATTCAAGTCCAGAATATGAGGAAGTACTTCTGTAGAAAAAAAACACTGGCATATTCCCGCTTTATTTAAGCAACAACCCCAGCAGATACTTCACCCACTTTACTGAGTCTTAATGTCGACCAGAAAGTATTCTCCCTGGATGGTAAAAATAAATTGAAAGTATGGGCAAGGAAAACATTACACGATAAGCCCTAGAACAACCTTTAGCAGCCGTACATCAATAAGAAAACGTTAAACGCCTGATTAACCCACAGAAGTCTGCAATCCAAAAGAGAAACCTTAATGATTATCATACTTGATCAAGTAATAGGAAAGAAGAACTATCAGAAATATTTTCTAAAGAAAACTTTAGAGAGTGGCGAATGTAGATAATGTTCTTAGGTCTAGAAGCAATTCGGCACACAGTATCGGGAAATGGGGGGTAGTGTAAGATGGTCCCTTAAATTACAAATACAGACAAAATCAAATAACAAAAATAATCCACCAGGGACTGGCTATCAGAACCGGCTTATTGACACACACGCAAAAATATCCATACAAAAAATAAGAGTCAAAAATTTTGCCAGAAAAAACACACATATAAATGGTATTGCAATAGGGCAACTTTTTTATTAGATAAGTTGAAACCCTATTACCGACAAGACATAACTCATGGTTTTCCGGTTAACAAGACCACATATATCGTATATATAGATATAACCATAGGCGTAGAGTTGACCTGTGGTTCCCTCCCCCCACCCTCCCCCTCAATAATCTGAAATAAATTGCGATTTTACATATATTATAATGTATAAATATACATAAAATGCGCTTGGGCCCCCAATAATTTGAAAAACTCTACGTTGATGGATATAACGGCATACGATGTGAACATACAAACAACATGGGCAACAAAAATGACTAAATAGATATACCTCAGACACGATATCGAATAGATGGGGTACTTGAAAAAGATAGATATCATATCTCAAGTTTCATCAAGAAATTTAATAAAAAGCATATCGCTCTGAAACTCTTACATCGTCGTATAAAAATAGACAATTTTTAATACACGCCGAACTGTCGTGAAATTTCAAGATGTGCACTCGAATACCCTGTACGCATCGAATAGAGACTTGAGTAATTGACTCCGCCTGTCTGAAGCCCATGTCGCCGCGAGCAATTTTTTCATCGTGCCGTATATGATATTGAAGAAATATATATAAAGTGTTTTATTTTTGAGATATTTTTATGGACAAGAAATTGTCAACCTCGCTGAGTTGAAAATAATATAATTTAAATATTGGTAAGCTTAGACATGCATCGTGGTCCGAAGGTCATACCAATAATTCAGCAGTCTTGTTTCACTTCAACCACTGAACAATCTCGACATGCAAAACTCGAGCATACTGCATATTTCATCTATCCCATATTAAAAGTTGGATATCTGAAATGCCTGTTTAATGCTTTTACGAATTCCATATATATATACGTCAACATATACTTGCGTTGGTATTTTAAGAACCAGCACTGCACAACAGTGATGGCACTTACATTGGTAAAATTGCTCATTGGTGCGTTCTGTAAACGGGTTGGCACATCTGTAATACTAACGAGTTGACGCGATCTCAGAATCACGATTCGTTTGCATACAACAAATTTACTTGAACCGAGATCCTCATGAACATAAACGCCGCCTTGCGTCATGCCACTAATCACTGACTAGTGAGACACATATATACATACGTATGCTATATATATATAGTAGTATCAATGAATTACTTTTCAGGCCTCTCCTACGAAACTGACATGAGAAATATATTACAGTTAGTGTACGAAATGAGCACTCCAAGAACATGAACAGTATTTGTATGTGGATATAAAGTAATTAAATACTTAATGTATTTTGTATTGAGTATTTATTTACTTTATATTGAATACATTTATGTACACTTTGATATGTTGGAAACCCATACAGAGAACGTTTTCAACAGCACCGCTGTAAGGCTTCACATTAATCTTTTTCCCCACAAGACCAGCAATTCAATGATGCTAAGAATAAATGAAAGGGAATAATTTTAACTTTAAATTTACATGCACTCTTTTCTCAATATATTCAAAGTTTGTATGTATATATGTGCATTCTAAAACACTGGAAGAAACTCACTGTAAGTAGTAGAGAAAAGATGAACTGTGTTAAATTATCTAAGTAGTAGTAATAATAAATATGTAGTAATAATAAACATGCAAAAGTGTATTAAAAGTGCTCTTAATAGCCCATGCTTCAACAGAGCCCACTTTTGTTTTGGTTTTTTAATA
This sequence comes from Dysdera silvatica, assembly GCA_006491805.2. Taxonomy (NCBI): domain Eukaryota; kingdom Metazoa; phylum Arthropoda; class Arachnida; order Araneae; family Dysderidae; genus Dysdera; species Dysdera silvatica. The sequence continues at coordinate 166,854,314 of QLNU02015360.1, read as the reverse complement.
ACTCTTGTATGCCTTCGCTTTTTTGGTTTTGAAACCGTCATTGATGTGAATGATTTCCAAACGAAATATTATAAATCAAGGGCTATCTGCATTAATGTATCAAACTTGCCTGCTGCAGCTAATAAAATACTGGGAAAATACCTTCAAAACAGAAGTTTTTCTTATTCTTTATACAAATATTAAAAATGTTCAAATTTTCCGGCCATGTATCTTATTGAAGTTTGATATGGGTCATTCTGGCAGTTTAGATGGACAAAACAGTTTTTTTATTTAAGTTAAAATATTAATTTATTTATTACTCTTAAAAAAGGTTTCAATAATTTTTTACGAAATGTCACCTTCCTATACTTATAACGATAAAAGACGAAGGTGAAAATAAAAAAATTCAAAGATAAACCATTGAGTTTCAGCGGTTTTTGCTAAAATTTATAAAGCTACTTCAGAGGGTGGTGGTGTGTGGTGGCATACTTTAAATGAGTACGATGAATTCACGAGAAGCTCAAACGGGACACGTAATTTGCATGAAATGTACAACAAATAGACAAAAATGTTTTATGTAAGATATGAAATAAAAAAAGAAACGCTCATGCGCGCACAAGCAATTGAAGCTCAATAAATATAAATCAGCGACATAGTAGATACGTGCGATTATACTTAAACGTGCCCAAGTCGTCTTTATAACGATAAGCAGTTTAGAAATCCACATGTTATTTCTAAATAATAAAAAAATAATATGTTCGCCAGTGTTTATTTTAGGAACGTGAATATAGATTAAAATATTTTTCTGCCAAATACAGGATGTTCAAAATGTCATTGGGCAATTTCAAATGTTAATAACTTTCTAAATGAAATTCAAAAAATTTAAACAAATATAATTTTGAGCAACTTAGATATTATATTTTTATTTATTATGCATTTATAAATTAAAGCGATTCTTCATATGTCATCCATCTTCGTCAATACACTTTAAGATGTGTTTTCCATATCCAATTCTTGCATTTTTTTGTACACCAGTTAAAATTTCTTACACAGCTGAAGTTATTGGCAGTTTGATCTAGCAAACAAAACCAACTTCTTTAGATGATCTGAAGTGGGAAAAAACGCAAGTTGTACAAAAAATTCCAATTGTAATATTAGAACGTGTAATAATTTAATATGAAAAACGCATCTTAGCTTACAATAGCAAAAAGATGGAAGACATGGTGAAAGATCTTATATTATTAATGGATTTTAAATATAAATACAATGTTTAAATTATTCAAAGTTATATTCATTTTTATCTCATGACTGTTATTTAAAAGGTAATGAATATTTAACAGTTCACGAGAACTTTATAAAAGCCCTGTATATTCTATTTAAGCCCATTATGGGAAAAAGTCAATAGTTAATTAAATATCAGTAATAAATTAAGGTATTAGTTGATTTTAAAATACGGCACGTAAACGTATTTTTCAAGATATGAAGTATTTTAAATTTGCATCCATTGTGGAATTAATATTCGACCACGACATCAATTGAAGCCACAAACCCTTAATCGACTGTGTTGAGCATATCAGCACGCACTGCTTTCGCATTGTCAATTACACAGAATCTGAAAGCGTTTAGTTACTTCAATTTCAATTTAATTCGTAACCGAGCTACATTATAAAATTTAAAATTAGTATATAAAACATCGTTTAAAGTCCCGTCATAGGAGAGGACGGAAAGAAAAAATATATATACTCGCTTGACGACCACCCTCCCTCACCACCATCAACCACAGCCACAGAAGGTTTAAAATCTCTAAACAATACACAATAAACAAATCTAATATCATTATAAACCAATATAGAATTTGAAACTATAAGAGCTATTAAGACATATGTACAAGTTTATCAATGCTAACATTTCAGTAAATTACACTCGTTTTAAAATTATAGATCGAGAAGACCCCGCTTGAATAATCTGAAGCTAGTGATGTCCGGGGAACATGACGGTATTTCGTTCCATACTCTCGTTACTACTGTAGAAAGTCTAGTATACATTGTGGCTGTCCTATAAGTCTGAGGTACATACAAAATACCATGTCGATTTCGATATAAGCAATGTCTTGGATACAATTCTATAATGTTAGCATATATATTCATTTTAATTCTAAAATATGAGATAATAACAATTCTAAAATAATATAATTCTCGTAATGTAAGAATAGGCCTACGGGCAAAAACATTAGAACATATTTATTTAATTTAAGAAAAAATATTAGCTTACAATATTACAGATAATTAACGCAATTCTAATTATTATTTGGTGATTAATTCTTTTATGAAAGCAGCATGAATATTTTGAGTAACTGACATTTTGCGATCAAAATGTCATAAATTCCTATATAATTCAGCGACGAGGAAAGGTAAATATATATATATACATTTCTTGGCATTGAAAATAATAAAATATTCCATTAAGCTAAAAAAGCGATTATTTTCTTTTAATGCATTTTCTTCTGGTTTTCCTTATTTTCTGCCATTTCCGAGGTCTGACGTTTCCTGGGTTCATGCTGATTTTTTGGAATCTAGTTGAGAATTCTAGCTATTAGTTTTTGTTTAATTCTTCTTACAGCATGCCAGCTCATTTCTATTTCAGCTTTATTACTTTAACAACGACGTCTTCTGTCGTTGTTTCTCTCTCAGCCAAATATTTCTTTTATGATCCCTCCTAATTATTCCAGACATGCATCTCTCCATGATCCTTTGAGTTCTTTGCAATTTGTGTGCGTATGTGCATTGCTCCTTTCGTTAGATTCCATGCCTCTGATCCATAAGAGGGGACTGGTAATGCACACTGGTTAGAGATTATTAATTTTTAAACATATGGGCAATTTCCCCTTTAGGCATAAGCGTAATCAGGGGGTGAGGGGGTCAGAACATTCCATTATGGTACAAATTTGTACATATGTATATATGAAATTGTAGCCCTTTAATCCCCCCTCAATATAACCCTGTAATCTTCCCCTTATGAATTTTCTGCATACACCAGCACCTTCGTGATAAAGCAGTTTCTTCCGAATGCACACCCGCCAAGTTTAATAAATCTACGGAGTTTACCTACACCTTGTGGTTTTCCATCGATATCAATTAGCCAAGGTAAATATATGTAATTCAGCAATTTCTAGCTCAGTGTCGTCAATCTGTATTTGTAATTTCCCTATGAAATTGTGAAAAATGCTTTTATCACTGTAGATTTATTTTCGAGTCCAATTTCTAGCTGAAAGCTCCTGTACCATGTCTCAGAGCTCTAACAAATTCGTTGAAAAGGTAACAATGTCATCAGCAAATTGTCGGCAACAATCCACTTCCTTATACATACATATAAAATTGTCAATTTTGCAGTTTACCGAAAGAAATCGAAAACTGGAAGCACTGTAGGCAACAGTTTATTCGTTTATATAAAAACATCGCATCACCTAGTGATATCCGAAGCTGAAAATATCTAAACGAACTGAGACATCGCAATGCATTACAAAGCTTGACAAACGGCCATACCGAATCACTCAAATACTGGATTTAAACGAGTGCAAAAAGAAGGCTTAAGATCTACCAAAATGCAACAAACAATTCAAAGTTATTCTGGATAAAAAGGCTTTCCAAAATCCTATGAACGCTCACATTGCGCAAAAGATTATATAAAATGTGACGGAACAAACTGGAGGTAAACAAATAAACTGCAACTCCGTCGCCTTTAAGTTGACGAGATAAATAAGTAAGAAATAAACAACTTGAAAACGACGACGATGGAAAAAGAAATGTTGATTTCGACAACTTCGCAAATAGAAAGTAAAAAACGCAGGAAGCGAATAATTGCAAATGGCAAAAAGAATGTTCACGTTAAGAGGTTGAAGTGGCAAGATTATTAAAAAGAAAAAAAAAAGGACGGTAGGGAGGGGGATTAGGCAAAATATCATTACCCGATTTCAAAGAAAATTTCGAAGAAAAAATTGAGAGGAAAAGAATTTTCGGAAGATTACAATTCGAATTTGAACGGCGAGAAAGCAAAGCAATTTACAGCGGAAGAAAAACGCGCAAAATGAAATATTTGAATTTCATTAAAACATACCAGTTAGTTCTTACGAAATTGTCGTAATAAAAAAAACGGGTGGGGAGAAAACAGATGTTTTACCCACCCTACCTCCTTATTGTTAATCCTAAAATTGACTGTGGAGATCTGATTAGGAAATTTAAAATATCAGTGCCGAGTTTACGCATTTGAAATCTTTAATACTTTAAATTTATTAACATGAAGTTATTTATTTTTTCAACTTTAAATTTTAACATTTTGATATGATCCATTGAAGTTTATACATTTCAGTAATTATTAGAAATTGAATCTGAAATTTACATATATATGTGCTAGAGGTGAGACGGGCTCAGCCTGAGCCCGAGAGTAGGCCCAGACCCGAAACGGATTCGGGCTCTATGTTCCATATAGTCTTGGAGCTCAGGCTCATTAGAAAGATGCAACCGAAGCTAAAAACTAACTTTTCTATATCGAAATTCTTCAAGGAATACAACTATGTGTGATTCGCCTTCGAGGATTGTTGAACACGTGTATATAGAAATTCGAAGGAAATTAAATAATGTAGTTTAATAAAAAATTTTTAAATAAATTGTACGTCAAAGGGTTAATGTTATATTTGAAGTTTCGAGCGCGGGCTGGCTCGAACTCAAATTTCCACAAAGTATATTGGGCTCAAATTGCTAGTTTTCGGGCTCAGGCCTCGAAAAATGAGCCCTAATTCTTCTCTAATATGTGTGTGTATATCACTAGTAACTAAAACAGAAACAATTTTATAGTAGCACTCGTCGTTTTTGTATGCCATTTTGGTGGTGGGAATAAGTTGATACAATCCTTAAGAAAATCTCTTATAAATATTTCTGTTTTCAATAGAAGTGGGAGAAAAGAAAAGTTCTATAAACAACCCGGAGCTGAACCGGGACCTTTCGGTTGCACGCTGAATGCTCTACCAACTAACTTTTCTCAATCTTTTCAGTTTACCAACCCACTCACTTGTTTTCTCTCATTTCTATTTAAAAATATATAAATTTGCACTTGGAATTTCAGCAGACATTTAGCTCTGGTTTCATGTTGTAATTAATATTTCCGTAATATGTGATTAATTCTGCTATATGTATTTTCGTTATATGAGATTAATTCATATATATCTTTTAAATGTGACTCAATCTGTTTCTCGACAGTATTGTAATTATTAAAATATTTTTTTACATTTACGGAGGAAATTGTACGTCTTTTCAAAATTCGCAGTTAGAAAATTTTATTGCATTTTTATTATCATTATTAATCAGTACGCTTGATGATTATGAAACCATTTAGGATCTTATCTAACGGAACTGAATGGATAACACTTATTCTGTAGGTCTTGCCAATAACCATGCTCATTTCCTTATCAGTTTCAATTCTTTCATTTTAAAAATATTACGTGATTGGTCTACATGTGCCTTCAAACAAGTAATTGTGAGGAGTTTGGAATACCAGTAAACTTATGTATATATAAACAGACTTGTGTGTGTTAGAATTCAATATATGCACGTATGGCAATATATGCACATAGTAGCAAATTTCTAGAGAAAACACTAAATAAAATACCAAGTACCAAGGAAGGAATTTACATCCAAAGGGTTAAACACTGGTAAAATAGTAAATGAAATACGAATGAAATAGCTTTCGGACGCGTCAACAGCAGTCCTTCATCAGGAGTAATGACGATGTTATGTTTCTGTCTCTTTTTAAACCCGAAATTTCTTAGAGCAGTCTCGCAGAATGGGAAAACCCAAATGGGAAACCCACACCACGGAGCAGCTGGAGAGAGGAATTCCCATACATTTCAGAGCAAGACTTATCTGTACGTACACTAGCGAAAGGAGACATAGCCTCACGTCTGGCAGAACACGCTTTACAACACGGACACGAACCCGACTGGGACTCAACAAAAATACTACACCGGCACATCACAAACAAGAATCGTAGACTCTTCCTAGAATTTTGGAAATCTTACAAATTACATGAAAAAGCCTTTAACGCACCATAATTACTTCCATAAACGTACAGACAACTCTTACACTAAACTGTAGGGAATTCTCCTCTTTGGGTGCTCCGTGGTGTGGGTTTTCCCATTCTGCGGGACTACTCTGATGAAGGGTTTTTCCAGAAATTTCGGATACAAAAAGAGGCTGGAAAACAATATCGATATTACTCCTGATGAAGGACTGATGATGACGCGTCTGAAGGTCTAAGTATTTCATTCCCTATTTTACCAGTGTTTAAATACATGTATAAAATCAAGAGATGTTGTGTGTGTGATTTTGTTTTATATTGCAGCTGCCTCCAAACATTTGCAAATCCTTTAAATACTTATTATGTATTACAAAATACAAGCAAATTAGTTATCCATACTCTTGTTCATAGAAAAAGCAAGAAAATTCATTTCCAATGAATAAACAAGAACTAGGTTTCGTGAAACTCGTCTTAAAAATAGAAAGTGTTAACCTGCACATGTCGATAAAATTTAGCATGGATAAATGATCGTATAGATATTGACGATAAAACCTTGACCCGAAAGTGTCATCAAACCGGTTCACTCCTCTCTGCATGGAACGCTGACAAGTTGAAAACGAAACCGGTTACTAGTTTTTATGATGACGCCCTAAAAATGTAAAATAATTGTCAACCGAAAGGTCAGGATTTGCTCCCGATCATGGTAAGCTGCATGCACTGTCAAAAGAAAAGAAAAACATCTTTTAACATTTTTACAGAGTTCATTTCTAACATAACCCTCTCCGCAAAATGCTCTTAATTTTTCTTCTTTATATTTCTCTTTCTTAATAACGTTCCATTTTACAAATCCTGTCACAACTATCCCAATACCGTTAACGAGAAAAGCAATAAGTGGCCCCAATCAGGGATTTATACACACGCCAAACACCCCTCCAGATTTATTGATACACGCCCCCTTAATGAAATCTAAAAACCCACATTTAAACATACGCAAAATCTAATGCACACACCCCTAAAAATCTTGAACCCCCCCCCCCTCCCCCAGTTTATGAAACCTCGATAAACTCCTAGGCCCAATAGAACTCAGACCTAGAGAGCGAGAGGAATACGAAATTGTAAACTTATCAATTTTATGATTCGAACCAGTGTTAGACCTGGGGAAAAAAATATATGTTTTTAATTAAATTAAATTAAATTAAAAATTAAATAAAAATTATATATATGTAATTTTTTTGGATATTTTATATATTCTCAAAATAAATTATTGTATAATTTTGTTTTATATTTTTCATTTATTTTTAATTTCTTTTTTGTGCATGACGATGGAAACTGTTCTTTGTCGTTAAAAATGTATTTAAAACAGATTACTACGGCAGATCTTAGGTACGTCACATTTTTAACAAAAGTTCAAGTCCCCATCGAATCTACAGTGAGGAAAAGGGAAAAAGTATACCTACCTCTGCATAAGGTTTCTCAACACAATATTTATGTTAAGACTTTTATTTATTAAATTTCAAACGAGGACTTGTTTCATTCCGTTTCTAAAAGTGATTTTTCGCACAAACCATTTTGAAAAATACTCAGATATTCCATATATATTGCTCTGTGTCTTTAAATTTTGTCAAAGCGTATAGTTCTAAAAATTAATAAATTTCATTAAAGCGTTTTATGTCTATTTTGTAGACATCTAGTATTATATTTTTTAAAATTGCTAATGAAACGCATCAAAATATTAACGAATTCTAAACCTCCCCAGTAACTTTCCGCCCCCCCCCACACTGTAAGGAAGGAAAAAAACATAGACATAGAAACTGACACAGTGCTTAATCATCAAACAATGGCAGTTTCTGCGAACAAAATTAATTCGAAAATAACCGAAAATGAAACATACTTAGATTGTAAAAATGTGCACTTTTAATATAAATATACTTTAAACTGTAAATAAATATTAAGAATATTCTCTTACACTTGTTATGAGTAACACACACACACACATATATATATATATAGAGAGAGAGAGAGAGAGAGAAGGAAAGAGAGAGAGAGGGAAGGAGAGAGAGAGAGAGATTTGTCAAATGCAGTAAAAAGACATGTACGTATATGTATGTACATTTATTTTTGAAACATTACTTTTACCACAATTTTCTACATATACTATAAGTCATAATTCAATTTAATAGAAAAAGTCAAATTATGGCCTATGAGATCAGACGAAATTTGAAAAATTTAATTTAGGCAATTCGCTTTGAAGGAGCATTAAAAAGTCTTATTAGCACAAAAGAAATTGTTTTGGAAATTCAATATTCAAATTATATCTATTGAAAGTATACGCTCTAAAACAGTAATTTAATGAATTTTGCACTAAATGTTGTAGAGGAATGATGTGATATGGATGTATATATATTTTCGTATTATTTCTAATAAAAAAAAATTCTTTTATTATTGTGGCAATAAGATAGTGGCTGATGCTTATACTATGTATCATTCCACGCATTATTAGTAGAATATCATGAGCTACCAGTATTCTGCATTGACCTTATTATCTAAAGTTTGTTTTTTTATGAACTAATCAGTATTGTTCTTATTAGCTTGTATTAGTTTTTTATTAGCCTTTATTAGAGGGTCGGTGTTTGCTCTTATTACAAACTTAATATTACTAACTCAATGGCAAGAGAGTCACACCTTATATTTTATAAAGTGAAATAAAATTTTAGTTAATAAAATCATCGGTAACTTGAAATAAATTTTCTTTTGCAAATGTATCATTAAAACTAGTACAATATTGGACACAAAAATTTTGAGCGATGTTTTTCCTTTTTCTAAATTTTCAGAGCATGAGAAATTCAACGCATTCTTCACCGTCTGATGGAAGACTGGAAGTAGTTTATAATTCACTGGAATAGAATGCAAAGCAGAAGCTTGAAAGCTACTGTCTTAAGATTTGTATATATTCTATATATTTGTTTTCAGATGATAAAACGTTAATGGGAACGGATAGGATGGTCGTGAAAATTTCATCGGAAATGGATCGTCGTAGCAGCAGTGAGATCGTAATGGAGAACCGGTGATGTGCCTTACCTCCCGAGAGCGTATTGAAGCTCTGTTTTCGATCTTACCACTACGACATTTTGGGTGGTATATTGTGTGACTTCAACGGATTGCAAACAAGTGCTCTTGGAGGATATAGGCCAGCCACGATCGATTCTGAAAGAGTGCTAGAGCCTCTGAAGCAAGTAATGGGCTTTTATACGTTTCATATGCATCAAGCGTCGGCCGTTATGCAACTCGGGTTTTCTGGTGGACCTTTCTATCCAATTCTACCGCCTTTTGGCCGCAAACCAGGGTTTTTGTGCACAAAGACATTTTTTTCAGGAGCTTGGGGATTAAGCGCGCTGTCCAATCTGTCGGTAGTGGCTGGTATAAAGGCACAAATAACTGGATTAGCGAACCCCGGCCAGTTCTATTTCGCAGGTGTGCTGAAAAAAGGCTCCTCTCTTTTAAGGGTTTTCTAGTTTTTTCGAGGTATCCCCCCACCTATTTTAACTTCTCTCTCTCTTTTGCCCCTTTTCTTCGTCTAGCGCCTGTTCTACCCGCCCCTCATGAGTCCTAATCTCCATCTTTTGTGAGTGGGGCGGGAGGAGGTGGGGGCACGTGTATAATCCCTCGATAGGGTCGAACATTTCGTATACGGTCTATAATATCGCTCTTTTTCCCTCTTGTATAGTCTTCGCAGAGAAAAAAGGTTTCCCTCGTGGAAGAGGCGATTTATTAATACGTCCCGAGGAATTAATCCCACCCTTGTTCGATAGCCCACCCTGTCCCATCGCCGATTCATGAAAGGGACAGGGTCCTCTCGTTTTTACCTAGGATGCCATCAACAGTGGGACGCTATTATCTACCACCCCCCACCGTTGCCACAAACGGACAACGGGCTGAAATAGTTTACATTTTAGAGGTAAGCATGAAATGCTGAAATTTTTCAGCATGACATTGAAACTTAGATGAAATGCTGTCATGCTGTGTATGGATGCCATTCCGGGGTTTCAGCCCTGGTTCGTATTGTGTTTTTCGGATATGCCATTATGGTTTCTCATGCTAGAATTCTCCTTCTTATTAAAATATAAAGAATTGTATATCTTACAGAAACAATTTTTAGTGGAAACCATGTTAAAAAACTAGGAAAGCAACTTAAATTTTCTAGTATTAGATGGCGATTTTCCTTTAATTATTATGTTTTTGAATGTAAGAAAAAAACATGTACGCAGTAAAACAGAATGGGAGTATAGAAAAGTGTTAAGGTAGCCCTTCTCACCATTTTTGGACGCTTTCCTGCAATGTGTACTTAGGGCTCCACGATCTCTGCAGATTAGGATATTTGCATATATATACCGCAACGGTTGCCTAAACTAAATAATTTCTAGACTAGCAAGAAACGAAATATACATAAATAACTAAGTATAAAAAGAAATGTAAATATATTCTAAGCATATTCTGTCCAATGCGATTTTTTAAAGTGCTTGTTTTTAGAATGCATATTTATTGACATGCACTGAGTAATATGCTGAGAAAAAGAGATTTAAAAAAAATGTTTTGTTCGTGACGATTTCGCGGATGCAAATGATTTCATTAGATTTAAAAATGTCGTCTTTGCCGTTTGCTGTAAGTGTGGATCCGTATAAGCATCAATTAGAAATGTGAACGGCGAATAATCTTCTTACAAAAAAAACAAAAAAAAACAAAAAACATAAATCTCGATTCAACCTGTAAGTAATCTTATTTATAATCTACACACACAACAGTGACGATTTGCCTGTGATAGTCTAATGCCTATATTTAAGAATGTGATGTGATTTGAAATCATTTCTTTTTTGGGGCAATGCTCTTGTTGTGGGTTGAGTCATGGTACTAATCTAAGGGGCGACTACATCTTACGCGCGCATGTGTGTGTGTGTTACAATAACATTGACAAATTGAGTGCAACTTAATGAAAGCGGAGATCTGATTAGATAAAACAATCACCACTGAGCTATGCATTCAGGAATTAGTGACCAATAAAATACATCGATACAATTTCGGCTTCGTTCTCCAAATTTTAATTGGCTCTTGGCTGATTACCAGCGCTTGATAACGATTAAAATATAAAGGAGGGAATATTTTTACAATTTTCAAATCATTTAAATCAGCGGTTCTTCAACAGTGTTTCGCGGACCCTTGGGGGTCCTCGGGACTATATCGGGAGGGGGGGTCCGCGAGATTTTCCCAGTGTTCCACAAAGGTTCGGAAAAATACTAAGACAAGAGCATTTGCTCTTTAATGCTAAGAATAAATTATGAGGGGACGAAAAATTCTTTCCTTAAATAGTGAAAATTAGTGATGAAACACTAGAAATAAATACATATGATGCAAATTCCGGGCTTTAAACTTTGAGTTAATTCTTGGGGGTCCGCGAGGGCGAGTGAACTCTGAAGGGGGTCCGCGGTCTAGGAAAGTTAAAGAACCACTGATTTAGATAACTAAAAAGATCATTAAACGCATAAATTACAGAACTTCTCACAATCACAGTAAAACCCCTTTTAACGGACACCCATCAGATACGGTCAGATAAAAATTCCCGTGTAAGCAGAGGCGGATCCAGAGAGGGATTTTGGGGTAGATATAAAAGATAAAATATAGGATCTACTTATAACGAGCCCGCATTTAGGGAATTTCCAGATATAGCGAGGAAAATATGGATTTTGTTTGGTATAATGATTAAGCTCAATATAATTTAACCGCTTTTAGCGAATAAGTCTTTTTTTGGACCCCGAAATTAACGAGCAATTTAAAAAATAAAATAAGCAATCAGCCCTTTTCCAAAAAAAAAATCTGTCCTTATATGTGGTTGGTTGTTATAATCGGAGCTCGTTATAACCGATTTCCACTGCATTTTTATGGATTTAGGAGGAGAAAATTCCAATTTCCCCTGGATCCGCCATTGCGTGTAAGAAACTTCCTTCACGATAATATCCCTCTTTTACGGTCTCATCCCTCTTTTACGGACAAATTTTTCTGTCGGGTGAGTCCTCGCTAATGAGGGATTAATGAGGACTGTATAAGTTCAACTGCTTGTAACTGATTCCAGCAAGACAATTGAAATCGGTATTATTTCATTTTCTGTTCAATGTTGATATAATATACGTATATCATTAAAGTATTGCAAATACAGTCAATCCTGCTTAAACGAATATTGACGGTTCCAGCAAATATTCGCTTAAGTGGAATATTTTCGATTTTCCGGGGAAACAGATCCACAACTGCATATATATACTTTAATCTCTAAGTAAGCTAGTGCCAATTGCATAAATAATGAGCAGGAAATAGCATTGAAAAGTATAGTATAATATGAAAAAATATAATATACATACCTAAATGTTTTCTAATAAAAGGAAATGGTACACTAGCAAAGCAAGGTGGGGGAGGCGCAACAAAATGGCCTAATAACGACTAATAGGAACTAACGAAATTAGGAAAGTAAAAACTACATCCGAATGGATGAATTTATTTGACTATACAGAGGGCATTTCAAATTGCTGAAACTCATGTAAAGCTTCAATTTTTATATCAAAACACTTTAATTTTCGGATCACCAGTGCGTGTGTTAGTTTTTGGAAAAGTTGGCCGTGCAAGCGGCACTGCGTTTCCAGAGAAGGATGGTTCAAAAACCCATAAAAGGAAGTGAATAGGTGTTATTCCTAAAGGATAACTGAAGAACGATGAGGTGGGCTCATCAGAAAAGTATTTGTTGTTTAGTTACATGTTATTTGTTGTAAGGATCATCATCATTAACATGTTATTTGTTGTAAGGATCATCATCATTAACATGTTATTTGTTGTAATGATCATAATCATTAACATGTTGTTTGTTGTAATGATCATCATCTTAATTGTTATCGTGGCTTTCCTTCTTGTAATAATATTTAGTATTTTTTGTATTAAGATTCACAGTAGCCTATTAGGGCATTTATGGCGCAGTATAGCCCAAATGCTCTTGCGCCATAAAAAATCCAAAGACAGACAGACAAACCTAATAATGAAAAAAAACTGCGCCACAAAAGGAATGACTTTGAAAATAATTAACATTTAC
>QLNU02015360.1:166817673-166841043 GCA_006491805.2 Dysdera silvatica | reverse complement strand
TAATTATTTTATTACGTATGCGTAGTTTGAAATTTTTATTCCTTTCACGGGTTTTACGAGTAAAGGTTAATACGAGAAATTTTACATATCTTTACCTTTTCATATTATCTATCTATTATTGGATCTGTTAGAACGAATACAGCTATATACGAATGATTTAGGTTAATTTAATTCAATGTATAATATATATAGTTATATCGAATACCTCGGTTATGGCAACTAATGGATATAACGTAGAAAATCTTTTAGGTCCCTTGATGTTCGTTATAACGAAGTTCGACTGTGTGTGTATAAAAATACCAATGCTATATTTCTGTTGCATATAGATACTACATATATATTCGAATTGGTAATACATAACTATAATGATTGATTATAGTAATTGGTAATACATGATTATAATGATTGATTATGGTAATTGGTAATACGCAATTTTAACGATTGATTATAGTAATTGGCAATACATGATTATATTGATTATAGTAATTGGCAATGCGTGACTATAATGAATGATTATAGTAATTGGTAATATATGATTATAATGACTCATTATATTAATTGGTAATACATGATTACAATGACTCATTATAGTAATTGGTAATACATGATTCAAATGGTTGATTATAGTAATTGGTAATAGATGATTATAATGATTGATTATAGTAATTGGTAATATATGTATTAAATTATTCCTTTTGCTGTCCTGGTGCCTTAAAACTCAATCATTGAAACTATACATTAATGTGGGCCATTATTACAATTCTGGAGAGTAAAAATGAAGGTAAGATTAGAAAGAGAAAGGACGAAGCAAATCCTTTCCATTGATGGTGGACAGCAAAGCTTTAGAGTAAAATTTATTTTATTTATAAAGATGACAATCGTTCCCCCATCATTTCTCTGAGTCATATTCCTAAAAGATATAGGCCTATTTAATGTAGTTAAACCTCGTTAAGACGAATTATTTTTGATACGAATCATTTTCTGAAGTCCCGTCAGATTGTATAGCATACTATGCTTTCTGGAAAAGGCGAATTACTCTTAATGAAAACATATTTTCTGTTCCCCTTGGTGTTCGTCTTAACGAGGTTCGACTTCATACAAGCATATAATGAATATGGTAAAAGTAGTTTAAAATTGCAGTTATCTCTGTTCTGCTGTTTACTTTACATACGAGCGAAGCTATTCGTGAACATCCTGGTTTTAAAATTATAGACTACAATTTAGTTCCTCTACTTTGCGACCACCGTTTAAGAAGGCCGCTTTAAGTGAAGCTACGTTTGGTTATCTTGTAAGAGTTTCATTATGAAAGTATTATTTTTATTCTGCACATTTGCATGGTGTGTGCACTCTTTTTTCTGACTCTTGTAAGTTCACATAAGCTGGGTTGTCTTAAGTGATGGGCCACGAGAGGTCCTGACTTCAAACAGGGGCTCTTTTGTAGCAAAAATTATTTCTTATTGCAAAAATTTTGAAATTTAAAAATCAGTGTTGAAAGTGATCCCGAAAACGATCAAACTCATGGCCTCCGAATGCTCTGCACGTAAGATTTTAGTTTAGATCAAAATGATAGATACTCAGAAAAAAAAAATAGCCCCTCACAAACTTTTTTTTTTTTTAAAAAAAAATCATTTTCCTTTGCACAGCATGATATTAACTTTTCTGCGGAAAAAAATGAAGGAGTTTCCCTTAGACATGAATTTCACTATTTACATATACTGGTTTCGGAGTTGAAAGGGACAAGATCCATTCAATTACATTCCGAGAAAAGGGAGTTTGAAAAGGTGATAGATACATTATCATTAGGTTTATGCGTTATTCCCGTAATAAGTGCTGTCTAGAGGGAAATTAGGGCCGCATATAAATTTGGCTTATTATTGCGAAGAGTAATATGAAATTCAAGCAAGAAAATGTGTAGAATTTAGGAAAAAAAAAAACTTCTTCCCTTCCTGAACTTCGAACCCTCCACATACTTTTGGAGAGAAAAATTATATTTTCGTGTTTTAAACAACTGCACACGAAATATTTAAAAAGAAGCCCATGACTTAAGTGTTCAGGTCTTTAATAATGGGATGAAATAGCTCACCAATTCGAAATAGAAGAAATCTCTATATAATAGCCGCGGCACCCCTACCCTCAAGCCATAAAGCTTAAAATAGCGATATATATATACCATTATAGTAGCCTCCGTTGGGTGGGATGTAGGAACACAATATTCAATTAATTATAGGGCATTTAAGAGTACCGAGAGGCAGATGACTTCCATCCCCACCCCTTTGCCGCGTGAGTGGGGATTAACGCCCCTTAAATCCCTAGCGTACAATATCAATCGGGAGAATTCACACCGTACGTATGTGGACATTATGCACCCATACTGAGGGAATAGGATTTTTAAAACTTGTCAACAGTGTATTTCGTTTTGCGGGGGAGAGAGGGTTATATATGTGTACAACTCTGGGTAGCTGATTATTGAATTCCCCCGTTTATGAAGCAAAATTCTACATTAACAGAATACGATGTATTTATTTGCTGTTTCAAGCATTTGCTTGGAGATGGATAATAAAAGATAGTTAAACAAAAAATCTAAAAATAATATTGTCCATCTGATATCCAAAGTTAATGTAATATAATTCATTTGTCGTGTATTTGTTTCTAATAGGTTACAGTACCTTTCCCAGTAGTGTAGCAATTCAAAACTTAAGGGGCTGGGCGTGTGGCGATGGGGCCTGCCATGGACGGTACGAGTACTTATAGGGGGATGGCTGAGAAAATTAATGGATACTTCTAGAGGCTGAGAAAATTATTACCTCCTTCTCAAAGCTGTCGAGAATTTTAGTGAATGTACAAGATACCAAAACGCTACAAAAATAATTGATACTGCTTGACAATTAGTAATGAGCTAAAAAGTACCTTATTTTAAAATGTGACTGTAAAACTTTTGAAAGTAAATGCATAGCAGGTTCGGGCGAATCAAATTTTTAAACGGCTAGGGGAGCTTGAGCAACCCCTCTGCCCCAATATGGGCGTCCATGTGTCAAGCGCCTTTAAAGATGATTTTGTGATGCGGCCTATGAGAAAATGTATTTTGATATCCAGTGGGGGCTCGAGTCCTTGAGCCCTTCCCTTTCTTACGCCGCTGATCTCTCCCATTAATAACTTTCAAGGAACTGAGAGAAAACGCCGTTAAACAGGAAGGGACGTTAATCGGAAAGTGTGCAATTTCATGAAACATTCATCAGCACCGCAAAATACTGCCTGAATAGATACAGTTATTAGTTAGATTAAGTAATTAGAAAAACGTTATTGAGTGAGGTTAAGTAATTAGAAAAACGTTATTGAGTGAGGTTATTGTAAGTCAATTAGTTATATCAGTGTGTGAAAAAAGTTTGAAATCTTTCAATCAATGATGTTTCCATGCTACCTTAGTATGGTGCTGTAATAATATTTATGCATAAATCAACCTTCGTAAACTTATTTTTAAATATTTGTTTATAAAACATGGAAAAATGCCTTATATGGACCTAAGTTTCAGTGGAATTTTTAATATGGCATTTTCTCCAAAAATGCCGCAGTGTCATATCTAAAGTTTGCTTTTTATTACTGTTTATAAACTAGTGATTACTCATTCAAAGGGTGTTTTCGTTTATAAAACCATAACTGCAAATTTAAACTATCCACTCATTTGTGGCATGCATCTAGCGTGGAGCCGCACTTCAAGAACATAATAGCAAAGGGAGGGTTAGAGGGATTTGGGGAGCTTAAAACTAGGAAACGGCCTAATTACAATATCTAATATGTTTAAAAGGAGTCATAAATTACGCGAATTCACAATATCCATGGGGGAGGGGATGAATTATATGATTCCGAAAATACATTAAGACCATTATTGACAGGAACATGGTCGTGGAAATAAAGTACACATTTGTAAATTGTGCCGTAACAAAAAAGTTACAAAATTTATATTTTTTTTCACCCTCTACATACTATCTTTAAGCAAACTATGTATTTTTTATTTGTGTTTAATAAATTTTATAATATTGTGCTCCTATACATGGGGCAAAATAAAACCCTTATCGAACGCTGTTTCAATAACAATGACACGTGAGAGGATTTTCGTTGCGTTACGCTCCGAACATTGGATTTTTCTTTAAAGTTAGTTTTCAAAACTAAACAAAATAGTAATTAACTTAAATCTTCACAAATAAATTAGTAAAATTAACAACAGTTACGTTTCTGCATAAGCATATTCGACATTGTTAATAGAAATTACGCAAGAGACTGAGGCGACAAAAATGATTATTTAAAAACTGAGAAATTGCGCTCATGGATGCTATGTAAATATGCATTTTGGTTAAAGATTTCATTGGAGTCGAACCTCGTTGAAGCGAACACGCTTAACACGAAGTACTTTTAGAACGAACTGCTTCCTAAATCCCCATTAAATTATACAGAATTTCTTGTGTGCTTTTAGTTCTTTTAACTTGAGCACGGTTAACATGAAAAATAGGCCCTTTTTCAAGTCCCACGATGCAGTTTTTCTTCGAGTTCTAATCTTTTTTTGAAATAAAGAGTTCCACAGAGGGTCAAAGTAGCCACAAGTTTATAATAAATATACATATTAGTTTTTAAAAAGGGTACCTTCTGTTCTAATAGGCCTAAAGGGCAACGACGTTGTTGTTATAACGTTTTATAAAATAACCCCGCCATAAAAATTTGTATGTTTTTACTTCTAAAGGTCTAGCGGGTTTGGGTGATCAGGTCACTTCGAACAAAATGGATGATTTCATCCCCAGCATCCCTAAACCAAATTCACAATATGAGATAGTCGTAAGGCGGTTAATTCTGACGCTAACGTCTATCTATCATCGTTAAGTGCAAAACTAAATTGCAATCGCACAGGGCAGAAGTCGTTGAGTTTAGGAAAAAAAATTAGGTGTTTTAAATAATGTGGATCATGTAAATTTGAAGAAAACAGAGATTACCGTAAAATTCAGGATTGCAGGGAGTACTTCATGGACGGTATTAACAAATTGAGAAAAAAATCGAAGCTGCTTGTGCCGTTAATCAGTTCGAGCATATAATATAACTTGTGACGTAGTAAAACAAGGATTTTTCAAATAATCCATTGTACATAATATAGACGTTGAAAGTATGTCCATACTGATTTTACGAACATAATCATTTTATCATTAGAGAATTTTTATTTTTGTTATAAAATATGTAAGTATATAGTATAATATAACAATAATGAAATATATATAAATAATGGCAAAATATGAATATGGTAACTAAAGGTGGTATTAAATAATTTAGTAATGCGATCCCATCCTTTCAGGATAATGCGAATTAATATTAACACCAACATGTTCTTTGTCCCCTCCCCTAGTGTTCGTGTTAGAGAGGTACGGCTGTGTGATCCCATACGGATAACGCGAATTACTTGTAAGGCCAAAAAAAATGAAAAAAGCCACTATGAGTTTCACATGGTCCGTCGATATATTTAATAATATAATAAACTAAGTATATTTCTACTGAGTAAAGGACCCACTAGACAATTATAAATTTCGTCCATATGTTTTATCCTTTTAGACCAAAAACCTCAAATACATATGAGTTACATACAGCTCCTTATATGGAACGGATGGGACTATTAAACATCGGTCCTTCTCACCGAAAAGCAATCAACCAGCGATAGGTTAGAAAAAAATGCAGCTTTTTTGGTAGCTTTAAAAGCTTGCTACTGAAGCAAAGGGGAGCAAACATTGATTCCTAAAGCAGAAGAAGGGTATAGGGGGGGAACATATCCCTATATCGATGTCCAACACGTTACAAAGAAATGTGGGGGCGGAAGAAGAGGTAGCTCATACGAAAGGGGAGGTCACAATGTCGTCTATATGGACACAATAGGGGCGGTAGGGGTCCATGTCGACGCACGTGACTTCCCAAAACCTCAAAGAAGACGGGGCGTGAAATGAAGTATTTAAAATATCCGTGAAACGAACTTTTTCTAACAAAATTGCTACGCAGAATCGAAACTTTTGGAAAGTAGAAGTCCTTCAGTCACGGTATAAAATATTAAATAGGGAAGGCATCCTTGCACATAGCTGTTAGATGCTATTAAAAACAAAACAAAGGAAAAGTGGACCTGCGTTTAAAAAAAAATCCATCTAAAAGGCACCTCAATTCACGGACATACACTCTATTCGTATATCAAGTCATTATTATCCATTATCTTCTTCCCGTGGATAATGGAGCTTTTCGATGCGTGTGCGTATGTATTAATACAAAAATGTAGTTTCAAATAATGTTGACATATAAAGACATAATCTTTCAGTAATTAAGAAGAGTAACATGCAATCGCGCATACGAATACGCAATGATCGATACTGGCATGACCAATTATCAGAGTATTTAAACTAAAATAAAAACCCGTGGATGAAAACATTGAATCTTTTATTTAAAAAAAAAAAATCTTGAATCTCTAATAAGTAAAAGGTATTATACATGTTAAACTCCTGTCTTCATTACCAAACGTTTTACACATAAAAAAGAAGAAAAAATACACGAGGAGAAAAGTGAAAAAGATAATCTTAAGGTTCGTACGCAGTCTTATTTACGTGAAGTGAATAAAGAAGTTTTACTTATTAAAGGAGATGAAGAGAGTGTTTGTTTATTAATTCCACTAGATCGTAACCTTTGTAAGCTTATATGAAATATTTGGTTATATTAGTCATATACTACTTTTTACTACTTCTTCTCGCCATTGCAAGGTGATTTCATCAGTTTTTTCGTGGCGTATAGCGAAAAGATTTAACTGCACTTTGAAGTGATGATTTAGTAGAGTACAATCTATTTTCATTTATTGAATTTTATCACGCCGTTTTAAAAATATCGCTTCGAGTAAAAAATTAGTTTTCTGCGTAAGTCTATAGCTTTCTATGCAAATCTTGGTAGTTCTCTATGCTATTCTTTATAGATTTCCATGCAAGTCTTTATAGTTGCCCATGAAAACATCTAACTCCCTTTGTGAGTATAACTCTTCGTTGCTAATATAATTATTACAGCTTGAAGTAAAGCTTGATGACATGTGACTTAAAGTGTTTCGTTTAATGCATTATTTAAAATACAAAAAACTATTGAAACCGGAAATGGATTCTTTTTTGTGTATACAACGGATCGTTTTTTTTGTGTTTTTTTGTGTTTTTTTTACAAAAAATCTATATTCGCAATTTAGTTGTTTCTGCTTCCTCGCGATGTACTTTCTTTTTCGTGGTGTAATTAAATTATATCTAACGTTTATTAATAATGTAGTAAGATAAATTTATTTTTATCTTTTATTTGTGTTTTTACAAGGCAAAAACATTAAAGGTAATTCTATACCGGGAGTTACAGTTCTCAGAAGAATTCGAACCTCAAGCCCCACCCCTCGATTTATTTATTTATTTATTTATTCATTCCTTTATTTATTATGTACAGGACTACTATTTTTTTTTTTTAAATTTTAATTGTGCAGCTTGCAAAATAATTGCCGAGACATAATTGCATAACTTTCAGTGTGATATCATTTAATAATTGATAAAATAACTTGGGAATAGGACAGAGAGGATTCTGCTTGGATATATATCCGTTGTTTAAATAGAAAATTGTAAGTATATATATATATAATAAATGGCTTAAATTTCCCCTCGCTTAGAAAGTAGAGAGAGCAGAAATATACGCCAGATGGGAAGCTCCCTCCTTTCTAAGTGAGAAACGTAAGGAACAAAGTTGTCAACCCGGCGTGCTATTACCCCGTATCACGCCTCAGTACCACCTTCTGTGGTAGTTTGTGACAGTTTCTTCAATTGTGTCGGCATTGTGGGCACCTTTGTGGCATTCTGTGAATCTCTGGGCCTCGATACACAACCCTACACAATAAGCCAGCCACGCTTCCGCTTGCGTTGGAGGGTCTGTCTCCTAATCAAGATACGATATCGAGAACACGGTGAAGCAGATCTATGAATATAACATTTAGCAATACCTAACGATTATGGTATTAATCATCCTCGCTTACCACCTTTAATCAAAACTTCTTGGTTTATATGTTGTTTATTAAGCTCGTGAAATCGATTATTTCAAGAATCGTGTTGGTAGCTGTATTTGTAACGATCTTGCAAATGACTGATAATAAAAATTGAAATATTTTTAAGTTGTAATCGACACGTTTAGTGCTAATTATTACATACCGTTGTAAAGACAGTTACTCAAGGGCTTTACTAAATAGCATTGGCTTGTCAATTTCTTCAAATCAGAAATTTGAAATTGATTAATTAAAGTCCCTTAAGTTGACAAATACAATCAAACCTCGTTAATACAAATTACTTTTAGCACTAACTGTTTTCTAAATCCCCACCAGTGATGAATAACTCAGTAATGCGATCCTAATCTTTTCGGATAACGTAAACTGCTTTTAATACAAACATCATTTTTGCGTCATGAGTGTTCGCATTAGCGAAGTTTGATGCATTAGCAGTTTGTAAAAATAAGCTGTTTAATAAATTTCAGCGAGATTTTTGGCGCCTGATATTAACCAGTCAATGCTGCATACGTTTTTTCATTTTGACCCTTTGAAACTGACCAGAAACGAGTGAGTAGAGAGGGGGGGTAGGTGTCCCCCTTCTCCTGCTGTCCCTTTCTCAGCTGCAGAAAAAGTGCTGTGCTTACCACGAAATTTCAATTTTTGAGCTCTTTAGATTGGTATCGATGGTGGGTATGCCCATGATTAAGGCCAGGTGCCCCCTCCTAAAAAAATATTTCCCTGCTAAACTCAAGGACATGGGGGCCTAATGCCCCCTCAGAGGATTAGCGTGCTCTTATTTGAGTCCCCTACCGGGTCTCAGGACCCTTCTGTGTATCAAGCCGTCCCATCAGAGAATTTTACTGTGTCCTGTTTACTTGTATGTTTTCTCACGCCGACGGGCATGTAGACAAGAAATTGCGTCCGTCCGTACCCCCTCCTATGCTTACCTTTTAGGTTTCATACCAGGTGTAAAGTTGGGACTGTGTTGTGATTGCGGATCCTAAACGAGTCAATAACCTCAATTTTGAATTGAAAGTGACAATTGGAACATCTATTTCAGCATTAAAAGTGAAATAGACACGCTTTCAGTCTCTAGGGATATTTCAAGGACATTCAGCGATTTGAAATATGCACTTATGTTCAAATTCTATTTGATAACACCACTCATCAGTTTTGAAACTGACAAGGAAAGTGTTATAAGATTTCGGGGAACCAAAAAAAAAAAAAAAAAGTTTATTTCTGAAACAAAACCTTTCAACTGCTTGAACTAGTCTTATCTTTTATATTATCAAAGAAATTAGACAAATGGAATCGTAAATTGTTAATTTTGCATACTATTTTAATCACAGGCGCCTTTTGCAATAGTAGAAAAATTGGTTTAAACACCCCCTTATTTGTAATTGATGAAAAAACTTACGGGCATATCAGCATCCCGGAACGCTGGTTCGTATACAGCATTAACCATATGTAAAAATTGCACTTTTTAATGGGACGTGGTCATTAGAATTTGAAAGCTTTTAGCTGTATATATATTTATCGCAAGTTTCTTTCATTTCTACAAAATAAATTGATACGAATTGAAAAACACTGGTTTTCTAAGCGAGATGAATGACACATAACTTTCATATTAAGATCCGCTACATATAATTTTTAGATTAAGATTTATTACGCAGGGACCGTTCAGAAATTATTACGTAAGCATATTTTTTTGGCCCATTTCATGCTCCCCTTACCAAGAAAAGGTTCACTAATGGATTGGTGCAAGTTGCTTTGAAATAAGACTGCAATGTGCGTGATACAAATTATAGTACTTATTTTTGTTTTATTCTAATATTGCGTACTATTTGTAAATATGTTATAATATAAAACGCTTATTTATAAATAAGAAGTAATCACAACAAATTATCTCATTTTAAAAAAGTTTTAACGTAATAGTTAATTACAATTTGCCGTGCCATAATAAAGTATTTTGTTACATTTTTATTGTTAATATTTCTTACGTTGTAAGCAACTAGTGTAATATATAAGAAATGGATTTGATAAAATATATTTATTAAAAATAATACATTTATGATAATTTAAAAATATTAGGAGTCCATGGGGAACATCGAGGAGAGCTCTTGAGCTTTAAAAGACCACTGGTTTAAATAATTAAATATTTAACTGCGATTACGTTTATTTTATATTTGATATCTTCTACTAGCAGTAAGCCATGCATTATTCAGTATTGCAGTTCTGTTAGGGCAGTTGTCAATTTGTGACTATGTGTTAGTTTTATTATTTTTTGCGTCTTACGTAAGCATGGTTCTGACTCTCTCTTCCCCGTTGTCATCAAAAATAAGCAAATCTCAACCCCCCCAAAGATGCTTACGTAATACTTGAACGGCCCCATATAATTTTTTAGATTAAAACTTACTACATGTCATTTTCCGGATTAAGGTCTATTACATATTTTATTTTGTTAATCGTAAAAATAAATGCCAGTTATTAATGACTTTTATAAAATCTTGATTATGAATAGCGTACCAAAAATAAAAATAAATAAATACTACATGTGCAAATTTGCCAACAACAGGATTATCGTCCACAGTACCGATTGGGTATTGGAAAACATTAAAAATAAACCTGTATATATTTATAGTGAAGAATAAAACTTAACAGATGTACACTGTCAAATGGTTTATGGATGTAGTGTCAGTACAAACAATTTATTAAAAGAAAAAGAAAAAAAGCTATTTGGCACAGTGTCGGGGTGAAGCGTTTACTCATCTAGAAACTGCCTATTTTAATAAAAGAAAAACAACCTTGAATAAATAGGGTCTTTATATTTTTAGGGGTCTTTAATAAAATCTATTATTATTTACCAACGAAGTTATTCGGTCTTTTGCATAATTATTTGATAATTATTACTCTTGAAACAATGTAAACTATTGTTAATAATTAATAAAATTATTACAATTTTTATGAAAAAGAATAGTTACCTTAAAGGAAGATTTAGATGGCTCAGACATGTAGAACTGATGGAAGAATCTCGGATGACAAAGAAGATAATTAAAACCAATCCAGTAGGAAGGAAAAAAAGTGGGACAGCCTAGAAAAAGATGGTTTGATGAAGTGGAGGAAGATCCGAGAAGAATGGGAGTAAGAGAATGGCGAAGAAAAACTTCGGATAGAGGAGAATGGTCGACGATGGAGGCCCAGTCTTGCAGGGATTGTAGTGCCAAAAAAGTAAAATATTACAATGGTTATACTTTAAAACTGAACCCTTCATACGTGAGTTCAGCCACTTTGCTTTTTTATTCGCGCTAACGTTTTATATAGCTCATTTAGAACTTCACTGGTTCAAGTTTTTATCTGCAATGATAGGCCACAGTGGTTTAGTGGTTAAATTCTTGCTTAATGATTGTCGGACTAGGGCCAAATTTTATTCAACTCGGACGCTTTAAACCTACCTTGTTTCGAAAGTCACGTTAGATCTGGGATCCGTCACTTACTTACGCTCTGAAATATCAATTCCAGACAAGTAAATTAATGAAAACGAGAACGAGTGAGGACTAACGAGAAAGTATTTTATTTCATAATGTCAGAAAGTGACGACTATCGAGAAAGCAATATCAAAGTTTTTGAGCTCGTTAAGCTATTTAGTGCCTTTCTGGTAATATCCCCGTTTAGCGCTCATTAAACTGGGCTATTTGGAAATATTTCGTTGTTAAGGAATCTTGTACGTTAAGCAGCTAGTTTCAACGAAGTTAAGCTCTGTACGAACTCCAAAAATGCCCAACTGTTCAAGGAGATTGTGAAAGTCGACCAAAAGGCTAAATCTACTGAATCGACATTTATGCAAAAGTTATGACGCATTAGGTGCTTTATTATTTTTTCAGAGAAGCCCAAAAAACCATGCAGACTTAGCTACGAGGAATCGCGAGGGAATGGTTTCATCCAAAAATAAAAAGGGGGTTCTAAAGAAGCCTCACAACGCCAGAAACCTTAGCAAACGCTGACTTCTACTTCAGGTAAACGGCGTTTGTGGACCGCATTGCACCTGTGTTAAGGGACGAAGAGTTAAACGATATAAGGGTGAAGGGTCACTTACATATGGGATTTCAATGCTTTCGTGGCCGCAATATGGGCAGCCGTACACAGGGGCGATTTTTTCATTTGCAAACAAAAACTAGGTGATCTGTGATCTGAGTAATCGACGTAAAATGTCATTTCTCTTCATGGTATCGGTGAAAATGACGATACTAACATGACATCATCTTCACATACAGGGTTCATTAATTTTCATATAAAGAGTAATATATAATGTACTTTGTAAGCGCCTTTTTTTATAAAAAAAAACCCCTTTACTTTAGCATTTTTCACTGTTTTATTTTTGTTAGGGGATATTAAAACCAGAGTTTTATATTTTATTAATTCTGAATCTTGAAAAAGCTCGTACTTATATACATATATGCGCATGATCAGCCCATCTATTATTAGTCGTATCTGAGCTGTCCCCTCAAGCTATGTTTTAACAAAATGGGATTTTTTCCCTAGTTAAATGGTGGTGGGGGATCCTCTATGGGATACAAATGTAGTTTCGTCTGAAGCGTACGAAACATTTGCGCTGATCTTAAATGTACACTAAACATGTAAATTATTCATTATTTATTGATATACAATTTTTTCCCATATCATTGATAAATATTACGGTAGATTCTTGATTTTACGAACTCTAAGAACCTCAAAAAAATTTCATAAAATCGAAAGTTCGCAAATGGGAATTGGTATTATTTCTATACGAGACAGTGTTCGGGAACAATGCAGTTCGTAAAAAACGTACAATTTGTAAATCGAAGACTCATCAAATCTCGAGTCCATTTTTTTTATCTTTTTCCGTTACTTTCTGTTTTTTCTCTAATTTCTCTTATTTTATTTCGTATATCTTTTACTTTTCTCTTTTTCTTCAATTTTTCTAATCTATTCTTTTCTCTCCTTCCGTTAACATTACAATTTTTATTTTCATGTTTATTCTTCAACTTTACTTATTTCTTCCTGACTTCTTTGCTTTTAGTGATCTGGTTTTCCTTTCTTTCGCATCCCTAACAATGGCAAAAAAATTTACTAGTTACCATAATAAGTTACCACTATTGTAAGTCTTAGTTAACCGTTGTATTCATTATTGCATCAATCGTCAGGGTTATCTTTCGTCATACGAATCATTTGGAGCAACCTATGAGGAGCATTCGCTCGCTGTTTTCACAGTAACAGTAGCGAAACACACGTAAACGAATGTGGCGTAAAGCAGATTTGATAAAGAGCTTTACGGAAAGAAGTTACATGTAACAGAATAGTAGATAGCAGGAACATGGGAAAGACGTGTAATTCAAGAGACTTCGAAAGAGGGGCGATAATACGTACTCGGATAGGTGGTGCGAGTATCTCATAAGCAGCAAATCCGACCAGCGTTTTCAGAACAACTGTATTGAAGATGTACAAGGAGTGGTGCAAAAAGTAAAAAACAAGCCTAGAGCAATCTTCCAACGAACGAAAATAAGTGATCGATGATTGAGGGCAACCTCGGCCACAGAGGATTATAAAGCGGAACAGACGTGCACCAATTCACCAAATAACCACACAATACAATAATAGTAACCAGAAACAAATTTCTTATGATACAAGTCACTATATATTGTCACGAATAGGATTTCACAGCAGACGACCCATTCGAGCCCCAATTTGCTACGAACTGCCATTTGCCTACGGTGGACACGAGATCGCCAAAAACTGGGCCCAAGACGACTGGAATAATGTAGCTGGGTCCGACAAATCTCGGTTCCAAATATTGTATGCAGATGTAGGTGCTGGAATATAACGTCAACAGCATGAAACAATGTATTCCAGCTGCCTAACGTCACCCTTTCCTGCAGATGGAGTTAGTATGTAATGGTCTAGAGTATGTTTTCTTTGAAGGTCCTTGGTTCCTTAATATCCATGGAGCAGTTGTTGAATGCTCAGAGGTATCTCAGCATCGTTGCTGATCAGGCATATGTGTACATCGTTTTCATTGATGGGCATGTTTACTTTCAACAGAACATCATTCCATGCCACAAGGCTCGGAGTGTCGCGACAATGACTTCCATGTGTTACATTGGCCTCTACAATTCCCTAGATCTTAACCCTATCGAGTACGTGTAGGATAAGCTTGAAAGAGCCCCTTTCAGCCACTATTTGCCAAGTAGCGGATGTTTTGACATCAGTTTGGTTGAAAATAACTATAGAACGATATCAGAACCGCATTTCTTCCATACCACGTCAAATTTAAACTGTTTTGAAGGGCGAGTGTAGTTCTACACGTTATCAAGTCCGTATTCTAAATAGTTTGTATGTGTAATGTAGACTACTTTTCTAAAAAAGACTCTCCTTGCATGCCCCCTCTCCACGCTCTTTCTTTCTCATTGCTGCCAAACATTCTAGATGCATGGTTCCCTTGCCTTCGAAAAAAATACTCTGGTCTTCCTTGCAAATACATATAATTAGATCTATTTTTCCCCTACGCAAATACAGGAATATGTCTGTACATGTAGATTTGTAGTTTGCTAGTTGACATTTATGGCGTGAAGACAGCGAGGGCCGGCCATGCTGTTCCAATTTAAATTTGTAAAGATAAATATAGACGAAAATGAAGTTGGGAAGGCAATTAAAATAACGTTCCACCCGTAAATACAATATAATCTTGAGAAACTTCCATGACGCCCTTGAGTGCAACCCGCGAAGCACAGTTTGAAAGTTTCTGACATAATATGAAGTTACTTGGTTCTCAAAAGATTGCCTATTATTAAAAATAGAACACGTATACTGCACTCAGACCCCATTCATCGCTAAAGGGGGCCTACACACGTTCTGGGTGGCCTCTCTGTAGGCCACCTCCTTTAGAGATGGAACAATATATATATGGGGATCATTATATAACATTAGCAGAACAAGTGACATAGAAATTCGAAAATTTTAGGGACTTCAAGTACGTCTAAAGGAAAACCCATGAGATGCGGCGTAAAAGAGAGTCTTGATATTCAACCGAGGAGGGTAAGACTCCTCCTGAGTTCCCCCTTTCCTATTCCCATGAACAAAACATGTGTATTGCGTTTTTATTGGCTGATTGGATACGTTTATTGTAATGGGGTCGCTCTGGAGACGGGTTAAGTGTTATTTCAGACGAATTATGTCAGCCATTTTGAAACAAAAAGTTTAACATAATTTAAAAACTCGTTTTAATGAAACAAACTTATGTAGGGTTTAGGAGTATATTGATTCTTTACTATTAGACATAATTAAGCGAGTTATGTGTTTGAAATGAAATATACCATCTGAAGTAAATTGTATGTTATGCAATAACTTTGTAAAAGTCACGTCATGAAAAATATAGTAGGCAAAGGAAGGAAATTTACATATATAAATTATATATGTCGCTTTTTTTCTTACAAAATATTAGTGACTATCAGTGGCGCAGCGCCACTTCAAAATCGGGGCATCTCCAATCGTTTATCATGCCCCCCTCGAAATAAATGTCAGAATTTACACATATATCATCATCATCATTATCGTCATTATGACGATTTATATATGACTTATGACTTTTTTAATCGAAGGGAGGCATTTTGAACAACCGGAAATGGCCTACTTCTGAAAGCGCGCTACCCCACTGATGACTACATAATATAATCACTTATTTTTTATTCCAAAGAAAAAGATAAAGAATTTTTATGTTATTAAATAAGATTAACAAAGATAATATTATAGTTATATTGATTGTTTGTATTTCTAACAGACATTATGGCCCTTCTCAGTGATGACACAATTGCCAAATATATTGATCAACACATATAGCTGCCGGGGTATATTTTTACGATTTTCTTGGGGGATATTAAGATAAATACTCTTCTTTTCCTGTCATGTACCCACAATTATACACTCAAACTAGAGATGTATATATAGAGAGGAGAAAAACAACCCCAGTCCAGATTCGAACCAGAAACCCCGCGCATGTATCGTAGTGCCTTAACCGATTGGGCTGCAAGGATACGGAAAAAAGTATTTTCTAGCTTAATCCCTCACAAAATTATGCTCCGATGGCTTTGTGTGTTGACCAGTAAATTTGGCAATTATATTATTCCTGCTAGAGGTCATATCTTTCAAACTCTTGGATACAAAGAAAAGGAGCAAAGTTTCCGTGTCCGGTGGCCCAGTTGGTTAGGACACCCCGATTCATACGGAGAGTCTTCGGTTCGACTCTGGAACTGTGCCTCTTGTAGTTTTCTACATACACAGATCTAATTTGTGCGTATAAGCGTGGGTGCAGTGAAAACAGCGCCTGGCGGTGCGTTACGGTACAAAGGAAACGAGGATTATGCTAAGCCTAAACTTACAGCTTTTCGAGGAACCTGGATCTTGTTTTCGTCTCGGAAATCAAACCCCCAGGGAAGCATTTGTATGAAAACCGGTAAATATTGGGTACTTATTGAATTTAGAACCGGATTATTCGGTAACCGAAAGTGTTACCTCTATATTGTCGTAAGGTTGTTATTCTGTGGAAATACAACAGCAAATGGCGAACCACTTCGTACATCGATAACTTAAGGCCCCTTACGTCGTGAAATACAAACAAAAAAATTATTAACAAAAACTCGTGAAGGGTTGAGTATAGGTGTAATTAAAAGTTGTCGGTCCATTGTACTGAAGACCTTAAAAGATATTTATTTTTATAATTAAACGCTGACGTTTAAGGTTCGCTACGTTGATATTCCGAACATACCGTCAATTTCAGTCATGTTATTTAGGCCAATATTCTAAGGACGGAAGATGGAATGTACTTAATAAAACTTCTGTCAATTTTTTAAAGAAAAGTATGTCACTTTCGTTTCCATTTGTCGTAATTTCCATTTTTTTTTTTTTAAATCATTTTAAAACTTCATTTTCTAACGAAGTGACTGTCGTCTTCGAAATTGGTCTATTCTGCTCACTTTCAAAGGCAAACTCTTATCGGTTTTAGCTAGAAACATGTTAAACTACTTCAACCAAAAATGAAGAAAAAAAAGAAAAAGAAGAAAAAAAAAAATGAATTCCCATAACTGTATTTCAATGGCCGCAATAGCACTTACATTTTTGAAAACCTATTCAGCTTAAAACTTTGGGAAAACTAAACAAGTAATAAAAAAGAAGAAGAAACTGAGGTAACACACGCCAATTTCTTTTCCAAAAAATCCTCAGTTTCAGTTTTTTCGGTGCCCAAGAGGAAAAAGGTTTTCGCATTTTTCGGAAGCCATGACTATTTTAAAATCCTCCGAGATATTTTCTTTACTTTCGAAAATTTAAGGGAAAAAAATGTAGTGTTTCCTCAGAAACATACGCTCGTATAAAAAACACATGTGTGCGTTCCATCAAGTTTCGTCGGCGTTTTAAAAATTGGAAATGGATATTCAGTCTCTTATTTAGATTTTACTTTTGTCCGTTAAATTTGTTAAATGACGCTTTTTGATACTATAATTCGTAGCACAACACACAATAATTAATTAAATGCTAATATCGGCAGAAAAAAAGGGGGTTTCTAGAATTACATGGCGACAAAACTTTCAAGCGATTATCCCTAGAATAGTTATTTTTGATTTAAAAATTAAATTTGAGGGAATTTTCGGGTGAGCCTTCTTAAGAATGTCAGAAGAAGGGGGATGTATTTGTGAGTGGGGGGAGCTTGTGGTCGATTTCGGGTAGCGCATGCGCAACATGAACCACATCCTGGCAACTTGCTCTTCGAATTGTCTGGAAGAATCCAAGATGGGGGAAAGGGGAGGAATCTTCCCCCAAATCTCGTGTTTCTAAGCAACGAACCACCTTCGAAATTCCTCTGGAATTTTAGTGTCAATTTGCCACCCAAAATGCTTAGAAACCGTTCAATATATTACGGTTAGAAAGAGAATGCAGGTTGTGTCTTTACTACGATATTATTCTATGCAAATTTACATCATACCAAGCGCTGTTCAAAGACGTAGTATTGTTACTTAAAATAAAACTTTTGTCATCGTTTCGTGAAACTACTCTCTCTCTCTCTCTCTCTCTCTCTCTCTCTCTCTCTCTAATGTGTATATAATTTGTTCATACTACTTATGCGTTTGTGCTTCAGCTTAGCGTGCTCATTAACTAAATCAAACAAGTTAGAATAAATGGCCGAAATTAAAACTTCTTTTCATGTGTAATTAAACAGGCTTTACGGGAAAAGTCCATACCTCCTTACCTATGCCGGGTTTTGCATTTATAGCAATTTTCTTAAGGTCTTTATGTTCTTTGTATAATCAAGAGTAGGTGCCGGTTATTATTTGCCATAGGGCGTGAGCGTTAAAGCGTAAATAGTACGGAACAATTAAACTTCGTGACAATTAATATATAAAATCATGCAAACAGAAAATTTCATTATATCTGTAACTGAGATAATTAGACAAATACTTTCCTCGACCCTATGCTATGGGATAAGGTCGTGTACAACGGAGGTTTTGAAACCCCATTTAAACAATTTTATTGGCCGCAAAATTCGCCGTGAAAGAAATATTTTCTATCAAGCACTCCCCCCCCATAAAAAAGTTCCTTATTTTGAATTCCTGTTCATAGGACACTTTAACGTATATCACTGGAACGCTTTCCTTGTTTTATGTTTAGGAACCTTCTCGCTTAGAGGGGGGTAATTATTAGTTTTTAACCGATTAAGTAAAATAGTATTATCTTTCGTAGGGTTAACCCAATTGCCAAGTAGTGAAGCCACTGAGACATGTTTTTTATAAAAAAAAATCAAAAATATAATCTATATCTGATTATTCTATATCTCAAAGCTATTTCTCAAAGCATCGGTTCACGGCTTTGTAGAGTGGAAGTTTCCTGATTGATTTACAGATATTAAAATAACTTCAAAAGCATAGCTTACGAGTCAATTTTTAAGACCCAACTATTGATAAATTAAAACCATAATCCGAATTATTCAAATCTGGAGTCAAATTTACAAAACGTGAAAGAAGATAATCCTTAATCCATAATGTTTGCGGGATTAGCGTAAGTAATCCAACGTGTCAATATATCGTCCTTCTTTGTTTATTGATGTTATCTGGACAATATTTGCCAAAAAGGAAGCTGAAAACATAAATAGAGTTTCTCTCTTTATTGCGACAACAAGTTTGAATTAAATGCAAAATATAATGACTGGTTTTATATATTATTATCTGATTTACAACTATACAATTTTACACCAAATCCGGTCATTTTCAATAAATTTTAAACTTGACAAATTTCGTAAATTGATTTCATGAATAATACTAAGAGAATATTGATTTGATTAAAATTTTCTTTTCACTCAGACTCCAAAATAATTTTAAAAAAAAAAAAATAATTTTTTTGGATCAATAGAAATTAATTTGTTTTTCAATCATGAATCCGGAAATAGAGCATTTTTGTTATATAGGCGAAATAATAAATTCATAATATGTTAATATCTGGTATGTTTCATTCCTAATAGTGTGCATATCTTTCTTCCAAAACTTTCATTGTCGCACAACTGTTTTTAACAGTAAGAGACAAAGTATAGAAGTGGAATATTACTTCATAGTCAAAGTAGCTACGTGTATGCAACGCACATATAGCACAAGAAATTCATATAACAATAGTAATAAATTTTTTTAGATGAAACTAGAGATCGACTCACTGTGCGATACACACGTAATAAATAATACATTGATAAAGACAATAGGCACAGTTGTAAAAAATTTAATTAAGCTTTAACGTTTTTCGACGGCTTTCAGCTATCATCAGAGAAGCCTTCAAAACAGTAAGCATGGAAGCTGGTGCAACGGGTAAGGTTTTGGGTGATGTCCGTTGAGTTGGTGCCCTCTACTTGCCGATAACAGAAAAACGTAAACGGAGTGAAGAAAATTGGATGCGTGATCTGATTGTGTAATGGTCGGATATTGAAAATAAGTAATAGAAAATTAAATAAAATGTGGAAAAAACGCGACCAAGCCAGATGGATGTTAGCCGTAGTAGACATATCATTTACCAAGTGTTCAGTATTTTGATAAATAAGAAAAACTTCGGAAAGCTTTAAATCAGCCGAAGAAAGAGGTTTGAAGACTAATTTTGCTAGATCGAAATTAAATCCGTGGTCTGAATATTTTGGAAGAATTTGGGGTCCAGCAATAAACAGCTATGGACGATGTAGACAATTCCGGTCTTCTATAACATACGCCTGGTGTTCCTTAATCCGAAGTCGGAGTGCTTTGTGCACGATTTAGGGATGCACGAAAATGTAATTTTATAAATACCTCATTATTATGATCCGTAATCATGGAGTTCATCAAAATTTTAATAGATAGAGAATTTCACATAGGTATAGATAAAGTATATGGAAATTTTGATGTGTAAGCTATACATATGCTTGCATAGAAAAATAGCAATTTCTAGAATTATCTTACTCGTTGATTAAAACTAGATCTCACAGGGTCGGTGCCAAGAGGGGGCGAACCGTGCATTCGCCCTGAGCTGCAGCTTTTTAGGGACGGCAAAATTTGATTGTCTCACAAAAATTAAGTAATTTTGGGACGGCAAAACACGTGTTTGCCTCGAGTTGCATAATACCTAGCATCGTCCCTGAGATCTCATTTTGTAGCAGAAAATAGAAACGATTTCACTAGCGAGTTTTAGACAAGGTCAGAAATCGACAGGGATGACGAGCAATAATGACTGCAATTGACAAGGATGGAAATTAACAATGAAGATATTCAAACACAAAACACAGTAGCCCCTCGAAGGCTAATATAAATAAATAAATAACAAAGTAAAAAAATCCGAAACACTTATAGACATTTAAATAGGTCCTTGGAAAATTATTGAGTAAGAGACAGTGTAAGCGGAATGTTTTTCATTGTGTAGCATTCCATGGAGACTCCCGTGCTCTTTTAAAACCCATTCTTTATTTTCTTGTTATTCATAAAGTACACATCGTAGAAGGAAAGGACACATTAATTCATTTAAAAATGAATACTCGGAAACTCATCAACATTTCACGCAATGAACACAATTTACAATTCAAAATCAACGAAAAATAATAGAAAAACTATTTTTCAGTTAAATATCGTGTTTTGTTTTAGTGATTGCATAAATAGAGAAAATATAAGTTAAATACAATCACAGCATTCGGAAATTTCAAATACATGATTATAGTGAGCAAATTTTTCTCATCATAATGGATGATGTGTTAATATTAGATAATAAATTGCTCGCAAAGAAAAGAATGATTTCACTATGCCTCGTGCGAACCGAACTCACCAAGAAGTCGTAGGTTCGGTTGTCACAAGGCACCGTGAAATCATTCTTTTCTTTACGAGCAATTTATCATCTTATATTACCACATGATTATGGGCTAAATAGTCTATTTCTAGTCAACTTTAAGACATGATTAAGTATCTAAAACCCTATCATGAAATGTTCTGTTAGTTTAAACTTGTTTTTCGACTTATGAAACTCATTTTAGGATATTGATTATTAACTTCTGAATGCTAACTACTAAACTTGATCTAGAGCTGGAGACAGGACCAACGAAAGTCTCACAATATAGATAGTTGTTGTTTTAAAATCGTAGATGTTTCAGAAGTTCATGAACACAAAGAAATTTTGATCAGACGTACCATTATCGGATTCCCAATACAGCACCCAGAAGTTGACGAGGAGGGTCCATACTGATCCCCATACTACTTCTAACCTATATATATATATATATGCTTTTTAAATGAAAAAGTATCTTCCGCACTAAAAAGTGCGGAAAATACTTTTGAGAAAGGGCATTGCGCCATGCCCTCAAAACCTTAGCGTCTTCTAATAAACTTTTTAAATGAAAAATTAGAGTCCTGCATGTTCTTTATTAAATTAGCCTTTGGTTTCCGAACTAAGCTACATAAATTAATTATCATTCTGTTGGCTAATGTACATCGTAGAGTAGCATATACACACAACGTAGTTTACTACAACCACGAGGTGTTCTTGAAATGCGGAAAGCATACACATATTCTAAAAGTTTTTCAGCCTAGAATATTCGAATTGATGGTGCCGTTCAAAATGAGACTAAGAGAAAATTTGGGAACATAATTTTAAGGAATGTTTAAAATAGAATTACAATTAAGTGCAAAAATAGATAAATTAATTAAGATAAAAATAGAATTTAATTCAGCATTTACATAAAGCTAACAAGAAACAGGTGCAGTTATCAAATACAGAAAAATGGAAAGAGTATATTTAGGTTCACAATATAAAAAAAGCAAATCTTAGTAAATATATGACTAAAATCAATAGAGACACACA
Source organism: Dysdera silvatica (assembly GCA_006491805.2). Lineage (NCBI taxonomy): Eukaryota > Metazoa > Arthropoda > Arachnida > Araneae > Dysderidae > Dysdera > Dysdera silvatica. Next base: position 166,818,617 of record QLNU02015360.1, on the reverse strand, counting down.
TACATTTAAATTTATATATACTTTATGTGCCCAATATTCAAAATATACTTTCATTAAGTATTTTTGTATTTAAACTATTGAAACTTCAGCAAATTGGCAGAAGTTGGTAATAACGGTAAAAAAGATAATTTTCTCTTGCGGTTAGTCCTAATAAATTAACGAAGTATCTTCGATAATTAACGCTAATTAAAAAATCTGATAAATTGTCATTTTTTGAAACAAAACAGCCCTGCCTTTTTTTTTTTTAATAACGGGATTATTTGTGGTTCAAAAGCTGTTACCGTTGTTAGCATAATGTGAAATCTAAGATACGTTGACCATTTTGGTAAATCCTAACAGCTTTGGTAGATTTTAAGCCATGGATCATGTATTTCTGTATTTTTACAGACCACTGTAGTAGCAAAGTGTGGTAATAAACGTCATTCTCCTAATGATAATGCCCTACGATAGAGTAGTGGTAATCGGGATTTATCTACCAAGAGAAAATTCGTATTTGAGTCCAAATGAAGGCGAATGCTTGTTTTTGTTTTTCCTTCTGATCCAAAATTCGAAGCTAGGCTCCTCAAGCTACAGGAGCTGAGATTCCTTGAAAAACTGTGGTCCTGGCATAATATGACCTGACCATCTTTGTACAATAAAATACAAATTTCCAGTGATAAATCGTTTCATTCTCAAGAAGAAGAATTGACTGTAGCTCGTAAATTACTGTAGCTCGATCCCATTTCAGTTTACCCATGAGCTGCCTTGGAACATAAGACTAAGACAACCAACCATTCCTTTTGCGCTCTCTGGTGTGTGTGTCTAGATTTATTGTTTTAATTTACCATACATGAAATGTCATACAATTTACACTCACGCATGCATATACAAAACAATTTATATTTCGTAAACCAATGAATAAAACATACCAAGAAATTTATTTCTGAAAAATTAATATATATATA
>QLNU02015360.1:166800506-166817573 GCA_006491805.2 Dysdera silvatica | reverse complement strand
ACCAAAGGAAATGCTCGCTCTATCCGACCCGTAAAAATCTTGCTCACTTAAAACGATCGAATTCTATTGCACTTAATCATTATACCAAACAAAATCCACCTTTTGTTCGCTATATCCAGAAAATCGCTAAATGTGTGCTTGTTACGGGCGCCGTTGGCTGGGGGGGACAGGGGGACCCGTCCCCCAAATGATTGTATTAGGGTTCCATGTCCCCCCACTAAATTTCAAACAAACATTCTATATCAGGTTACGTCGTACAAATGTAAAATACCTTCTTCCTCTTTTTTTAATCTAAGGAGAGTGCTTATATTTGTCTGCATAGTGTATTTAGTGCGAAATAAAAAAATGTACTTTGTCATTTATTTGGTGTAATTATACCTTTCGTTGGATTGTATTATCTATCTATCTTTTTTTGCGTGGCAGCGTTTTCATTGACGTGTTTTTATTTCAACTTTCAAATTTTCAATTTTTTTTTTCCAAAATTCCAGTTTTCAAATTTTGGAACGTTTTTAATAACGTTACAACTATAACAATAGTTTCTCTATTTTAATTTCACAAGCTCAGGGACCTTTTTGACCCATTAAGCTCATTATAAAGACATATATTAAAAGAACTGTCTACAGCATCACAATAAGCATAAGAAATACGAAATTAAGTAAGGTGCATTGCATGCGAAAATGAAACTGGAAATGCAACTACAATATTAATTTTATGGTAAAGTGAATGTCATCAAGCAGAAGCACATTTAACTTAATTTGGCGCAGTATAGCCCAGATGCTCTTGCGCCATAAAAAAGCCAAACAATCGATTCAATCAATCAACCATTTAAATTAAACACTGCTTTGTGGGTGGATGTCTGTTATCTCTGTAAAGAGTTGTTAACAACAAGGCCTTAACCAGAAATTTTTTTGTGGAGGCAAGAATTTTTTACAGCCTCGCTAATGAATAAGTATTGGTAGTAAAAACGTTTTGAAAGGGGGTACGGCACTTGGGGCCACCCGCTGGCTACGGCCCTCATTAACAACAAGCTGCCTTTCACTGGTATACTGTCCCCCCAATATTTGTATGCTATCGGCGCCTATGGCGTAAGTTATAGTACATATCGAAGTAAAAATATACAAAGCACGAGAGTGAGAAAGAAGAGATAATATATTTTGTTATATATAAAGTTATTTCACTTATATATTTTCAGGCTATGTTTTTAAATATGGCGGCCCTGCTGTGCCACAGTAGTAACAAGTTCGCCTAGCATGAAGTTATCCAGGAATCGACTCCCAACTGTCACAAAAACAGAACGCTTATCGACTAACTGTTCATCGTAGTCCGGGGGTGGGTTCCCTAGGCATTAATAGGTTCGAATTTCTCAGAAAACTGTAGGTCCCGGCACAGGCTGCCCCTTGCTGGCCTTGCGTTGCAAAACTCAACAAACGAACAATTTAAATGTAAGAGCATCCTACATTCTGTTGTTTGAAATAAAATCCACAAAATGTGGTAGTAGTAAAAGATGGGTTAAATATACTTATCAGTCTACTGATCTCACTGTATTTTGCAAGAGGGCAGAAAAGTGCCTTGACACGGGTCCCCACATTCGGTTGCCGTTATTCCTTTTTGGCCGGTCGGCGACGCGAGCTCCAACTGGAATTCTGCTGACGGGGACAGACCTATCAAGCCTACGGCGTATGACGCTACCCACGGCCGCAAGAACAGAAGCTAGTAGCCGTTGACTTTTGCTAACTGAATCGACGAGGTGCACCTCCCGGAGATTTCGCTACCGACACTGCCGCGCCGGAGCATTAGAAGGCCCGCCTCGCGGGAAAAATCGTCGCATAATCGGCGGTATACCGTATCCCCATTGTACAGTGGCATACCGAGGACATCCGAACGCATTTTCCTAGAAAATACCCAATTTGGGAAATTAATGGGCAGGAAATTTATTCGCATTTCCTGGGGAAATTAACAAGAAACCCACCTAGGGGAACCAACAGAACGAGAAAACCACCCTTTTATGCACATTCCAAATTTTATAAACCGAAATATAATAAGATGGATAAAAATTCTTTAGTTTCGTCATTCGCAATTAATTAATTAATATCACCGATCAAAATTCCATAAATGCGTCGTTTTCGAACATAGCTGTCTGTTTCCAGATAACATTTCCTTCGGACGATGTATGCAACATAAATACGTTAAATATATAAAATAAAATTGGTGAGGATTATTAAGAAAAGCAATCTGAAAGTGATTTATAGCTTGTACTAATAAGATAACATCTTGAAAGAAAAAGATTTCTCATCCAAGCCTAATAAATTCCAAGTATCTGATCTCAATCAATTGTAAGCTCTTAATCTTTTGACCAGAAAAGACGGCTCTGCGTTTGCTAATCTGACAGTTAAGCTCAATAATTAAGTTGTCTTTGTTGGTTAAATTCGTTTTTAAACCTCTTGTATTAGCCTGGATGGTTATCGGAAAAATAAAACAAGGAAAACGACTGAATTAATTTAATGTAACAAACCCGCAATTAATTGGACGACAAGAATTGCGAAGATAAAGACGAGTAAAAATTTTGACTTCTCAATTTCAAGCCCAGCACTCTCGTTTTTTGTGTACATTTCATTCAGAACGGTCTGTTTCGAGTAAAGCGCGAATTACGTGTCTCTTTCAATTGGTCTTATGCAAATACCATTAAGTTGGATACCGAGCTATTCATTTTAGCGGTCCAGAGAGTCCCTTTCTGCTTAAATCGTCGTCATTTTCTGATTTATTATGCCTATGCTCGATTCCGGATAAGTCTGGCCATTTTTAAACGTCTCTTTCTTTTTTCTTTTCTTTTTTTTTTTTTTTCTAAGAAATCATGTTAAACGACCCCATAACACCTCACAATTCATTTCGTAATTTAAAACTGCCAATCGAAAAAAAAATGCAAATTTTATGTACTATTTTCTTTTCTACGGAAATGAACAGAGAGTTCGTACATAATTATAGTGGATTCTCGTTTTTACGAACTTCTAATTTACAAACTACAGGCTTTTATGCATTATTGTCTCAGTCAAAAACAAAAAAAAACTAATATTAATTCCTATTTACGAACTTTTTCGGTGAGGCAAGAGGCTGAAGTTCAGAGCTCACTATATATATACAGGGTGTTCAAAACACACCGCACAAACTGTATATTTTCATAATCCTTACGCCATACCGAACAAATTTGCAAATGGCTATCAGTATCGGAAATCAATATTTAATAATATATTTCGGATAACACGTTGCACAGTGAAAAAAAAGAGGGACATTCCAAACTTGAAAAGCCGAACTTTTCTTTCGTTAGTTGTCTAAAATTGACGTTAAACTGGAAATTCAAGAACTGAATTTAGAAGAAGTAACCCTGTTTTCCATGTGCGTGACGTAATAAAACCGCCAATGTTTTGTTTAAAGTCAACCACTAATCTGTAAAAAACAATGTTGAAATGCTTTTCAGAAAAATTTATTCACAACTTATAAAAACGTAATTATTATTTGAAAGTTGAGTATGAATATTAGATTGCTATTGATTTCGCTTGTTGTATAAAGAGAGCTTAACATTACTAATTAATTTTTGACTTTGGTTTCGTTTAAGGTTCTCTGAAAATTTGGTTCCATCGTTTTAGTAAATGTTATAAATTACCAAATGAAAAAGTGAAATAAAATTAAATAAAAAATTGGATACTTTTAACATAAAAACTTTCAGTGTGGTTTACTGATTGGTTTATAATCACTGAAGAAAATAGATTGCTGATGACATTAATTTAGCTTCGAGGATAAAACTTCGAGGTATATGGGAATATAAATCATTTTGTTTAAGATTTAAAAGTAGTATATGGGGAAGGAATATTTTTTGTTCATATTTTTGTTTTTATTCGCGTTTGGAAAATAAAAAATTATTTTTAAGAGTAAATGAAAATATTGCGTGTTATGAATAGAAATTTCTTGTGAATAGGTAGTTAATATTAGAGTTTTGTTTTTAACGATAGGACAGTTTTTAAATCTATTTTTGGCACCGGCGTAGGCAGGGGGTGTTGATGGGGGTTGTAACTCCTCCCGTTGCAATGTGTGAGTTGTAGCTCTGTAACCCCTCCCGTTGCAATGTGTGAGCTGTAGCTCTGTAACCCCTCCCTCATTGATGCTATAACAACCTCCCCTTGTGAACTTTCTGCGTACACCTATGGTTCTTGGTCTGCGTGCATTTAAACAAGGCTTGTTGGTCGTATTCGAACCGTGAAGTCACTGATCACCAATTATGAGGTACTTACTAAGTGTCAACACATTTGTTTGATTCTAAAGATTATAATCTTCCATTCTTTTCCCAAACTTTATATATAATAAAAAAAAAAAAAAGTTGGAGAAAAAACTATAAGAAACGTTGTTACTAAGATTGACCCAGTTTTTGTACGCAGGTATTAAGTTTGCTGAATATGGTTTTGCAATGAGTATAAAATAGTATTTAAAAACATCTAGTTATGAAATCTACAAATGTTGGGATTTTTTCTTCACAGCCTACAACTATCAATTTTTTCATTGTTGAAAATAGTAGTTCATTCCAAAATTATTGACATACTCAAAAGAAATAATTCTGCAGTCCCAAATGGTTCATTTGTAATTGCTGCTACTTGCACTTATAAGACAATTTAAAGTAAACAAGAAATAAATAGAATATACTATGTATATTGTACACATAGTTAAAACTTCAACAAGATAAAGCTAAGCTTAACTCAAGCTCACAGTTATACACAAGGGGTAAAATGGGCTGCACTGAGCAAAATAAGTATATTTTTTAGATGTTTTTCTTTATTTTTCAATAAATTATTATGAACAAGAGATCTTAAAAACTACAATCCGTTCAGTGGGTGAAATGTGTGGTTTGTAGTAGGTGTGTAGGTTGTAGCGCAATGAAATTATTATTATTATTATTATTTTGTTTTTCTGCTTTACATACATCTGATTATAAAGTAAATATAATACATCCAATTACAAGTTTTAACTATCTACTTTTAACCATATCCACCTTCAATCTTCAATTGGTTTTTTAGAGTCGATCGTCCATAGCTATTAGCTTTCATATTATCTGAAATATGTCCTTAAATATTGATTTCCGACAATGGTAATCATTTTCAAATTTATTCGGTATGGAGCAAGGATTAGAAAAATATGCAATTAATGCCGTGTTTTTTGAACACACTGTATATACGCATACAAAACCTGAACACTACTGTCCAATCAGAAAATAAGAGATAATTAAAAATCTTAGTCAAGTAACTGTGCAAAAATATAAACCCCCAGGAAGTACTCTAAACACATGATGCTACATTGATCAAAAAATTAATAGATTTATAATAAACGTCGCAGAACACTAAATTACATTATTACAAAAAATTATAGGCATGATTTAGAGCATATCTCACCATCATTTTCACTTATATATACATGATCACACATATATACATGAAAATATCATTCACAATCGATTTCACTGTGTCGAAATTAACGAGTTTATGAAAAAACTACGTCTGCTACAAAGAATTTGCATAAAATGAATGAACATGTAGTAAGTCACGGAAGACTACTAATCTAGGAAGTTACATAGAAAATATATAACTAATGTAGCTGTTCCTTAATAACGTAGGACGTGTACTATAGCGTAATAGAGATATTCCATGTGTTGACTTCATATGCCTCTCGTAGTTTTCATTTCTACTTCGTTGTTTTTTTACTGAAGATGAAACTGACATGATAAAAAACATCGCCATTATGAAATATTAAGAGTATCTCCCAAATTCGTAAAAATTTCCCGATAACTTCGTTAAAATATTATATTATATTATTATTAGAGGTATATAAAATATAATAAATCATTGCATTATTTACATCTTCATCAAATTTCACATTTCTCTACATTGTTTTTCTTGAAAGTGGTTTAAAAAAAAAACTTTTCTCAACCTTCGGAGGGCAGTGTATACCTGAATCATATACAATATCATAAATTGTACGAAAGACAATGGTGGTAATTTAATTTTTATGCAAGATATTATTACCCTTCTCATGGATAACACAATTGACAAATAATGGTCAACGCACAAAGCCACTGAGGTGAGGTTTTTTTTTTGTGAGTTTCGTGGGGGAATTTATTATATAATAATTTTCGACATTCACGTAGAAGCTCAAGCTAGAGCTTTTTTTGTTTTAGAAGATAAAGAGACGACGGCACCCTTCCTGGATTCGAACCAGGGTCCCTCCGTTGAGCCCGGAGTGTCTATTAATTTTATATTCGAGAACGTTGCAGTTTTGAGAGAGAAATCATCTTCTCGTATATGACAACACCGTGCGTAGCTTTTGAAGTCAAGTAGAGCTCAACAACGCGTTTCGCATTCTTTTTGGTTTTACGGCTCGAAGACTACAGTGAGCAGTGAGATCTTTATGAGATCTCTGAGTAAGCGTTCTGTTTTTTGCACCGCTGGGATCAACAACGCGTTTCAGACAGACATTGCTGTTTTTCGCCAGAAATCGCCTACAGCGAACTCCAAGTGAATAAGGAGTTGTTCCAATCTATTTTTGATGAATAACAGCGATGTTCGTCTGAAACGTGCCGGAACACTTTGCCTGGCATGAAAAGCTCCACTCCACAACGTCGTTACTAATATTTAATGTATTTTTCGTACTGCTACGTTCATTTTGTGCTTAAACGTCCGAACATTTTAAGACGTTTTTAAACTATCAAAACTCATGTTCTGCTAAGTTTGACCAAAGTCGAATATTCTAGCGTGCAGCGCTGCAAGTAGAAAAGAGTTTTGGAAACACACAACTTTTCTTTTAATATAAGTCGATGAAACGTATAATATTTATTAAAAGTTTTCAAGATAGCAACTTAGATCTCTGATTCAAATACAGCTGTCAGAAGTGGTCGAGGAGAAAAGGTGGCCGGAATGCGAAGTTTCACCGAACAGGAATAAAAAATATAGAGGGGTAACTAACTTTAGTTTTATAAAGACGATGAAAATATGGACTATCGGCTCGCAACTTACAGGTGAACTGGTTTTCTAAACACCGGTGCATCACGCGCGCGGAGATAAGGTATTTCTTGAGATTACGCTCGTCATTCATGCGTCTTATCTCTCGTTGACACTCTATTACTTCACCCGGACAAACGGACAGTCAAAAAAATGACCACCCACCATAAACGATCGTATCCGTGTGCTGTCTGATACGAAACGACAGAGGCAAGATTCCTGATTTCAGATATATCGAAAGATAAGTTTCTACGGGCAGCCCGCTTATCCTATGTGCATTCTAGCTTGCCCCATCTCTCCCCTTTAACCTTATAGTAGGTAACTTACGTCATGATTAGTTCAGTCAGTGCTTCCTTTATGTTTCCTTGTCTATTTCGCATGTTGTGCGGCACAGAGCGAAAGGAAAAATTATGCGTGATCTCTAAGCTGAATAACGTTGTGTTGATCTTTGAAATTGACGCGTGTTCAATTTCAAAATAGTACATGATTAAATTTTTTTATCCTAGTACTCATGTGCTGCAGCTTAAAATGCGTTTTTGGAATATAAATATATTTAACCGTTTTACTGTAAAATAATGACAAGTTTCATCCATTTTTTTTTTATAAATTAGCAATTCATAGTTTTTCGGAAATATAATAATTAAATTACCGTAAAAGAGATTCAATCTATTTTTAGTCCAAAACTAGCATCTATTTTTTTACAGGACAAATGGTTTACTTCTGAAGACAAAATCAATTCCTTCAATTCGAATTTATATATAAATTTATATGATTTCTATAATTTGGGTAGACAGGTAACCGTACGAATTCTACATAATATATTTGGTATTCCCACTTAAAGTTTTATTGCAAACAAAATATATGTACTTAAAAAAATACATTTTATTGAAGACTTGACCTATCTTTTAAATTATGCTGATCATTTTGAACGTTTCAACCCCCTTTTCATGCTTTTACAGTCATTTCGTAATGTTATAGAACATTTACGAACAGCGAAGTGGCATTTACTGAAGCATGCCATTTTACAAATCGTGATATTTCATATTTTTAAAAATTAGCACTAGGAAAATCATATTTTCGGCCATTTATATCGATGCACAAGTTTTTTTAACGTTGTTTTAAATTTTAAAATGAAATTCAAAGTACCAGAAAGAAATTTTGCATAATTTTTTTTTCTTTTTTCTTTTTTTGTTTACTTGGCATTATTTCCGGCGCAAGTGCAGCAAAGATCATGTGGCGCCGGGACATACAACTTCAAGAAAAATCCAAACCTCTGCAACCAAAGGAACCATATCTCGAACAACGGTGGGCAAAAAACACTCTACTCGTTGTGTAATACCGTTGGGAGTCGAACCCGGGTTCAGAGCACGATCGACGAATGCATTACTACTATGCCATTGTAAGGCTTTTACATAAAATGGTTAGGTAAAATATCTGGTAAAATATATAATATACTGGTAAAATATCCGAAGTAGGACACACAAATTTTCGGATGCACTAACAGATTTCCTTCATCAGGAGTGATGAAGGATTGATGTTAATGCATATCAAAGCTTGGTTATCCTTCTTTGACTATTCCCTCAGTATGTAATCTTTTTTATGTAAAATAGTTTTAATTTATTCCAATTTAATTTTGATTGAAAGTTTGTGTCATAGTCGTCACACTGGCAATTGCTTTAATTAATCAAGCATTTTAAAACTTATTTATTTAAAAACAAAAGGATCTGTACTAAATTAAAACGAAGATGTTTTTAAAATTTAAATAAAATCTGGTGTAGGTTTTATTTAATTCGATTTATTTATTTACTTACTTATTTTTCATTATCAGCTTACCATCGGTATAAATTTTCTGCCAGCAGTTAGTATATTAATTGTGACCAGATAACCCGCCTTTATTATCCGTTCCTAATTGATATTTTAAGCAATCATCGTAAACAGGAGCACGTATATATATCGCACACTAGCTAGAAAAGTGACACAATTCAAACAATATAAATTTCACAGAATAACTGAAAGAAACTTCGTTACAGCACGTGCCAGAATAATACCCCTTACGATGTATAACATCACCTAGGGAGAAATTTATAGTAGTTAGTAGTTAACTACATTTGTAAAACTTTGCCTGTGAAAAATTAAACATAGATCGTATAAAATAATTATAAAATCTATAATTTTTTTAGTTGTGCCTCTTTCCCACGGGGAATTGATGTGTGTATGTGCGCGCGCGCACCAAAATAAGAAGTCGAAAGGAAGAGTAAAGTGCACCCGGACATCATACAAATAAACAAATAATGTAACAGATGTTCATCGACTTTTTAATTCTGATAAAAAGACGCACTAATGATGACAACAGAAATCGAGCAGTTGATAAAAATCTGAGAGAGAGAGAAACACTTAGTGATCAGTTTCTCCAGTTTTGTTATTAAGGGATAAATTCCCATTTAAGTGGAAATTCTAATAAATATATTTTGGACATAATTAGTTCAATTTTGTTTAGATTATAAAACTTGGGAGAAATATTTTCCCCATTATTTTCTTATTCTTCTCATTAAGTTATAAATTTATTTTCTAAGTTTTTTTTTTATATTGGATGTTATTATTCAATAAAACCTCTTTAGTAAAGGGTATGCCTTTTGAAAACAATATCTTTGATATTTTCAGTTACTCGTTGTGTTTTTTTTTTTGTTTTTTTCATTTTCCTGGCTGCTTTTTAGCTTAGAAAATACTGGAGTAAAAATTAATTTAATTATAAAGTATTTGTTATAACAACATATTATCCACACTTTTTCCCCTCGTCAATGTTTTATATGATATTTTTGGGAAATGAAAAGGAAAAAAATAGGGAAAAATTTTTCACCTGTGTAAAAGTGAATAGGCTTTTTAGAAAGTAAATCTCAGTGGCGGTTTCAGAGTAGGGCCGGGGTTTCTGGCCCCAAATATAACTGGAATTTAATATCCTATCTATGTGCGCGGGCGTCACTGCAACGATCATGCGCAAAGACAGGAACTTTGGCGTCCAATTTTTTTTTTATCTCGAATCACCACAGGCAAATCTTATTAATAATAAAAATATATATAATTATTTATTAAAATTAAATAGTCATACTGACGTTGTCTACATGTATAAACTAACAATTGATTTCACATATAACTAGAATATTTATTATTGAATATACAAACTATATTTAAGCTAACTATTTCAACTGCGTCAAAAACTTTTACTTTAAACGTACGAGAACAATTGCACAAACAGATTGATGCCTATTTTAAGAACTTCAACATCATAAACACACCCACCTCCTCATTTAGTAATACTCCGTATTCCATTATGTATGTAACAGTTCTTAAGTATATATGCGATTTTAAATAGCCCAATGTCCTCCTTTCTAAATATGTTATCGTACATATCAGCTTGTTCTCGTTTTTAAGTATTACGAGCATTATATTTTTCACTACAGATAATACGTTCCTTCGCAAAATCCATTGCGCATTCCATTGTCTGTGCATTCCCATGTGAATAATAGTGTGATAAGCATGGCTTTAATGCGATCAGACATCTTCAAACTGGCAACGTTGAAAACACGATTTTTCAGTAAATGAAAATTTTATGACGAGCAGTAAATGACAATTGTCGCAGATCTATATAAATTGCGCATTTGTTGGCGACTATCCAAACAGTGAAACAGCAACACAGTATAAAAGCGGTACGCTATAACTTGTAAATATTATTTATATTATTATTACTCTTATTTTTACACTAAGTACACGTTCTATTTAAACTGTTTGTTTGTGTCTTAAAGGCGTAAAAACAGGTAAGGTCATCATGCGCCCGGAAGAACGGTTTTCCGAAGAATTCGAACTTCCGGGGCCTATAGTAACCGAACGCCGTACTACTCTGGGCAAAATAAATGGCAAGGGTACTACGGTACAATTGGAATCAAACTCGAGTTAGCGACACGATAGACGAACGCGTTACCTCTTCGCCATCGTAGAGCTCATGGGCTTAGTTAGCGACACGATAGATGAACGCGTTACCTCTTCACCATCGTAGAGCTCATGGATTTAGCAGCGGAACGATAGACGAACACGTTACCTCTTCGCCATCGTAGAGCTCATGGGCTTCAAATTAAAACTTCAATAATAATTTAAATATTTTATCGTAGTTTCAAGTTAATTGAAATGCTTTGCAGAAATTTAACCACGACTTTAGCAATATTGATCGGTAATATATTTAATTCTCGAGTTTTAATACCGAGTATAATTATAATATACTGTTGGATTCTGGGATGATTTGAGTTACCTTATAACATGCAGCAAGAAGTCTACGAATATGTTATTAAAATTTTCTTGTAAAAAAAAATGTTTACAAATGGTTTTACTTTGACTGGAAATCGCTTTGACAGCAATAAAGTAATAAGCTTTTGCAGGTGATAAAATTTCGAAACTTACAATTAACTATTAATTAATATTTAATTAATATTTTTAACTTCGAAACTAGCGTGTCATTCTCTTTTAGAAGCGTTTTTAGGTACATATGTTCATAATAAAAATCGGCGGATATTATAAATTTTTGCATTTTACAAATCGACATTATTGGAATTTAGGGTGATTTCATCCACGGAGACAGGAAACCTTATTATATAAAATGATATTCACACACAAATGAAATATCCAAAACATGAAATTTAAAACAGGCAGGAAATTTAGAATTAAATGCTTAGATAATTCTAAAGACAGTTTTATATAACTCTATAATAATAAATGAATTTAAAAATGGGCAACAAGTGGTTTTACAGAACATGAGCCACGAATTTTAAAACACTCCGCCATTGAAATTACTTGTGCGAAAAATAACTAAACGTTAAAATTCCCTTTGCGAATTGTATTCAGATATTCATATGCTCTGATATATATCTCTCTATCTAAATAGGATTTTTACATAATGGCCTTAATATCCACTTTTAATGCAAAATAAGGCACTTCAAGACGACGTCCTAGCACATCTCTAAGGAATTCTGATACAGAGAAAAAAACATCACGGAACACGGAAGAGGGTTAGAGCAGGTTGAGAAAAGTCGAGGACTTTTCTGGTAAAATCAACGATTCAGCCTGGATTTTTATGACATTCTTCGACAAACGAGCAAAGACGCACTGCAAAAGGGTTTAGCCGTTAAGCCCTAGGGATTAACCGATTTATGGGATAAGCACCCGAGCCCGGATTAAGCCCGCATTTAAGAGGTATTAATAAAAAATTTTCCATTTCTGATTTGGAAGTTCAACCTCACATCAGGCCCGTTTTCCCTAATTTGGGACTTCTCATCGGGAAAAGTGAAAATAACCATCTCCACAATTACGTTTTTTGTTCAGTGTCAACACCCGTTAAGCCGAGGCATAATCGGCTTTGATATGGGACGTGAATTACTTGCGCTACATTGTATGGGGTGTTGAAGTGTGGGTGGGTGGGAGCTCGCCCGACTGAAATCGTCTTTTACTGGTTGTCTCCTGAGGGATACGGGCCTCGGTGGCCCAGAGGGAGGGTGGGGCTATTGAAGGAAAAAAACGGAACTTCCGGAGAAGAAATCGGAGAAACAAGAGAAGGATTTTGAGCGACTTACCAGGATATCCAACGGTAGGATGCAGGAGGTCCACTCCGGGCGAGGGAAGGCCGATTCCGTTGACGGAGTAGGGTGAAGATTTGAGATAGGCCATACCAGAGGTCGGGGGCGTTTGCCCCGAAGAGAAAGGGGCGCACGATGATGCCGACTGTTGGAAAGCGGCAACTGCCCCGGCCGAAGTCGGCGGGCTGCCGCACAGTTGGTGGCCGGACCGGTACGACAGAAAGCCGGTGAGCGCGGGGCCAAAATTGTCCCCGCCGCCCCCCCGGCCTTGCACGTCTTCGAAATTGGGCCACAGCTTTACGGCCAGCTCGCACTGGTACGGATATTGATGAGATGGACAGTAGCTGCCCCGACGCTGCTGGCACGAAGAGGAAGACACCTTGCCGTTAACCGAAATCAAATCCTAGTTAATCGCACAGACAGCAAGCGCGGTCTCTCCTTCTCGATGGGCCGGGGGCTCGGTTTGTTCTGGGCGCGGGTCCGGGCCGAGACCGTTGGGTGTGGCGTCGACGGGAGGGCGGAGGCGCGCCCGATACCTCCCCGTCAGTTTCCGCCAATGACGGGGCGGAGGAAACAGGGCGCCAATAGAGGCGCGCCGATGTGAAGACGACGAGCCTCATTGGAGGAGTTGAAAGGCCGCGAGACAAAGAAGGGGGAGTCGGGGTGTAAAAGGGCGGGCGGGGAAGCGGAGCAATCTGCCAAAACCACGCGCTCAACTAATAACTTGACCAAAAATGAAACGCAAAGAAAAACTTCTCGATCAAAGTTGGCTTGCTGTTTAAAAAACATTTTTCCCTCTCTTTCTTTCTCTCTCCTCCCTTGAACCTCTTTTCTCGGAAGAACGTAAATTATTCGTTACCAAAACGTGACGTTTGCTGCGCTTAATTTTCAGTTTCTCCTTCTCTATTTCCACCGTTTTGCCGAGAAAAATACGCAACTGTTAGACGAGCGTTTTGAAATTAAAAATAAAAGAAAATGTATGTTACGAGCGATCAACTTTCAATTACGGACTTTGAAAGCGACCCAGACTAGGTTGCGCATCTAATCAGTGATTTGGTTTTAAAACCGATCGGCTGGCAGTTTCAATTTCTGTAATTGACTTGTAATTCAAATACACTGTGTAGAAAGAAACTAAGCGCACGTGACACAAAAGACATGTCATGGTATTTTGTTTTCTTTGGTCTAATTAATGATAGATCAGAATAAATAGCCTGTATTTTATTGTAGGTTGGCAGAAATTAGATTCATTTTCGATTGGGATCAAACTGACTGTGTTTAATCGATTCACATAAATCTACGCGCTCAGTGACTGTTTTTGCTACAATTTAACGTCGTAGTAGTAGTCTAATTGACTAGGAAATTTGACATGCTTTAATCAATATTCGTTAACGAAATAAATTTGTGCAAATTTCTTAAAATTAAATAACGGAAATGGGAAACGACTTTTTCTAGTTGTAAAAATATGTAAAAAACATCAAAATTTTAATGTAATCAAATCAGAAAACAGTGCATATAATTAGTTGCAATATAAGCCTGGACGACAACGATGTTGTCCTTAATAAGGATCTTTCTCGCTATATCCAGACAACAATAAAACAACCTAGCGCTTGCTTTTCATATCAAACCTTCTTACAATCAGTATCTGGTTTTCCATAACGAACATGCAATCAGAGAGACTCCGTCATAAAATGGCTATGCAAATTATGTATCGCTTCGCGTCTTTTCTCTTTCGAATAAACGCGTGAGCTTTAAAATAGTCAAGTGCGTTCATTATTTCTAACATGTAATTTAAAATATGTGGGAAAATACAGCATCGCAACCAGGTCCCCCTATGTAGTTATGCAAAGGAGTTTTAAGGTTTCCGTATGGCAGTGGTTCCCAACCTTTTTCAAGCCGCGACCCACTTTTATAGTAGCCAAGTAATCCGCGACACCCCCTTTTTATAGTAACCAAAAGATCCGCGACCCCCTCTGTTTGCCGCCGCCACATTTGCATAATAAAAGCATTTTTAACAGAGTAAAGAAAACACATTAAATATAGAATTATAATTATATATGTTACATTGATTATATATATTAATTGTGTATATTATATTGATTATATATATATATTATATTAATTATATATATATTATATTAATATATATATATATATTATATTAATTATATATATTATATTAATTATATATATATTATATTAATTATATATATATTTATTAATTATATATTATATTATTATATATATATATATAATATATATTATATTAATTATATATTACAATTATATAGCATATTAATGTATATTTTATGCATATAAAATTAACAACCATTAGTAGAATATTGGAATATAAAAGCGTTGGAAACATTTGGTATGAAATTCCTTATAAAAATAATTGCAACTAAAAATAGTTGCGGCGACCCCCCCTCCCAAAACCCTGTTCGCGACCCCCAGGTTGGAACCACTGCTCTGTGGTGATGTAAGGACTATGTCCATATAGTCCCTTCTACTCTCTTAGAATTCGAGGTGAGAGGTCTTGTCACTTCTAAACAGTTAGTTTCAACCTCAATCATCGGTCCTCAGTCATAGCGTTGTGCAAGGCTTTCTTTTCAGATGGATATTGAGTTTATACGATAAGATAAAAGTTTTAGGGGCAATAACAAATAAAGCAATGCACGCCCATAGGCCAAAATTGAAAAGAGTTTGGACTTCCACACAAGGAAAACCGTAATTGTATGTTTGTGTGTTCAACTCTCCTTGCCTTTAAAAAAAAAAGACACGTGACATGCACGCATAACCTGCGCTTTTCTTGTACATAGTATTATTTTTTAAATATTATTTTATGTCTATTATGTGCGTACTACTGTATTAAGATATTTAAGTATATACGTAGCTGCATACGTATTTCCCCGGATTATCGAATACCCCACTTATTCGAATGGTATTTGCTGGAAACGTCAATATTCGTTTAAGCGGAGCCGACTGTTCACACTTATAGAAATAAGAACAGACGAATGTATTCTGTGGATGCAGTTTCCTTGAAACTGACATTTAAATCAATGTTAACTCCTTTCTAATGCATGCTAATCGGAATAGAGCAATATGCAGTAAATGTTAAATCACTGGCGTATGCAGAGGAAGTGAATATGAGGAAAATAATATGTGGAGTCGTAGCTCTATAAAAAAGCCCTCCCTCCATTGTAAGTCGGTGACCCCCTCCTTATGAAATTTTTGCATACGCCTATGTCTTAAATAGCGAATTTTTATAAAAAATTTCATTTTCATATTTTTATACAAAATTTCATAATCAGACAAAAGCTTAACATGCGTGGGGCCAAGTCTTCGCTAATTTCGTTCTTGGAACGAAATAAAAAAAGTGAAATTTGCAACTTTTCTCTTTTCTGCTTGAAAAAGAAGCCATACTAACGAGATTAAATGCATGCGTGGAATTAGAAAAACATTGGAATTATTTTCCAAACCGCGAGTGAAAATATAGAATATTCCCGAGACTAACATCTTTTAACAATATAGGAAAAGCTATTCATTAGTTTCCAAAAGTCATCTTTTAACTCTGAGTTTCCCCACAGTGTGACGCCCTTTTGCCCGCCACCCAGCTGGGGCAAAAATGAGGCGTCCTCCCGTATAAATGCTCATCGTCGAAAGTTCCACAGAGGATTATTGAATAAAAAGAGAGTCGGGAAAGGGGATGATAAAATTATTTACGGTGAAAAGGCACTGCAACATGTTTAGAAACTTCTCGTCCATTCTAGTTCTTCGGTCATTGTTAATTTCCCTCTTTTCTGTCTGTTACTGCACAGTTAGTACTTGTATACGTTGGAATGATATGAAATGCATTTTCCTGTAATAGTGGTATAATTTAGTTCAGTTTGATTATAACATTTCCGAGTTTAATTATTGAAGAAATAACCCAGGAGGGACTTTTTATGATTTGAATTAATTCTGTATTTGAAGTTTTTTTGCTTTTGACTTGAAATTAAGCCATATAGGCGCGTTTATGTCACATGTTTCTTCTCTACTCCGCACAAAATAAACGTGTGATTACCGCTGATACTGAGTGCTTCTCGTTTTTCCTACCAGTCCGTACTCCGGTGTTTGATGCTATAGACCAGTAGTTCTCAACTATTTTAGCTCACGGAACCCCTTTCTTATCACCTGGCTAGCCTGGGAACCCCTTTTCATCTGTCTAGCCACGGAACCCCTTTCTTATTACCTGTCTAGTCTGGGAACCCCTTTCTTATCACCTATCTAGCCACGGAACCCTTTTCTTATCACACACTTAGCTACGGAACCCAATTCTTGTCGTCTGCCTAGCCAGAATCTTTTTCTTATCACCTGTCTAGCTACGGAATCCTTCTCTAAATGTTACTTAAGGAAAACCTAAAGGGGCATCGTTTATC
>QLNU02015360.1:166784707-166800406 GCA_006491805.2 Dysdera silvatica | reverse complement strand
GACTTCAGTAAGTAGGCTTAAGTCGCCTTTTATGGTAAAGCAACATAACTTTATTAATCTGTATATTAATTATGGTTTTATTGTTCATGATAACATTGACATGGTCTGGGATAAAGTTGTTGCAGTTGTTATTCTTTAACAGCAATACAATTAGTTTTTTGCCAGACAGGAAACTATCAATACACAAAGAATAATTTATCCAGATGTTGACAGATATAATAGCGGCTTGTTTGGCGCGTCTGACACGCATATAGGATGCTGA
The DNA here is from genome assembly GCA_006491805.2 of Dysdera silvatica. Lineage (NCBI taxonomy): Eukaryota > Metazoa > Arthropoda > Arachnida > Araneae > Dysderidae > Dysdera > Dysdera silvatica. The sequence goes on along the minus strand of QLNU02015360.1, from coordinate 166,800,144 downwards.
ATATTCTTTATATTAACCAGTCTTATAGATGCGCAGGTGGTTTCTCGACCATCAGTAATTGTTTTACAATGATGGGACCACGTTTGTGCAGATAGAGAATGAAGTGAAAATTGGGAATTTTATTGACATAATGCTGACGGGTTCGATGATGATGATGATGATGATGATATGGCGTCTTGAGAGCACCATCAGAACCTTCCTTCCTTCCCTCCCTCTCTCTCTATCTCTCCCCCCCCCTCTCTCTTTCTTTCTTTCTTATTTTGACAAATAGTAGTGGTGCAGATTTGACGGACATGCGTGTCTGTCAAATATTGGTTATTTGCTGAAATGCTGGCATGCTTTTGTGATGGGGAATCGTTTGCAGATTGTGAATCCGTGAATAGTTATTTTCTTCCCCAGAAGTCATTTAACGTCTGTCTGTCTGCTGTTTATTAGACAGACAACTAAAGGCTAGACATATCGTCTGATCTTTTGCCTCTGTTAATTATTTGTGTCTGCACTATATTCGAAATAAAATACGACGTATAAAAAATATTTTAAAAATACAAAGCATTTTTTGTGCATTATCGATAATAAAACTTATGTAAAATTTGAAAACAAAGGGGGAGAGAGAGGGAGAGAGAAAGAATTAGAGAGAGGGAGAAAGTGAAAGAGAGAGACGTAAAATGACATTATCACCAGGCTCATGCATCGAATTTCAAAACAGGGGTGTTTTTAATGAAGAAGTAGGGGTGATGGAAACACTACTTTTTCGCACACGGAATTTTATTTTTCAACTAACCATGTTGTTCAGATTGAGGGGGGGGGGGGGGTTTCCCAAAACTACCACCTTTGGCACGACCTCGCTTATCATATAAAGACTATGATGACAGGAAAGCTTTAATTGCAGAGATTTGAATTCAATATTAAAAATTATATTAAAAATACTATAAATGTTCCACGTGGCAAAAAAAAGTTTGCCAGTATTACATAGGTGATAGTTTATTTGTCAAGAACGATCGCAATACCCATATTTTTGCAAACTGCTGTCATATAAATTCGTGAATCAATTTAATATCTCTTACGCTGAAAATTGCTACCGATTGCGTACATTTGACGGCAAATTATCCAGAAACATAGTGAACTGCTACTCTCCAAACGTCTAATACTGATGGCACAGTTCTTTTCTTTCCATTATGTTCAATTGATTTTGATTGAATTTATGTTCAATCGATTTCCATTTTGTTGAATTTCAAAACTTCGCTAGTAATAGTTTTAAAACGCGTGGTCTAATTTTGATATAAAAATTGCTTTCGGTGTCGGATTTATGTAAAATTTTGTGCAGATTTGCTATACCGCTTCGATTTTTCGAAAGTGACAACAAGGCTCATATGTCACACATTGTTTTTCTTAGTCGATTGCTTCATAATAAAATCAAGTTACAACTTTATCTCTATTGCTGCGTATGTTCGTGATTAAAAAATAAATAAAAAAAAACACGGATATAAAATAAGGGTAAAATATTTTTTATAAAATAAACATTCTGCCTTCACTTGACAAAGGGAGCAGTTGGCTCCCGAAACGTCGTGTTTTTAAACCTTACGCCAGTGTCGAAATAACTGTTTGTTATAAAATAGATAAAGGAAGTGTTTGGGTTAATGGTAATTGAGGTTATAATTATTTCTTTGTAGAAAAATATCCATTGATATTCAAAGAATATTCGACAGGTTGCAAAACGCATTACAGAAAACATGTAGATAGATTTATGACACGAAAAAATCAATGTACGTAAGAAGGATATACAGTAGATTAAACGATATATATTTAGCTCTTAACCAATAGTACCCAACAGAAATTTGTAATTTACTGAAGGTTTTGTGTTTGCATATTTTTATGGCTGCCTTCTCATTAAAAATATTCCAATTCCAATTAATAATAAAAAAATTGAAATTGTTGATAAAATTGAATTCTTAGGAATTCAATTAACTAATAAATCGAACTGGAATGACCATATAGATAAAACAGCAAACAAAATAAGTAAAAGCTTAGGAATTCTAAGAAGAATTAACACAACAATAACAGAAAAAACAGCATAGAATTGTATTATCCATTGATCCACAGTCATCTGACATAAACTCATGTTTGTAAAAATTGCAACACCATGAAGGAATCACGTGATTGAGCTGAAACTTTCAGGAAATGCAAATTAGGGTATGCTATTCAAATGATTAGAATTTCAGAGTCATCGCCTCTGCGTGGGCTGAGCAGCGCCCTCTGAACTGCTGATGGATCCGTATAAATAGAGGGCTGTAGCGGGGCGTGTATGGCTATCTGCTAGTGGTAAACGTTACATGAGACGTCACTATGCCTCTACGACGAAAGAGGGCGACATTTCAGCAAGTTACGGAGTTTGAACGGGGACGAATGATCGGCCTTCGTGAAGGAGGGTTTTCTTATCGTGCAATAGCAGCTCGTATGGGGCGTAACAGCAGCACAGTGATGCGAGTGTGGAAGCAGTGGGTTCAAGAGAACCAGACAACTCGGAAATCCGGGAGTGGACGCCGAAAGGTGACGTCAGCACGGGATGATAGACACCTGGTCCGCATGGCGGTGACGGACCGTTTTGCTTCATCTGGACAGTTGGCAGAACGTTGGTGCACTGCTACAGGTGTATCATTGTGTGCTTCATCAATTCGTCGGCGTCTACTGCACCGTGGACTGCGTGCAAGAGTTCCTTTATACAGGATCCTCCTGACGCAAAACCATCGGTGCCTGCGGCTACAATGGGCTCATGGACATAGAGACTGGCGTGCTGATTGGCAACAAGTGGTGTTTTCTGATGAATCCCGCTTTAATTTGGGGTACAGTGATGGCCGCATCCGTGTTAGACGCTATACCGGTGAACGCCACCTTCCGGAGTGCGTTATCCAACGTCATAGTGGACGAACCCCCAGCGTTATGGTCTGGGGTGCGATTGCGTATCATGGACGATCTCAGCTGCTACGAATTGTGGGTAATCTTAACAGCAACCGGTACATCAATGAAGTTCTGGAGCCCGAAGTTGTTCCCTTCCTTCAAGGCATTCCCGGAGCTGTATTTCAACAGGACAATGCCCGCCCACATATTGCCAGGAATGTTCAAGACTTCTTTTCATCACAACAGATACAGCTTCTTCCTTGGCCTGCCTATTCGCCGGATATGTCGCCGATTGAACATGTGTGGGATTTCGTTGGTCGGCGTCTCGCTCGTGATCCTCGTCCCATAGCTACTACAGATGAACTTTGGGGTCGTATACAAGCAATCTGGAATGCTCTTCCTCAGGCACACATTCAACATCTGTTTGATTCCATGCCACGTCGTATAGCATCACTTGTTGCAGCGCGTGGTGGCTTCACCAAATATTGTTTTTTTGCTTTGTAATTTTAATTGTTTATTTGTATCAACACAGGTCGTTTGTACATTAAATTTCATTCAATTCGGACGAGTCCTGTATGGTGTTGCAATTTTTAGAAACATGAGTTTATTATAATTGTGTATGGGGAACTTCGGCTTGGTAAATACAAATGTGTTGAAAAACATACAGAAAACAAAAGATAATATTAATTAACAGTGACAAAAGATTAGACTGGAAAAACTTACTTTTGAAATACAATACATTACCAATAGAACATTTACATGAATACAGTGTCTTGGTTAAAATGTATAAAAGGATAAGGGAAGGCAATCACACTGAACTTATAAGAATAAAATTAAATGAGAAAGATAGAAACACATGTCGTAGATATAATGACCTATTACATCTAAAAATAAGGACCGAAGTAGGAAGGAATAATGTAAATTAAAAAGGTGCAAAACTTTGGAATGAACTACCAGAGGAATTCAAAAAATTGAAAAGTAAAGAAACATTTAAAAAAGTCTAAGAAAATATTTGATACAGGGTAATGGAAACTAAAAGATGAAATATGAGAAAAAAAAAATCGGAAGCGAAAGTAGATATATAAAAGGGTGAGTGATTCCCAATTGGTGATTGTGTCATTTTGACGAAAGTGATTAATAATTTTTTGACTGTTTATTTAACAGTTAGTAATAAAATTCATGGACGTTAGGTTGGAAGACAGGGATGGAAATGGAAAGAGAAAGGTAAAAAGGGCGATGGGATAATAAATGACTTGGTGGTTTTTGGATCCACATCTTTGGAATCGGATTATAATTTCAATGTCCCCGGTGTGTTATATCCTCTCTGATATTTTCTTGGAGCCTTTCATTGTAGAGTCTAATATGATACACTTTTAATATATATTTGTCCGTATTATTATTTATAGTTATGTGGTATATTGTTATTATGATTTTACAAATGAAGAATAAATAAAGCAGTGATATAAATGATATACAATATTTCACGTTACCTACAGTTTTAATGCATTAATATATGGCAACAAAGTTATTCTTTAAAGACCTATACATGTATCTATCTATTCGCTTTCGACTAACGCCATTTGGCTGGATTCAATTCCTAGTAAGTTTAGTTTCATGTAAATGTACCGAGGTCCGTACAGGGGCGGACTGGGGTGTTGGCCAACCGGGCCCAGGGCCAGTGCGCCCTCATGGGCTATAGGACTCTCGCCCTTTGAGAGGACCCAATCCGCCCCTGGGTTCAGAGGTCATGTTAAATCATCGATCACGTCTCAGATGAGCTCTCGAGCAGTCCTGAAGTGTAAAAAATACGAAGAGATGATATTATACGCTCGAACAGTAATAAATTGTTTGTCACAATATAGGTTTAATTTTATCTACTAGCATCAAAATATATGAAATATTAAGGACTTTTGATATAGAAGATTTTACCAAAATAATCCATCGTAGCATCGAATTCAAACTCTAACATCAAAGGTGGATTTGTGTGTCGCTCATGCTTCAAGACCTGAAATATTGAAAGTAGGGAGTTAAATTTCAAGAAAGCTTAAGGGATTTTTCTGAAAATCTCTGCAATAACCAATTTTAAGTAAATATACAACACACTATATTTTAAATATTTTAATTAAGTTGTCGGTTCTAAGAATTTTGTTATAGAAAGAAATTATCATTTTCTGTAAGAAATTTTATTTTGATTAATTATTCGGGTTCATATCCTAATATCTTAGGTACCTTCAATTACACGAATGAGTGTTTCACAAACTTCACAAAGTGGGGAGAAGGTCCTCCAATATACAGATATATGATATTAAAACGAGAACTCCGCCTTAGCGAGTAGCAAGAAGGGTTTTCAACAATTATTTATACATCTGCTTCTATTTCGACAAATTATTGACAAATGCAATGACACCTCGGTAACTTGAAATTCAAGGGAAAGGGGTTATACTTCGAATTGTCGAAGTTTCACTGCAGTGAAAATTACAGATAGGAGTAGAAATTGCAATATAGAATGTATAAAAGAATATTAAACATGATACAGACACATACCACCGAACGACATAAACACGTCATGTTGAAACAGACAAATAATACCGAACAATCTTTTATCAATCAATTCAATTTTGGGCGAAATATGCATTTCCTTATTTTTGTATGCGGTATATCTATGGTCACAGGGAATAACTGGTTGACTATACAATCGAAATTTTTAGGGCAGCAATTTTTTACCTTAGAACTTTTTCTGTATATAAAGTTTTTGAAAAAAAATAAATGTGGTTGACATCAATGTGACTTAAATAACTTTCTAAATTTAATGGTTTGAAGAATAATTAATTTGCTGAAACCATGTGCACTGAAATTACGATGCATTCGTTTCTGCCATTTTTTGACTTAACTACTTATTAACTGTGACCACAGATACAGGAAAGAATTTACGTTGTCTGAGCAGCAGGGAAAAGACTTCAAAGTCTGACTAAGTCCGTGCTATCTTAGGAGTGATTACTATTTTTATAAATTATATAAAAGAACAGAATCTAAAATATGAATATTACTAAATCACAGAAAATAATTTCGGGCGTATCCGTGATTTTCGGATTTAAACTAAAATATTTCTTCAACTCTCAAGTGTCTGAGAAAAAAATGTCACATCTTTATTTCTTTGAAGCTGTTCAAGTATTACGTAAACCCATTTTTGGCTATTTTATACCTTTCCCTCCCAAGGGCGGACACAGACTTTCATTTAGGGGGGGGGGTCATGAACAAAATTTGCCATGGTCTTGGAATATCTGTATATATATAATATATGGTCTTCATTTATCATGAAAGTTGGAATTTTTTACAGTGAAAAAATATATTTTGGGGGTCATGACCCCTGTGTCCGCCCTTGTCCCCTCCCCACTTCATGCTTAAGTAAGATTTCAATTCTCTAATTTTCTGGCATAAGTTTTTGAAATAAAAATGCGCCCTGCGGTGGCGCAGTGTGGTAACGCGTTCTCCTATTGCGCGGCTAATCCGGGTTCGACTCCCAGCAGTGCAAAAAGAACGCTTACTCAGAGATCTCATAAAGATCGCACTGCTCACTGTAGTCCGGGGTTTGGTTCCCTAGGCCTTAAGAGGTTCGGATTCCTCGGAAAACAGTAGGTCCCGGCGCAGCATGACCACTGTAGTCTTTGAGCCGTAAAACCAAAAAGAAAGCGAGAGAGTGAAACAAAAATGCAATGGGGCGAGGCAAATTATAATACTTATTTACATTTTTATTGTAATATTGAGCACTTATTTGTAAGTTTGTTATAATATTAAACGCTTATTTATAAATAGAGAGTAATCACAACAAATTATCGCATTTAAAAGAGCTTTAATACACTAATATCAGCTATTTTGATGGCATTGTAAAGTATTTTGTTACATTTTTATTATGATGTAAGCAAATAGTGTGTAATAGATAAGAAGTGGATTTGATAAAATGCATTTGTGAAAAATAATACATTTATTATAATTTAAAAATGGCAGGGAGGTACGGGAAATCTAAAAAAGGGCCCCCCCGAGCGATCAAAGGTTGAGAGCCACTGGTTTAAATTATTAAATAATTTAGTGTGATTACGTATATTTTATATTTTATATATTCTACACGCAGTGTGTCCTACATCCAAGTCTTGCAGTTCTGTCAAAGCGGTTATGAGTTTGTGACTATGTGCTAGCTTTATTACTTTCTGTGTCTTACGTAAGCATTTTTCAGAACCCCCTCCCAGTTGTCAGAAAAAAATAAGCAAATCTCTCCCCCTCCCCCAAAGATGCTTACGTAATACTTGAACGGCCCCGTATATAGTATATAAAAAACGAAATAATCAAGCGTGAGAAGAAGACAGTACAAAGTCCGCCTCCGTTATTTACTGATATAAATTTGATAGGTATTGGAATAGACATCCGAAAGTCGCTGATTGGAGTTCAGTCTAAGACACGGTGATTTTTTTTTTTTTTTATCAGAATCTTATGAGTCAAAGAGAGATGATACCAGTTCGTATAAAAAAAGGGACAAAATAGGCTATAACAAATAGACAAAATACTATAGCCAAGATAAACCACACGACAGAAACTAATTCATGTGGCTAAATTACTTGCAACACTCTCTAGCCTGCCTGGTGGAGAGCCTCGAAACAAGCTTTTGCTTCCTGCGCTCCTCCATTTCTAGCTTAATTATATCAATAATATCTGAATCCCTAGAATTTCTCTTAAAACGTTAGAATAATTTATTTTTGAAATAGATGCATCAACAGTAACTGTATATAGGTTGAATAACTTTATTTCTCATTCTTATTCTATTGGATTTGAAAGCGTTATTCTCTAATTATATTATATATGAACATAAATACCGATCATACCAAGCAGTGCCAAATTTGGATAACAAAATATAACGGCTTAATTTTATCGATTTTTTCCTAGAGGATTTATTTGTATTTTTATTTAGATATTTTTTTATTTTCTTTAACAAATTTAAATGGTATATAAATTAGAAAATGGTTTAACATTTTAAAAATAAATTTTCCTAAAGAGAGCAAATATTTTGCTAGTACAAATTATATTTTTTACAAAAGCAAAATTGTCAACAGGAAGCGTTTTGACAGTGAACTAAAGAAATGTTTTCATTTCGAACTTTTGGGAAAGGAATAATAGAGCTTTGCTTCAAAAAAATTAGGCCACAGGAGATGTTATCAAGATTTGTGGAGGAATCCATTCTCCTGCCAATAAACCCACTTATCGCGAGTTGTGATCGGATAGCCTACATTGTCATTGCCAATAGCTGAAGGACTACTGACATATATCGTGCTGTTTTTTCTGTAAATAGTTAAAAATACATAAACGTGAAGCTTTTGAAAACAAGGTGAGGATTTGGCGTGATCTGATTACTATCCATTAGAGTTGGGCATAATAATTCTCTTTGAGAGTTGACTCGTTGACCCTGACATTTTATGAAATACACTCTTTCGAGCCATTCACCGATTCCTCAGCAGCTGAGACAGGCAGAAAATCTTTTTTTTTTTTTTTAGATGTAGGAAAGGAGCGGGCTCCACATCTTTTTCTTCTGTGGGAGTTAACTCTTTTGAGTAACTCTCTGATTCGTCAACAGCTAGATAGGCAGAAAAATACTTTTGGAAAGCGGAGGTGCTCTATATCTTTTGCTGTTTTAGAGTTAGCTCTTTTGAGTAATTTCCCCAACTCCCCAACAGCCAGAGAGGCAGAAAAAACTGTTCTTGGTGGTGGTGGTGGTGGTGGGAGAGAGGGGCGGGTTACGGATTGGGCTCTGCATTTTTTGCTGTTTCAAGAGTTAACTCTTTTTAATAATTTTCTGACTCTTCAACAGCTAGATAGGCAGAAAAACTTTTATTGGGAGGTGAAAGGGGATAGATCCCGTATCTTTTGCTTCTTTGAGAGTTAAACATTTTTAGTACCTCACTGTACCCTCATAACTTTTAGTTCATATTCAAATATTAATTAGGTAAAAAGTAGAAAAATATATCCCTCTTTGATACGTAATTGGGAAATTCGGAAGTAGGATAATTTCCAAGATATATACTCTTATCATTTGTCGATCATTTCTCCGACAAAATATTTCATTAAAGGTATGGAACCTAAATCTCTGTCAGAAAGAAATCTCTAAAATCTTGCGACGTCATAATCTTTTTTTCAGTAATAATTCAGTTGATCTAAAATCTATTTTAAAATTAAAAACCCTGCCAAGACAATAATATTTAAAATGATCAAGATTCTAACTTTAACATTAAATACAATAAATTTTTATTTGGCCCTTAACTATTATAGCAAAATAATTTCGCATAAATGGGACCTAGGGGTAACTGAAATAATAATGGTGAGCGATAATTATTCAATGAATATTTTTATTTACATTCTCCCCAAATTGTGCGTGAGTAAAAAATATTCATACTTATTTCGTTATAAAGCTTATTATTACGTGACGTTGTTATTTGTTCAATAAACGTAATTGAAACGAATTTTTACAAATTTGTAATTGCGACTCAGCGTTGGGAGGATCTGTGTGTGGGCAGAGTTAACATTTTTTTAATGTTTGTATTGGGATGTTTCAAGATATAGTTAAAATTATTTAGATTTTTTTATCAGCCATCTAAAGACTTAGTAAAGAAGTATTTTGTGTTTTAATAATACGTATATAAATATTATTATTAATAAATTTGACACCCACGTATTAGTAGCTCAAACTAGAGCTATTTTTGTTTAGGAGAAAAAGAGACGCCGTCCTCATCCCAGATTCGAACCAGGGTCCCCGCGTTGAGCCCGCGGTGTCTTGACCTACTAGACGAATGAGAACAAGAAAAAACGCTTTTTTCTCCGTATATGAGGATGTAAGATATTATTACCCTTCACAGGGATAACACAATTTCCAAATAATGGTCAACACACAAAGTAATAATATATTAATATTCATTAAAACAAAAACCAAGTTGAATAGTGCTAGAGATGTTATATTAATACTTCGATAACTAGGCAGTTTTTTTAGTTAGATAAAATGCAAATTAGCCATATTTAGCGGGAATCACTGAGTCATTCTCTCTGTCATTCATCCTTTCTGATGAGACGTTACTATTAATCACTCTGATTTACTTTGGTGAGTTAACTCTTTTGAGTGGCGCACTAATTCTTTACGTATATCCACCATCCGTGATTTTTATGCTTGCGTTTGCTTCGTGTGTGTTTTTACGGCGCAAGGACAGATAAGGACATGCTGTACCGGGAATTGCAGTCTTTCAAGGAATCCGAACCTCTATTGCCTAGGGAACCAAATTCCAAACTACGGTGAGAAGAAACACTGCACACGTTGCACGGTATCACTGGAATCGAACCCTGATTCGTCGTACGATAGACGGGCGCGTTACCACCCGCCATTGTAAGGAATCATTGTTTTCAAGATGTCGTCCAAATAAAGCTTAGATTGCCAATTTAGCTGAAGTTGGCATCTTTTCTAACTTCTTAAAAAAAGTATTTATATGGGTAGCCATGGTGGAGACCCTCTGCTGTCATATAAGCTTTCCATTTTTTGATTTCAATCGCTACAACAATAACTGGAGTCGTTGTCATTGTTGATCCTAATACTTTCGGAGACGACAAGGACGTGTTGGTGATATCTAGGCAATGCAAAGAAAACCTTTGTTCACTCAAAGTCAACAACAACGGAGCTTCGCCGTGCAACGATTTCCCTGAGGCTGCTGCATCGTAGATACACGCACCCAAGCGTAAACATCTCCAATTGAAGGCGAGACCCCAAAGTGAGATTACCGTCGCCTCGGGGGATTATACGCGGAGTCTAATCCCTGATTTCCAAATCAGACCCCCCCGTGCTCCCCCACTGCCGTGTTCGCCAAAGAGAAACGGGGGTCAAAACTTGCATCGAAAAGGGTGTAAGAATGGGTGCATGCACTTGGGCCGAGTCCCAAATAAACGATGCTTTCTGAGACATCTGCCATGCCGTTTATTGAAATAAGAGGTGTTTTGCAAGTGTAACTCGTCCAGTGCTAACAGTGTACTATTTACTGGACCTAAATCACCATTTATATATCCTCCTGAACGTTCGGGCAAATCCATTCAAATGTCGACGACTAACAATTTCCCACATTTATGGATCTTATATCGTTTAAATTTTTCCTGCATTCGAACTCATTTCCTGTAACAAATTACAAAGATGAGACTCTGGAGGAAATATGCTATATATTCTCCATGTCTGTATTTGAGTGGCTACTATCATAGTTTACTCAAATGAGGCCACTAAAAAAAATACTTTGAAAAATAGAATATGTTTTTTTAACTAACAATGAGAAACATAAATTTCAAACATAACTGAAGTTTGTTAAATTGAATAAAATGATAAACCAGAATACGAAATATTTTCAATTTCTAATATTTAGCACGACTTTTCCATTATGCTAGCCATTATGGAAGAGAATTTTCGCAGCATATCTGGTCTCTTTCAAATCTGTCAAGAACACACCAAAGCTTATAATATTCCAATATTCCATCATCTCCATTTAAAACTTAATTACTGCTTAATATTTTTTCAATGTCACATTTTGTAAGACATTAACTTTTTGCTATATATATATATACACACACACTCTATAACAAAAAAATCGACGCACCAAGAAGGAGTTGTCCGATTGCGATAAAAATTGGTGGATGTGAAGAACATACATAGAAAAAGAAATCATTAAAATTTCAGAACAATTGAATGATTTATTGCAGAGTTTGACCGTTACAAAGGGAGGAAGTCAATAAGGCGTTGGTCCACCTCTGGCCTGGATGCAAGCTGTCACCCGGCGTGGCATAGACTGATAAAGATCCCGGATGGTGTCCTGCGGAATTTCTTGCCAAATTGTCTCCAACTGTCGGGCTAAATCGTCAACATTCCGGGATGGTTGCAATCGCCTTCCCATAGCGTCCCAAATGTGCTCTATGGGAGAGAGATCAGGAGACCTAGCTTGCCAAGGAAGTGTTGGGCAAGCTTGAAGACAATTCATAGCAACACGTGCCGTGTGCGGCCGGGCATTGTCTTGTTGAAACGTAAGTCCAGGGTGTCGCAAAAGGAACGGTAACACAACCGGTCGTAGAATGTCGTCTACGTACCGCTGTGCTGTAAGTGTGCCAGAAATGACCACCAAAGGGGTCCGGCTATCAAAGGAGATGGCACCCCAGACCATAACGCCCTGTTGTGGGCATGTGTGGCGTGCGATAGTAAGGGCAGGATCCCCACGCTGCCCTGGACGTCTCCAGACACGTCTGCGGTTGTCGTCAGGACACAGTTGGAAACGGGACTCGTCACTAAAGACTATACGTCCCCAGTCAGCGCAGTTCCAAGTTGATCGAGCCCGGCACCACTGTAATCGGACTTGACGGTGTAAAGGCGTGAGAGGTAAGCGGCGTAACGGTCGGCGCGAGCGTAAATTCCGCTCTCTCAGTCGTCTGCAGAGGGTCATGTTGGACACATGTGTGCGGGCCACACGTTGAATAGTTGATAACGACGAATCCGGTGCTGTGACAGCTGCTCTGACAATCGCTCTGTCTTCCCGTTCTGTTGTGGCCCTAGGTCGACCGCTGCCGTCCCGACGCTGACATCTGCCGTTGTTGACCCACTCTTGCCAGCACCGTCCAACCAGCCTCTTTCAATCCGATAGCACGACCTCTTTCAAACTCTGACATATGCTCGTAATGAGCACGAATCTTTCGGCGAGGCATTGTTACAGTCGACGTAAGATATCCGCAGTCAAAATGCAACAGAAATTTTGACCACATATTGAGAATCGCTCCTTATATACACCTGCTGAATGCGCAGTTCCGATGCGCTGGAGTTCCCGCTATTCATTCATTGGACACCAAATTTTAATCATTTGCATGTTCGGTCAAAATGTCTTTGCATACGAAATTTCATTACAATCGGACAACTCCTTCTTGGTGCATCGATTTTTTTGTTATAGAGTGCATATATATATCATCATCATCATCATATTCAACCATTATCTATCCACTGCTGGATGAAGGTCTCTCCAAATGCTTTCCACACAAGTCTATCCTGAGCAATTCGCTTCCACGTCACCCCAACCTGTTTTCTTATTTCATCCACCCATCTAGTTTGAGGACGTTTTCTAGGTCTTCGGTGGTCTCTTGGAATCCAGTTCAGAATTTCTGTTGTCCATCGTTGATCAGTTCTTCTTGCAATATGCCCAGCCCATCGCCATTTCAGCCCTTTTACTTTAACAATGATGTCCTCTACTCTAGTTTGCTCTCTCACCCAAGTGTTTCTTTTTCGATCTCTCCTAGTTATTCCAAGCATGCACCTCTCCATGCTCCTTTGCGTTGTCTGTAACTTTCGTATTGCTCCAACTGTTAGACTCCATGTCTCTGATCCATAAGAGAGGACTGGCAATACACACTGGTTGAAGACCTTTCTTTTTAGACACAAAGGCAATTTCCCCTTCAGGATAAAACTGTTTCTTCCAAATGCACTCCAGCCAAGTTTAATACGTCTGTTGAGTTCTTTCATAATGTTGCCATCCATTGAAATCAGCTGGCCAAGGTAAATATATGAATCAGCAATTTCTAGCTCAATGTTGTCAACTTGTATTTTTGTTTCCTCTACGAAATTATTGAACATGATCTTAGTTTTTTGTAGGTTCATCTTGAGTCCAACTTCTTTACTTCTAGTTGAGAGCTCCTGTACCATGTCTTGGAGTTCTAATGGGTTCGTTGAAAAAATAACAATGTCATCAGCAAACCGCAAATGATTTAAATATTCACCATTTATTTTTATTCCCTTGTTATTCCAATTTATCTGCTGAAAAATCATCTGTAAAGCTGAAGTAAAAAGTTTTGGAGAAATGGTATCTCCCTGCCTCACCCCTTTGCCAAGTTTGATAGTTTTGGTATCTTTATGTAACCGAAATTTTGCACTTGCATTTTTATACACACGTTTCACCATGTCAATGTACACATCCTCAATGTCTGTTGATCTTAAAGAGTTGATGACTGCTGATGTTTTAATAGAGTCAAAGGCCTTCTCATAGTCAATAAATGCCACACACAATGGAAGTTCATATTCATGTGTTCTTTCAATTAATTCTCTTAATACTTGAATATGGTCCACTGTACTGAATCCACTTCGAAATCCAGCTTGTTCTCTTGGTTGAGCTGCATCTAATTTTTTCTGCAGGCGATGTGTTAGCACTTTTGTGAAGATTTTATAAATAGCAGGTAACAAGCTAATTGGTCGGTAATTTTTCAAATCCTCTTTATCACCTTTTTTATGCAAAAGAATTACTGTTGCAGAATCCCATTGGTTTGGTATGTTACCGCTGTTAAGACATTTGGTAAAGAATTTTGCAAGTATGTCTTCTACATATTCTCCAGCTGCAGGATTTTTATTACCGTGAAACTTCTTCTTTTAAGATTTTAGGAGCTGTTCCTTCGACTATTTCAATGTCTTCGTTTAATCCACTGTTACTTTCGTATAGATTTTTGTAGAATTCTTCAACTCTTCTAAGTATTTCTTCCCTATTTCTTGTTACGGTGCCATCCTCTCCTTTTAATGCAATGATGTGTTTCTTCCCAACAGATAAACTTCCTTTAACAACCCTAAGGCTCTTGTTATTTTCAATGGCTTTCCTTACTAGCTCACAGTTGAATTTTCTTATGTCTTCTTTCATGCTTTTGCGCAGAGTTTTACAAAGTTCTATGTACTCAATCCTGGAACTGGTATTTTGATTGTCCACCTTCATATCTCTTCGCCTTTTCATGAGCTGTTTCGTCTTCTCAGATAATTTGCTATTGTGCTTTTTACAGGTTACACCACCAATTTCCCCAGCAGTTTCAACTATTGTCTTAACAATGTTTTCATTTGCTTCTGAGATATCACTTTCATCAATAAGTCCTTCCAGTGCAGAAAAGCGATTTTTTAATTCCAACTTGAATGCCTCGGTATTTTCTTTTAATTTCTTTAAATCCACCCTCTTACTTACTTGTTTCCTAATGAGCTTCTGTCGTTCTAATTTAGTATTTAAGTGCACTTTACATCTCACCATTCGATGATCACTTCCAGTATTAAATCTGTTCAGTACACTGCAATCTTCAATAATTGATTTCTTGTTTGCCAGGATATAGTCAATTTCACTAGTTCCCCCATTTGGGTGTTTCCATGTCCATTTTCTTTGCGGTTTCTTCTTAAAAAATGAATTCATGATGCTAAGATTTTCAGCTTCTGCAAATTCGATGAGTTGATCGCCACGTTCATTCCTTTCCCCATATCCGTATTTACCAACCGATGTCTCTCCTTGTTCCTGTTGTCCAATTCTTGCATTGAAATCCCCCATGATGAGCTTGATATGTTGTTTCCCTTTGGTGTGTAACTCTTTGATTTCTTCATAAAATTCTTCAACCTCTTCGTCGGTATGGCTTGATGTTGGTGCATATACCTGTACTATTTGAAGTTGGTATCGCTGGGTTAGTTGAACAACGAGCCTCGCTGCTCGATC
>QLNU02015360.1:166773655-166784619 GCA_006491805.2 Dysdera silvatica | reverse complement strand
TAACTTCTGGGTTGTTTATTTTTCCGAGATAACCTTTTCATTGGTTCTATACTATCAGCAAAAGAGTAAGCCCAATTTGGCGACTTTGCAAGTTATCTTCACCGTGTTACGAACAACGAAAGTAAAATTTACAATATTCTTACGCGCGAGGATTCCCAGTTTATTAGAATTGGCGGCCTATCGCTATTTCTTAAATCGTAAAATAAAATAAAGGGAACATTTAGACATCGTCCCATTTGCCTATCCCAACGGTGAGAGGGTGGGGGGTCGCGAGGATTTGTCTTCCATCGCCTAAGTTTTAACACGCATTTTTTTAACATGGTTAATATTCTGTATTGTGGATTGAAATAAACCTCACCCCCTTCCACTTTCTGGGAATGCTTATGCACCGTCCTGTAAATTTCGAATTTAGTGACCTTTTACCCTAATACAGCGTTAATAATTGTTATTATCTGATTGATGATATTACAACTAATCAATGGTTCCGAAGCTCATCAATTAATTTTATTTTTTTTGTGGGTAGAGGGTAGGCAAGCTCCGCTCCAATCAGCGACTTTTGTAAAATTATTACAAAGTTGTAAATCAAGTTCGTGAGCACTTTTCGTACAACCTAGCAGTAGTAGTACTTTTTATCTTTTTGTGTTTAAAAACTGCTTGGTTGTGGGGGGGAATGGCTTCAGCTAATGTCCGCCCCTGAATATTTGGTAGTTGTAACATAAAAACTATTTGTAATAGCACCGGGAGCAGGGGTTAGTCATAACCCCATTGACTTTCCATTTTCCTGTATACAATTAAATTTTGATTGCCGAAACTCTCCCCACCTCTTAGTACACCCATAACCCCTTATAAAATGTTTGCGTACGTTACTGAAACATTGTATTTTCTTTCACTTTATCCAATAGATACACTGAACATAAGACACGTTACGAGTTCCACTGGCACAAAGTCAAGATTCCTCTTTTTCTCGTACAAAAATACGTAGCCTATTAATTATTTGTGGTGGGGGCCTGGACTTCACCCTATGTTGCCCCCTCCTATACTTCGGTCTTTATAAGAAGGCTAAATTTGAATATAATATTCAACTTTTCTTGAATTTCTCAAGTCATTACAGGACTTGGGAAGTAGGGGGAAGCGTGTAGGCACCGGCCCCCTTGGAGAGATAGAGAGGATTGCCTCATTGGAGGAATTTTTAGGAGATTGGCTCGTATTTACATTACAGACTGAGAAAGTCAGGAAAACTCATAAGTAACCCCTCCCCCACTTCCTCGGAGCTCACATGCCGAATCTAACGAATTTAATTGAGCTTAATGTAGACACATTAAAATCCTTAATGTATGAAAATTAGCAGCTATATTCCCATGGAAATCGAGAAATTAAATATTAAAAGGTAGTTAAAATAGCGCCAATTGCAACCCTTTTGGCAATACGATAGGTAGTTGGTGGATGTATTCTAAAATTTTAAAATACGTTCAGTAATACAGAGCTGGCTTTAACTTGTTAAATTTAAACATATTAGATTTTGAAGTAGCTGTAAAGTTATTTTTTTCTCTA
Organism: Dysdera silvatica; assembly: GCA_006491805.2. NCBI lineage: Eukaryota > Metazoa > Arthropoda > Arachnida > Araneae > Dysderidae > Dysdera > Dysdera silvatica. The sequence continues at coordinate 166,783,068 of QLNU02015360.1, read as the reverse complement.
TTTGTTAAATTGAAGTTCTATATTATTTTTATTTTATTTCTGAAAGTCATAGCAGAAAACAATTTACTTTAATTTTTATAATCACATTGCAAGTTGCAATTCGGTTTGTGCATAAGAGAAGCATTCATTTTTATTTCGAATCCCGCACGTGAATGTTTTCGTGAAATAATTTCAGCCAAACTAGTTTGTTTACTTTCGAAAATTGCATTTAAGAGTTTAGCATGCTTCCCTGGCGAATGCCTCAGATTACACCTTTATTACAATTAGCCCTGTCTAATTTATTATATGCGTAATCAGTTTCTAGCAAAAATATGAAATCATTCCGTTCAGTCTATTCTGTGTTGAATAGTCATAAAACCAATAATTAAACTTATTTTCTTGGAACGAAATACTGCCGTAATAAATCTTATACTAATTTGGCTGAACATGTCGAATGTCTCGTCAAATGGGCGTGAAATCTTGAAAAGAAGGTTGGCCTCCCCTAACCCATGATTGGCTGAATCAACAAATATAGTCCGCTCGAAAAAATTAAAAAAACAAAAAAATATAAAATTCCATTTTCCGATCCAACAATGATTTGCAAATGGGCTTATAATAACATAAGGATTTCAAAAATGTATCGGAGGTGCGGAGGATTAAATTCACCCTGTATATATGTATAGTTTCTGTATGTTTCTTCTTTGCGGGCTACCAACCTTTTTTGATGATGGGCCACATATAGCTGTAGTTTGAGCTAGAAAACGTAGGTTGCCGAGAAACCTTCAACAGTGTTCAATTCCCCACGAGTTTAAAAAACTCTGTCACGTGATGGCTTTTTAGATTTGGCCACCGGTTTATGCTATAAATATGCACCTTGAAGTTACTCTCCTTCATATTCTAAATCGCTTTCGTATTTCGACTACATTGGTTGGATAATTTTCTTGTTTGGTTTATCATTGAATCTAAGCTTGGAATTTCAGTAGTTTACTAATAGTTCTCTCTTCAGTACTATTTGGCCCTATTAGCATTTATTTTTCTTAAGATGTTTAAAAAATAAAAGTCAATGAAAGACGTGACATAATACAAACGTTAGAATTTCATTATATATGTATAAAGACTCAATTTAAAAAAAAAAATATTTATTAAGAAACTAACAAGTAAAATAAATAAGTAGCAAAAACAATTTTATCTCTAAAAAGTGTCGTAATAATCAAAACCAGACATGCCTATCAGAATAGTTTGGGGGATGTTCAAGTATCACGCAAGCACGTTTCTGACCATTTTTTTATACCCCTCCCTCTTATAAGAAAAAATAAGCAAATGCACGGGCGCCGTTGGCGGGAGGGGACAGGGGGGGGGGCCCGTCCCGTAATGTTGGTATTAAGATTTAACTTCCCCCCCAAAAAAAATTTCGACCAAAATTTTTATAATAAGTAAAGTCGTTCAAATTTTTTTTAAAATTTTAAATGTGCGGGTACATTTTTCGGCGTAGTGTATTTAGTACGAAATAAAAAAATACGCTTTGTCATTTATTTGATGTAATTATAGCATTTGTTAGATTGTATTATATAGCTCTCTTTTCTGCATGGCAGCGTTTTCATTGACGTGTTATTATTTCAACTTTCAAACGGAACGTTTTTAATAACGTTACAACCACAACTACATTTTCCCAATTTTAATTTCGCAAGCTCAAGGAAATTTTTGGCCCTCTACGCTCATTATCAACGACATAAATTAAAGAGACTGTCTACATGACTACAATCAGCGTAATAAAATATAAATTTAGTAAGGTGCATTGCATGTGCAAATGAGACTGGAAATGTAACTAGTATATTGATTTTATGGTAAAGTGAACTTCATCAAGCAGAAGTATATTTAAACTAAACATTGCTTTGTTGGCGCCTATTATTTCTGTAAAAAGTTAACAACGAGGCCTTAATCAGAAATTTTTTTGGGGAGGCAAAGGGGGAGGCAAAAAATTTGTACAACCTTGCTAATATTTATGTATTGGTAGCAAAACCATTCCAGTCTGCGATACGATTGCGTTTGAGATTACGTTTTACTAATCCGTTATTCTTTCGTTGTATCACTAAGCATAATTAGCGTTGTTTTTAATGAAGACATTATTACCCTTCTCAGGGACAACATAATTGCCAAATAATGGCCAACACACAAAGCCACCGAGGCGAGTTTTTTGTGAGATTTTTCGTGGTGGACTTTTATTACGATTAATGCATTTGACACCCACGTTTAAGCTCATACTAGAGCAATTTTTTTTTATATAGGAGAAAAAGAGACATCGTCCCCGTCCTAGAGTCGAACAATGGTCCTTCCGTTGATCCTGGAGTGCTTTAACTACTAGACCAACGAGGACAGGAATAACGCTCTCTTTCTCCGTATATAAGGATGTAAGATATTATTACCCTTCTCAGGGATAACACAATTGCCAAATAATGGTCAACACACAAAGTCGCCGGTTGTTTTTAATTATAGATTATTGCGTATTTTAAAAATTCAAAATGATTAGTATAAAATACCTATCGTCTCCTATATTCCATACTATTTTTTGCTTTTTCTATTCTAATTCTCGCTATACAAAGCCCCCTATCCTCTCAATCTCGCCCCCCATTCATTCCCTCTCAAATCATTTTCTTTTCTAGTAGTTATATTAATTTTTAAATAATTTGAAATTTTGGATTGTGGTAATTGTAATTACGAAGGCAATGTTTTATTGTTACGTTAATTTGTTTTTAATAATGTTAAATTAGGGGCTATTCAAGTATTAAGCATATTTGGACGAAGGGGATTTGAGATTTGCTTATTTTTTTAACAACGGAGGGGGGTGGGGCTGAGCCATGCTTAAGTAAGTTGCAAACAATAAAACTAGCACATTGTGATAAAGTGACAACCGCCCTGGCAGAACTGCAATACTCGAATGTATGGTACGCTGCGTGTAGAAGATATAAAATACACGTAATCACAGTTAAATATTTGATTACTTAAAGCAGTAGTTCTTAACCTTTTTCCTCTTGGACTCCCTTAAATGACCCCGTGGCCTTCCTGACATTTTTAAATTATAATGCATGTATTGTTTTTAGTAAATTCATTTTTCCAAACCCACTTTTCTTATTTATTACCCACTATTTGCTTACAGAGTAAGTTTTAATACGCTTTTATAAGCAGATATACGATTTCTGATAGTGATGGTATATATCCATTGAAATAGCTATTCAACAGCGTATTACAATTTTTTTACATGCGATAATTTATAGTGATTTCTCTCTGTTTATAAAGAAGTATTTAATTGCCAAATATGGTCAACACAAGAAAGCCTCCGGGGCGAGAATTTTGTGAGTTTTCGTGGGGGAATTTATTATACTATAATTTTTGCCACCCACGTTTTAATTACAGCTCAAACTAGAGCTTATGTAATTTTGGAGAAAAAGAGACGCTTTCCCCATCCTGGATTCGAACCAGGGTCCCTCCGTTTAGCCCGGAGTGTCTTGGACCGCTAGACGAATGAGGACAGGAAACAACGCTCTCTTTCTCCGTATGTAAAGATGTTAAGGTATTATTACCCTCCGCAGGGATAACACAATTGCCAAATATGGTCAACACAAGAAAGCCTCCGGGGCGAGATTTTTGTGAGTTTTCGTGGGGGAATTTATTATACATATTTATGTGCTGTAATACGTGGGTGGCAAAAATTATTGTACCACCCACCTCCTCTCAAACGCAAGAGAAAAGATGAAAAGGAAAACAGCACTCTCGAAATGTATTTCTAAGGGCAAAAATATGTGTGCAAGGCCCTATTTATGGATACACAAGTCGCCACTGTTGTATATTCAAAACTTTACGTTGTTATATATTTGTCAGTTTCTGAAAATGAACAGAGAATAGATTCGTCGTCATGAATGAGCTTTTAAGGGGCAACGTACTCTACATATTTATTTACTTATTTTATAATAAAAAAAAATGTAATCCACTTGTTAGCGCCTAACCAGTGTATCTTTCGCTTATGATGGAAGGTTAATCTCTTAGCGTAGGTCTTGCATTGATTCAACGCAAGCGGAAGTCGTTGTGATAATGAGTTTTGCTATTACTTTTAAGCTGTTAAATCTTCGGCTTCGGCCTTCCGATTGGTGGATAAAAAGAGAAAAAAATGGTTGGCTGATTTCGTTTATTTCTCGCTTCCTATTGGCCCAAAATATGGAAGTGTTCATGCTCAGCTAACCATATTAATTTTGCGCGCAAAGCTAAGGTCGAACTTTGCGAGAGGTCATCTTAATAACAATAATTGAATTTATGTACATTTCAAGTAAAAGTGAACTCTGCTCAGTCGATGCTCTGAAAAATAGAGCATTCGATGATTTTTTTACCGTGTTTTTAAAATATAAAAAAGTTTATAATTGATTCGTCGTATATATTTACTTGTCTTTTTCTGCAGGTTAAAAGAACGTAAGAATAAAAATATCCATCACTAACGAAAAAACTTGGAGTTTATTCTGGTGGATTTTTGATGAGGGCTAGAAAGTTAGTCTGAATGTGCAGACCCCATAGGCGTACGCAGAAAGTTGACACGGAGAGGGTTACGCAGCGGTCACTGGCGTATGCAGGGGGGATGGTATGGGAGTTATAACCCACATTGAAACGAAATTTTGTATATTTAACATAGGGATACCTGAGCTGTAGCTCTGTAACCCCGCTATTGAACCTATAACCTCCCCCCCCCATTTATGAAATTTCTGCGTACGCCTGTGGGTTACAGGCTTATAATGGGAGGTTACAAGGCTACACCTCCATATGTTTATATGTATATATATACAAGATTTCATCGCAATGGGGATACGATCCGATCACCCCCCTGCGTACGCCAGTGGTTAACTCTCTGCCTAATGTATATAGGTTCGCTCCGCAAAGTTTACCAATCTCTGATATTGATATATTTAAAGCATGCATCTTTGGAAATCTGCATTTTCAGTTCAATTCAATTTATTTACCTGGCATCACATGTAATATTCCAATACAAAATTCATTGCGATGATGCCAGGATAGTAATAGGAATAAAGATCTGAAAGAGTCTAGCGAGGTTTCCATCTCCAAAAATGACAACACCGAAGTCAATATATATTACGCCCATAAGTTTACGCCGACGACTTATTCCTTAATTCCAATTAACATAATTGAAACAGCACACCAAGACACCATTCCGAATCTGCTTCACGTCGCTTGTTAAATGAAGAACTTGAAAACCACCTGCGCCAACGTCGTCAATGTTAACCGATGAGCTTTTAGTGTAAAGATGTTGAAATGTACTAACAACAAAGGTCAATGGAATATTCTTTAAAATTCCTATAAATTAAACCAGGGGTGGGGAACCTTTTCATGTTGGAAGGCTGCATTAAGTTAGTTATGGTGGAAGAAGGTCGCATTGAAGAAACTTCAATTAGATAATAATGATATAAAATAATACTTTATTCCTTATTATTATGTACATCAGGAGACCATACAAACGATTTGCTTGGGAAATGGAAAGACAGCAGTAGCGATGCTAGTAACGGGGCTCTCTTTCCGGTAGAAAAAAACAAGAGATTTCTCGTATTCTGCAAAAAACAACAAAGATATTGATTCGCGCGTACAAATCCGCATTGTTATTAAGAGATTTACATTCGCTGATGAATCGCATTTACAGAGTTTATGAGCAGAGTCTTGACTCGAAGACGTTACAAGTGAAGGCTGAAGAGCGGATACAGGAGAGTAGCAATTCGAAAATTATGGTGAGGGGGGGAACTTAAGTAGCTTTTAAATGATTTGGGTTCAAACAGAATAATGTATTTTGCTATAATGGGGGGTCGAGCCCCCTGAACACCCTTTTCTACGCTACTGGTTAGATATATAGCAGAATCTCGATTATTCGAACTCCGTTTAACCGAAATGGTCAACTGTACTTATTATTATTTTAGTAGATACTCGTTCAATGCTTTCGGTAAAAATGCTCTTATTCGCTTTCTAATGTACTACGGTCTTAATAAAGAAACCAATACATATGGTAGATATTAGACATGTAAAAAATATATGTGTGTATATATTTTTTATACATACCGGGTATATACAAAGATAGTGGACTACTTACAAAACAGTTAATATCTTAGATGTTAAATTACTCGTAAAGAAAAGAATGATTTTCCGGTGCTTGACGGAATCGAACCCACTACCACTTGATTCCCGGTCAAGCGCTCTACCAACTAAGCTGCAGGCGTCAATCATTTCCTCCCTTACGAGCATATATATATAGGGCTTTCTATGGACAAGCTCCGCTATTAGTGTAGCAATGCTGTGACTACTTTGTAACCAAAGCTCGTAAGGGAGAAAATGATTGACGTCTGTAGCTTAGTAGGTAGAGCACCTGACCCGCAATAAGGAGATCGTGGGTTCGGGTTCCACCAGGAGCCGGGAAATCATTCTTTTCTTTAGGTATAATTTACTATCTATGTTGCCACATCATCGGCTAATATGAAAAATTGTTGATTTAATCATCAATCAACTTTATTTCGGGTGGTTAGTAAATGACAATAATATAACAAGTAATGTTTGTGTTAGAACAAATGTTGAAATAACGTTGAAAACACAATACAATCATAGCGATAACCATAAATTTAATATTTTAATTAACGCATACATATACATTGTGGCATTCTTTATTACCAATGTAGTTATTCAGTGATGTGCAATTAAACGTGTTTTTGGATAAATATTTCAATTTCTTTGCACCTTTATCTAAAAATTGAATTTTTAGATTATCTTTACTATACGTGTTTAATCTTTTGCATTTTAAGTAAGTTCATTTAAGATAATATTAATAATTAAAATAAATTAAATAAATAAATTATAAGATCAAAAAATCATATTGATAAAAATAAAAGGATTTAGCTTTCAAAATTCGGATTAATCCAAAAGGCCGCATTTACGTGCCCGAAAGGCCGTAGGTTTTCCACCACTGGATTAAACGAAACTGGGCGTAGGAAGCACACAAGCTAAAAAATAATTATAATATTTCCGTTCTGTATTAATTTTATGAAATCTTATTAGAGAAGTTGCCGTAATTATTTTAAGAATAAAGGAATTATGTTATGTAAATATGCTGTGAATGTTATATGCTTACTCTATGTTACACTTCTGAAAGATTGACGTCACATAATATCCATTCGTGAATTCTTATTAATGTTGTTTTTAATCCTGTTTCGCTATTTGTTTTCATAGGGCATTTTATTTCTTTTTCAATGTCTTAAATTTCTGTTCTATTTTCTATTATATATATAATAAAAGATGGCATAAACCGTATATATTGCTGCGTATGCTGGTTATAACCGTATGCAATTACTGTGTATGCTGTCTATAACAGCATGTATTACTGAGCATGTTGTATACTCTTGCGGTTCATTTAACCCACTAAGAAGATCTATGGACGCCAAAGCTAACACACGAACACTATATTACCGTACATCCATCTCTTCCTCCAGCGCTTCGTGGAAGCCATTTTATCATTCAAATAACATTGCAGTGGCGGCTCGTCGGGTGACGTGAGTGAAGCGCCACTTCACCTAACAAATTGGACGGTCGAACATTTTTTTTTTTAATTTAAATTCCAAATCCTTTTTATTTTTTATCAAATTTAAAATTTGATTAGAAAAATAAAATTCAAAATTTTATTTTGAGCCCACTATTTTTTTTTGAATTTAATTCCTTTAATATAATTGGAATTACATTCAGGAACAGAAGGCTACGTTTTTAAGTCAGCGCTTTAAACGCGTTAAACGCACCAACGAAATATTGCTCGCCGAGAAAAAGGGCCGAATGAAGCGACGATAGAAATTCAGAGCTTCGCTTCAAAACGGAAATGTTTTGCGAACATGGTTACCATGGCGATGGAATATTTACGACGAAATCAAGTATTGTCAGAGAAGAGAAATTTTTATCGCATCATCATGTCAGCTAGTATTGCCAGATCAGAGGTTTTACCTCTGAATCTAGAGGTTTTGCATGGGGAAAAAGGTAAAAATTACCAAAACAGAGGTATGGCTTGATCAGAAATAAAAATTGAGATTTTTGATTGCCACAGAGGTTTCTAAGTAAAAAAAATGCAGTAAATTTATTACTGAATAAAAAAAATTATAATCAAAGAATTTTAGTAAACTTGATTCAAACTACAAAGCGGGTTACAGTATTATATCTGTTAGAATTATTTAATTACTCTGGAATATTTCGAGGCACGTTGAGTGGTAACAGTAGAGGCGTGTAATTTCGTTGTGTTTTTGTTTCTTAAGGGGACACAGGACCTTTAAATCTTTAAAAAATCGATATTTTATTTATTAGTTTAAAAAATAATATCGATTTTTGGCAGTGTTTTAAAACAAACCGCATCAAAATTCTTCAATTACTTCTTGCACTATTGTATAAAATAAAAATAACTATTACATGTTACCTTGTTACCAAGTTCCAACTTGAACACTTTTTTTCTCAAAATCACTTTTTCTATATTGCGCAGAGATTATCTTCAGATCTATGCGCACTAGAGTTCTGAAATTTTTAATATGCTTTTATATCATAAATACCTATATTTTAAAACCAACTGACAAAGTAAAAATATATTTTCAATAATTTAAAAGAAATATGATATTTAAAATATGTCGATTTTTTTATATAATTGCTATATATTATTTTTTATACATTTTAATGACTTATTTTGTCCATATTTTCTGGTATTGGGTTAAAGCTGGTACCTTTCTTGGTAATTTGTGTGTGTTTATGTGTGAATGAAATGTTTATGTGTGATAATGGGAACCGTATCATTTACAATGTGAACAGAAGATATATACACATTAATAAGCCTGTGAAATGAGTAAATTCCGCCTTACTTCCCCACCCCTTTCCTTGCAATTATATGCTACACTGTACCGCACCATGATCGTTTTAACACACACTAGAAGAATAGCGAGGAGCTTGCTAGGAAGGATGAGACGTCCTTTCCACTTTCCTCACGTGACTAATGAATTACGTTTAACATCACGTGATGTGGAGCCGCTCGAAGAGCAGCCGTTAAACTGGGGACACTGCTGTGTCCATCTTTTATATGGTCCAAAGTTCAGATATGCGCACTATGCTACAAGTTCTCAAACCGCCTAGAAAAACAATATTTCCGTTACTTGATTCGTTAGGTTAAACCTAATAGGTTCCTTTACAATATGACGTTTCCCTTAAATGACCAGGTATGTATTTTATTAGAAACCCCATTCTCCAGTTGGAATAACGATGATAAAAAAGAATTTTTAAGTAAGGAAAAGCCCATTCCTATGTTAAATGTAAATAAAGTTGTAAAAAAAAAAGGACAAAGTATATAATTGGCGTTTTAAGATTTCGTGGTATTCGGAGTTTGA
>QLNU02015360.1:166747923-166773555 GCA_006491805.2 Dysdera silvatica | reverse complement strand
CTGTAGACATGCATGTGCACTCTAGAAAAATCATTCATCCATGTTTGCCGGCAATTCTAAGACTATTCAGAATGAAATAATTGACTGCATTTGGCAATATATCAATGAACATATCGAAAAAGAAATAAAGGATTGCATTTTTTTCTATACAAGTAGACGATTCCACAGATATTGTCCAAAAATCTCAATGTAGTATCATAATTAGGTATGTTATTGCTGGTGGAAAGTTAGTGGAAAGATTTTTGGGATTTTATGACGTCAGTTCCAATCGGACTGCCGAAGCATTGTTTAACCTTGTATCAAGATGCCTCGAAAAATTTAACTATAAATCAAAACTTATAGGATTACGTTTTGATGGAGCAAGCGTAATGTCAGGGCACTTAAATGGTCTTCAGTCCAAAATTAAAGAAGTAGCACCAGAAGCAGTTTTATTGATTGTTTGGCACATCGTCTGAATTTAGTGCTACAACAAAGCTGCAACAGCATTTCACAGTGTCGCATATTTTTTGCAACTGTAAGCGGCATACCTGCATTTTTTCATCATTCTGCCAAACGAACTCACGTGGTCGATACAGTCGTCGGAAGACGAATTCCTACTTCTGTTATTACGCGATGGACATCAAACTCTAAAATGTTGAGTGTTATAAATAAAGAATGGGATTCTTTAAAAGAAGTATTTACTGAGATTATGAACGATCCAACCTCCGATCAAACTTCGCTTAGGCAGAGTGTCGGCTATTTAAATATATTTAACGACTTTGAATTTTCACTTTTGGTTGTTGTTTTTTAGCGATAATTTTGGACTTACGGATGTTCTCTTCAATGTACTACAAAATAAGTCATTTGACATTAATTTTTGCATCTCACAAATTAAAAATACGCAAATGGTCTTAAACAGCAAACTAAATGAGGATACGTTCATAGAAATTTTCGAATTAGTGATTTCGAAAACAACAGTTCCAACTGAACACCGTGAGGGACGAAAAAAAGACATCACACGGGGTCGGTTTTTTGAAAAATATAAAATTTTACATTTTATGAAATATTAGATACTATTTCTTTAGATAAATTACTACACGTTTTCAAGATATGGAAAAGCTTCATTTTATTACATTAATGGATACTTCAAAATTTGTAGAGTATTCCAATAAATTTCTTACAAAAACAATAAATAATTTAAATGTGTACTACCCCAATATATTTACTGACTTCCAAAGATTGAAATATGAATTAAAACACATATATCTGGATAAGCAGAATAGAGATATGAAATCATAAACATTCAGATATAATAATAATATTATTATTTCAGATATAATAATAATATTATTATTTCAGATATAATAATAATATTATTATTTCAGATATAATAATAAAAAGTAATAATAATAAATTTTTATTCAACCCGATATACAATATTTCGTGATACATAGCTTGAGCAGTATAAAAATTATAGAAATGTAAGAGAAGATCTATATTAAATTATTTTAAGTTTTGAGGTTAGAAATGGAAGAGAATATAAAGCCGAAGCTTGTTCCGAGATTCTCTTCCAGAATGCGGTGATGTTGACAAGAGAGAGGGTAAATTTTCATATTTCTGAATTATGCTTATTTTAAAGAGTTCAGTTGTTGTATATCTTTAGCAGAGGGACGTGAAAACCATTGTAATAACTTAAGAACAGACTGAGCGTCGTTTTTACGAATTAATGAGCAAGAAGTATTATTGTTATTTGGGATTTTTCATGGGCCTCATTTGAGAAAATTGCGGCACACATCTGGATAAAGCTTACGAAATTATGTTTATCAAGATTCAAGACAGAAGTGTATCTGAGAGTCAACATATCTTATCTGAAATTTTGATTCAAAAAATGTTAAAATGTTAGTACAACAAATATTAATTAATAAGTTAGTTGTACTATTAAGAGTTACATATATGAAATTATACTATTGTATAAGAGATTATATTTTGAAAGTAGTATAAAACTTGGGTCCAAAATACAGAATAGCTTAAGGAGGAAAAAGAGAGTTTCTATCCAGCAGCTATCACAATTTTTCTTTAGGGAAAAAACGCAAATGCCATCGATTCTTTATGACGCACGTTTCGGAATATGTTTAATGGATAAAAGTTTCATAAAAAACAAAAGCAATTATTTTGCTGGTAAACAGAAATTTAACAGAAAACAGATACATCTTTAAAGAAGCTTATAAACTTTTTTGCTTAATAGTGACTATTCCGTCCACTAGTATTTCCGTAGAACGGAGTTTTTCTTGCTTAAACAGAATCAAAATCAGTCTACGTAATACGATGTTAGAAGACAGACTTAGAAACTTGTTAAAAATTTCAATTGAAAAGGAACTACTAAAAGAGTTAATAGAAACTCAACCATTTTTTCACATCATCGACAAGTTTGCAAGTCTAAAAGAATCGAACTTATATTCAAAAAATAAAGACTGGGTAAGCATATATTGCATATTTTTATTTTGCTTGTTGTCTCCACATATTATCTCTGTCTGTACAACATGTAGTACCATATCAGGTCCGATGCATATATATATATTTGAAATATTATGCATGACAGATTATTGAAATTTTAAATTAAAACGTTTTTATTGTTGACATATTTTAACACTTTTATGTTGTATATAATGAATAATTTTATATATTTTGATAATATTTAAATTTCATACAATTACTAATACATGCGCAGTTTTTGTATTGAAAGGTCTATTATGTGTAAATAATTGAATTATTTAAATGCATATATCATAATAAATACAATTATTTTGCTAGAAAACGGAAATTTATTGGCCACTTTTCCTGTTTCTTTGAAAGGTGGAGGTGGGGCTCGCCGCTTCACCCGTTCTTAAAGTCACGCGCCTCCACTGTAACATCGAAAGGCAGAAATCTTTCCGTCGCATTAAATCAGCAATTACTGGCCGTTATTGATATCAGCCATTACCCACGATTCACATAGAGAGCTAGTATCCATCAGTATTAATTGGAAGCGCAGCCTGTTAATGCTGAACACGAGCAGCCTCTGTGGTTAGTTAAATAGCAGTACAAATATACCGCAGTAGGGATTGCGGATCCAAGCGGATAATCCTGGATTACCGATCCCCCTCTATAGGGACAAGGATGCCCGCGCAGTCCTATATTAGCGAGGTACTGGACATGTAGATGCTGTACGCGGCGGTAATGATTACGTTCACATAAGGTTTTTCACAAGCATCTCCTTGATGGCAGATTACTCTCAATCTCCATCCTTGATATTGATATATATTTCAACGGCTCTCCCTACATTAAACGGAGGAATTTCCACGAGTCAGAGGGCGGCGAATATCTACGAATATTTACACTATCCAAATAATTTAAACTCTTTTTACAATATTGTGTGTGTGTGGTCAAATAGGGTGTCAATTTCATTTATACAAACAACGTTCTGTATACGTATAATTTCTTTTTAATCATGAAAAAATCTCAATGACATTTCGTACCAGGCACATGTTGGTCTTCATCAGTGGTGAATGTTTGATGACGACAAGGCCGTGCACACGGGGGTTTGGGGTTAACATCCCCCCCCCCCATTTGGACAGTATTATTACAATTTCTTTATAAAAGAAAGAAAATTCTATCTTGTTCGAAATATTAGCATTTTTTCATTATTAAAAAAATATATGTATACAAAATGCTGTTATTTACTTTAAATGATTTGATATATATTGCATGATATCATCAAAAATGATATGTAGGGTGTTTATTTGCCAATTTGGGGGTGATAAATTCAGATATGTCTATAAAAAATCTCCAGGACGTAATTTTTTTTTTTAATTACTGATTGACTTATTGCAAATTTAAATATGCATACCTTAAAAGCGAAAGTAAACATATCTTTTTTATTATTAAATTGCACCTTAAAACTCGATAGTTACAGAATTATAGTTAAAAGTTTAAAAATATCACAGTTATATGTAGCTGAGTATAAAATAAAAAATGAAAAAATACATAAGAGATCCATTTGGTATTATATATATATATATATATATATATATATGTGTGTGTGTGTGTGTGTGTGTGTGTGTATATATAGGTATCTCCTTCCTGTAAAAACCGGTAGTAGTTAGCTATTATTGCTGGATTTCAGCCGTCTTGGCATCTTTCCTCTAAGGTTTGGGTAACTTGATAAAATCTCTCTACTTGCTCGTCATTAACAGCTTCTCCTAAGTCTTCAAGAAAGAAGACCAAATGCGAGTGCAAGAAATGGATCTTTAAGGACATTAGACAGCTAAGATTTTCGCAGTTTTTGGGAAGATCTTGAATAAACTTATGATTGGAAATTTTCCTCCTTACGATTCCTTAGAAAGTACTCCACCATAAATATAAAAGATTTTCATACAGCGTTCTCTTTCATATTCTCTTTCTCTTTTTTCTTTCTTTCTTTTTTTTCTTTTTTTTTTTTTCGAAAGCAATATCATTCATTCGCTTCTTGATCTGACGACCAAAAAAGATCCCTTTGTTGAGTTTGACATAATTCTTATTTTTTTCCTTCTTCAGATGCAAAAATCCATTACAGATTTTATCTATAGCTTTTACAAAATTCTTCATTAGTCCCAGTATATGTCGTGGCGAGAGGAAAACGTCGGAGAGGTCAATGAGGGAGAGAGAAAGCTATATACTGAAGATTGCCGTTTCAGTGAATTCAAGCATCTCTCTTTTGGGCCAGCCTTTCACTTTGAAGTGTTTCTCTGTGTGTCCTTACTATCCCGCAAACACAGAAAACGGCAAGATTTCATGAAGCCTCCTTGAAGCCCGGAAAGAAAAGACATTTTTAAATCATCACAAATTTTCTACTCATAAGCCAGTCGTATTTTATAACCTCAGGTATAGTTTCCATGATTTCAGTTTTTTCATGATTTAAGTTTCCATCATTCTCACAACATATGCTACTAAACTAAAAGTTATTTTTGTTATTTCTTTTATGCAAAAGCAGAACTTCTAAGCTGATAATGATTCAAAAATTCTTCAATGATTCAAAATGCTTCAATGATTATAAAAATAGACGCCACTTTCCGACCTCGCAAGCAGTGGTGCCAACCGCAAAAAGTAAAACAATCCTGCGAAAGCTAATAATTGCTCATATACAGGGCTAACTAAAAATCCGTATAAACTGATTATCGACAGATATGCAACACATTGAACATGATATGCGACGATTCTCACACATGCATGGACGTCGACGGCATAAAAATATTGGGAGGGATAATATATCAGTAGAAGGCATTTTGTTTGAAATTGGAGGGGGACATGGAACCCTAATACCAACATTGGGGGACGTGTTCCCCTGCCCCCCGCGCTAACGACGCCCGTGCATACATGTACACAGGCCATGAAAAACATGCAAGGGTTCAGACAGTATGTTGAGAGTCAGTCGAACGTAAGTGTCTGTATTTTCTACGCGTCCAACAACATAGAAGTGTTTACAAATAATCAGAAAATTAAAACTCTAAAGAACAAGCTCTCTAAAACAAGCAAGCTCTAGAAGCAAACTCTAAAAAACAAGCAAGCTCTAGAAACAAACTCTAAAATACAAGCACAAATTTCCAGAGTTTTTTTTAAAAAAAAATTAAATATCTAACTAACATTGTGCATAAGCAAAAGAGGCCCTAGAGCCCTTTGCGCTGACGGAAGATATTTTCCGATTTTTCTCAAATTTCGAATTCTTATTTAGAACAGTAATGAACAATTTTTCCACACTATTACATTTTCATTTCCGAAAATTTACTTCCTTTGGACCCACCCTAATGGCTCATGTCCCCTGAATATGTATTACTTTGCCTAATTTTTACTAAAAATTAATTTTAAACCTCCTTTTTTTTTTACCTACGTAGCAATCTACTTAAGAAGAATAATGTCATGTGTTCTATTGTGAATATCTTTTCCCCTGGTTCAACCTAGTTTTTAAAAATACTGTAATGTGAAAGCGTAAATGTACATATGATGTGTAAATATGCATATAATATAATGATGTAAATAAACTGCTATTTACAGGAAAATATTCTGGTGTGCCGTTGTAGGAAATACAGTGGGGGCGAAAGTATGTTTACACTGGAATATTGACCCTTCTCACCCGTTTAACAAAAAACTATAACAGTAGAATTTTTCAAATTTAATGGAATAAGTACAAATCATATGTCTTTATTTCTTGAAAGTTACAGACTTGTAACACAAATTGGTTTTATGTATTTAAACAACATTTGAACCCTCTCCAGAATATGAAGAGCAAAATTAAGTTTACAAATAAATAAAACATAAACAAAAAATTAAGTTGAAAGCAAATTCTTTCTTTTCTGTGTCCATGTAATTTGCATATAATTTAATTTGCATAATCAACGATTCATAAGAATGTGTAAGTCATGGGCTGATAAAGGGTAGAGTGAAAATGGTGAAAACACGGGAACTATCAGTGATTGAAAGAACAGCCTTAATTAAAGACAGATTGGATGGCAAATTATCCTACAGACAGTTAGGAGAAAAGTATGAAATAAATAAAGTAAAAAAATACTAAAACCATGATTAGCTTAAAAATTATTGTACAGAACTTCTAAAACTACTAGGTGGATAAATATATAAGGAAAATTTTTATGTAACTACATTTCTGTTTGACTTGAGTGAAAATACTGATTTTATGGCGAACGTTTCTGAACAGATTAATTTAAATCCAATTAATATCATGACGTTCAATATATTCCCACGTCATTTGATTGGGAACTAAATATTATATACGATTACAAATCTTTTTGCATAAAACCTCCTTCAGAACAACACTAAACAGCGTTAAAATCTCAGTTTCTGCACATCTATTTAATGGAAACACCGTGAAAAATTCCTAAAGTGTACATTAAATATGACAGCTTAGAATGGAATTAGAACATTTTTTTATCGATGCACTCGTCATTTTAAGCTCAAAGTAGAATCTTTTATACAGCGCCTAGGAATTTGAAATCAGAACGATGAACACTTGATTTGAACAAGCAAATTACCATATTAACGCACTTCCCGCTAAACTTCATCCGGCTGTCTACGGCTTTCTCTTCGGACATACCCTGCACAGGAATCTCCTTTATAAATGCGAAGATTGTAGAAGGATAAATTAGGACCTACTTACAGATACCTTGAAAAAATAATACCACCTAATTTTAACAGCACAGTATTCTAGTCCCTATTGTATAAAATATGTAACCGTCAAAAATTAATATATAAAAATATCCAATAAATTTCCAATTTAATGTACGTGCAAGTAAAGGAGTGCAATGAAAAGAAGCAATGTCTGTAGACCCGGAGTTCGAATTCAGTGATCTTGAACTTCATATTCAATTACGTGACGTATCATTATCACATTAATCTGTGGTTCCGTTTCATTTCGTATTACGAGTTACAAAACTCAGCACCGAGGATTTTATTAATAACCAGAATGTTTGGCTCAAGTTCATAGCCACTAGATTTTAAATGAAGTTATTTATGAAGTTGAAGATACAAATAATGTTTATGCCTATATACCCGTCGTTTGAAACAGAATTGATATACATTTAGGAGCTGGTTACCATAATCTACGTCCTCCATGCCTTATTCCTATCCACAAATTCCCACAACTTTATTTTCTATGGACACTGTGTTGTTGAAAGAACTGAACTTGCATATCCCAGAAATGCTGACGAAACAGTTGAAGATTCATTGAACAAGATGATGACCAGCAGCATAGAGATACAGGGCAATGGATGGATTGGATGGTAAGTGTGGAAAGCCATTATGGATTGGGTGAGCTGAGGAGGAGAGAGAGAAAGGGCGACTCTAGGAAGCACTTATGAATTTATGAATTCTGAACACGGGCTAGCAGCCCCTGTTGACATATCTAGATTGTTAGGGGGGCTGGCAAATATTTGCTCAACCCTCGTTGCTGGCACCCACAAAGACTTACAATTATGCGAATGACTTTTGAGGACATGACAATTGCATTTTCACAATGACGTCCTCCTCCTATCTCTGAGTTAAGTGTTCGTTCCCCCTGCTCTGACTTCTCCTGCCCTCGGATGATATTAGACACTAATGTGGGAGTGGAAGGAGGGATTGGAACCGCCATTGTAAAGGAGAAATGTTATGTAGGAATGGCTGAGATATTGGACGACAGAAAATCCGGAATTGGAATGAATTCTTGCACTTCGACACATTCAATGTTCCCTAAGTATGTAACAGAAATGGAAGGTGGGCAACTTCGGCTTGTATGTTATTAAGGTTTTTTCCTTCTGAAAGGCTCGTATACTAAAACCAAACTTTTGTCGTAAAATTGAAAGCTTCTAACTCCGAGTAACATTTTTTTTTAAGTATTAATTCTGTTCGTTTTTAATGTATAAAATGCCAATTGGTAACGAGTGATTGCTGTGATAGCAAAATAGCAAATATGACTGCAATAGCAGCATAAAGGGAATTCCATTTTATGAAATATGAAGAGATTCCAAAAACGTAAATCCTATAGTACGCAATCGGAAGAGAACATTAGCGGGGATTAAATGCTAATTAATTAAACATACGCTACTGGTATGAAGGATAAAATGTATGTTGTTGTTGAAAACGTTTCCTTTCTAACCTTTTTTACTAATATATTTGTAAAATGGTTAGAGCCAACAAATACAAAGACTATCAAATAACAGCATCTTTATGCTGCAAATTGCATCTATTGAAGAAATAGCAACTTTATTTTAGGTGAAATTGTACTTCGGTTTTGTATTTTTTTTCCCACATCGGTAATAAGTTTGGATTGATTTATTTAAACAGTGGTATAGGACTGTGGCCAGGTTGAAGGGGCAACTGGGGCACGGCAGATTTAGATTAGGATCTCTAAACTTGAGATCCTAAGTTTAGCATTGGCTGGGACTCGAACAGAAACATCCAATACTGAACTCATTGGGGCAAGTGTCTCTCTCTTGAAAAAGTGCTGTCCTATGGGTTTCTCATATTTCATTTATTATTACACTCCTACTTTAAATTTTTTATTCCACTTTTGGGTTCATTTCTTTACAATTTTACTATATTGCCATTTGCATCGTAGCAATATTTCATAGTTTTCGAAAAAGGTTTGTATGTAAAATATTGTAAATATATTTATTGTTTGTATATATTTTGTTTTGCATTGCACTTAGGTATTTTTCAATTTGTGCATAACTTGTCGATATAGTTCTCGTAAAGTTGGTTCTGATATCTTGCAGAAAAATTGTTTTATGTAATGCTGAAAATGGTCTTATACTACTTTAATCTTACTTATTATATTTAATTGGTTTTACTCCAGGCAGACATTGGCGCCAGAGTGATTCCAATTTAACTAAATTTACCTGTACCTCTTACACTTAAATTCTTTTTATTTATTTTTTATTATATATATATAAATAACTCGATGGAGCAACTGGGACCGTGCCCCAGCTGGCCCCGTCTTGGTTACAAGCCTGCAGTTGTAAGTAAACCCTTTCATCCTTAATGCTATCAAGATATAACTGAAAATTTTACGTGAAATAAAAAATGATTCGTATATGCTTAAAATTTTAAAAAAAAAATTGTTTGAAGACACGGTAAAGACTGAATTTTAGGCACTGAAAAGAATTGAAATCATGCTTTATGCTTTTTTAAAATAATACCAAGAATGTGTGACAAAAAAAAAAAGTAACACGTTTCGAAAAAAGATACTTCAATGAGAAAGAGTTGGTTTAGTGCAACGGGTCTTTAACTTCCCTAGACCGCTGACCACCTTCAGAGATCACTCGTCCTCGCGTACCCCCAAGAATTAACGCAAATTAACGAAATTAAATTAACATTATTACATGCATTATTACATTACATATATACATTATTATATTACATATATACATTATTACATTATATAACGAACATTAACGAAATTTGCATCATACATATTTATTTCTAGCGTTTCATCACTGATTTTCACCATTTGGGGAAGGAATTTTTCGTTCCCTCATAATTTATTTTTAGCATTAAAGAGTAAATGCTCGTGTCTTAGTACTTTTCCGAACTTTTGTGGGGCACTGGGAGGATCTCGCGGACCCCTTGATAGCGTCCCGCGGACCGTTAGGGGGTTCGCGTACCACAGTTAAAGAACCGCTGCTTTAGCGGGTTTAGAAACAATCGTAGAGCCTTAACTATGCCCCAAAACATCAATCATTCGTCCCTACTTGTGTGCATTGTACTTATAACCTTATACCTCAATTGTAGCTTGAAATTATGTCCGAAGGGACTAAAATACTGTTATGATACTTTATATTGATATATCATTTGATATATAAATTGATTGATCGTGGTTTAAGGACACAAAGACGGCAAAATCATGCTGCGCCGGGAACTACAGTTTTTCAGGGAATTCGAACCTCTTAAGGCATGGGGAACCAACTCTCCGACTAACAGCGAGCAGTTGATTGGTACACGTTCATTTGTTTGGCACCGATGGCAGTATAATCTGAGTTAACAGCAGACTTGGGAACGATTACAATCGGTTTATATGCTTACGAATACCGTAGTAGGAATATGATTACGATTACAATTACCTAAGTATCAAAATTTGGATCATTATTTTGACTACGATTACAGGCAATTTTCATTTTTCGATTACGATTATGAATATACACAAAAAAGCATGATTACAATTACGATTACTTGCACGGGATCAGAAATAACCATTTCGATTACGATTATGATCATTACGATTATAATCATGATTATTACGATTATAATCATGGTGACTACGATTATAATCATAGCGATTATGATTACGACTACCTAAGAATTTCAAAAAACGATTATGATTAAATGAAATTTAAAAGTGTGATTATGATTATATTGCAGATTACAGCTACTTCAAAACATTCAATTACAATTACAGATGTGATTACGCGAAAATGTAATCGATTATAATCGATTATAATCACTTGATTACGATTATTCGGAGTCTGATTAACAGTACTCTAGGCAAACTTGTTACTACCGTAGTGCCTATACAATGTAAATTGATATACTATAATTGATATAGCATTTGATATATAAAGGATAATTTCATGGACTGATCTAAGTTTCCTAAACGTATACTGGTGGGTAAGCCTCCTTCGTAATAAAGTTTATGTTCCTTTCTTTTAACTTGATTTAATTTAGACATGTCATTTTAGTCCAATAATATTGTGAGCGTAATTTCGCAATCTGCATACTTTTTTTTTCACTTTATATAACTTTATTTTTACCTTTGAACTAGTTGACGTAAAACTTACAGATTCGTAATCAGCGTCAAAAATACTCTTAATTCGTGATAATAAATTTCAATTAGTCCCAGGGGGATTTTACATAGGAAGTGGAAATCTCTCTTTGTATGATACCGGGTAGCAGCTGGGAGTTATTTTGGAAACACTCTTTTAAAAAAAAAAAAAAAAAAAAATACTTCCGTCAAGAATCCAGGCAATCCAAAATTTTTGCTCTGCAAATTGATTTCCATCACGCCCCATCCCCCTTCAGGCAGGCCGTACTATTTTTCAATTTAATTATAATTATGTTATTTCATAAAAAATAAAAAAAAAATAGAAAAAATTTGAAGCTCCGTAGTCGGTAAGCATAACAAACAGAGAACCAGGGCTTTGTATTCAAACATAGGGAGAAAAATTGCCCTCCAATATATATTTCTTTGCTTCATCGCTCCGCGGAAGTTGTCAAAGGATTAAGTTTTTGCCCAAGTCAAGAAACTTCTACATGAAAACAAATATACAAGTCATGCCTCAATGCCGGTTTGAAGAACAATGTTAGACGAATCGAGCGTTGCCCTTCACTTTCTTTCCGTGCCACATCTTTTAAAGTTGGCCTTTCCAATAAAAAATACGTTATATACATAGGTGTAGCCAGGGGTGGGGGGTTGGGGGTTGTAATCCCCATTGCAATGAAATTTTGTATATTTAACATAGGAATATATGAGTTGTAGCTCTGTAACCCCTCCCATTAAGCCTATAACCCCCTTATGAACTTTCTGGCTACGCCTATGATTATATAGTATAATAAAATGCATTATTTTTACAAAATCGCATTATTTACCATCGTTATTTAGGATTCCCAAAATAGATCCATAAAGGAGAATTGAAGTTGTTTATTCCATTGCAATTTCTTAATTTTTTAGCGTTTTTATGTTTATCATATTTAGTAAATTTAGTACAAGCACATGCAGGCACACGCAGAGAGAAAGTTAGTGTATGTCACGCAAATAATTGAAACTATAATAATGGAATAAAAGTAAAATATATTGTTATTTAAAATGCAGAGATTTCATTGGTGTCCAAACCATAGGTTGCGAGTCGTTTGAAGTTGTTTAATTTACTATAATATGCAGCTTACCTGTAGCGTAAGCTCACCGACGTACGCAAGGGGGGGGGGTTAATGGGGGTTGTAACTCTCCTATTGCGATGAAATGTTTTACATATATCAGGCCTGTATCCAGGATGAAGAGGCAACTGGAGCAAGACAAGGGGACATATGGGGCAAGGGAACCCGGGGATTTTTCTATATATACATAGTACGATGGGGGCAACTGGGGCAGCGCCCCTGATGGCCCGACTTGGCTACACAGCCTGACATATACATATACTTCATATGAATATATGGAATTGTAGCTCTGTAACACCCGCCCTTATGAACTTCCTGCTTGCGCCTATGCTTGAGCTCCTTTTTGCATTACAATTAATGGAATAGGTAAATGAAAAACTTTTTCAAGCTTGATGACTAACCGGACATAAACCCTGTGAGTCAAATGGGTTAAAATGTAAGTTTAACGTTCATGATGAGTATGTATGTTGAAGAATTTAAATGCTAATTTTAATGCTAATAGTAATGTATTTAATATTATTTAGCCAGGGATTAAACGGATTTAGTATTATGAAGGACTAGAAAGGATTTGTGCTGGAGAATCAATAATAGTACAAACCGTTGCTAGTACTGTTAGTTTTAGTGGGCATGGTTTGCGATTGGGTGATTGTAGCGCATGTGAATTGAAATTAGCGGTGGCTTGATTGTAGTATATGCGGCAGGAAGTGAAATTAGCTGAGTGTTGGTATTCTGCTGGCCATTGTGGAATTTGGTTTCCTTGTGCGTGTTGAAGCTCATTTTTTTCTTTTACTCTCATTTGTTCAGAAACCTTTATGACATTTTTTTTTGTCATCGTTGTCATTGTGCCTTATCTACAGTGTGTCACTGACGACTAAAGTACCTGATAACGATCCCTCCAATTTACTTAAAATTTGCAAAATAGGTTCAGACGCACGTTTAAAGCATACTCCTGCCGGTTTTATTCCCAAATTCGCGGATGCGAAGTTATTAATATTTTGAGTCGCTACGAAACTGTGTATGTGTACAGAATTTATACTTATTGCCATGGGCGGACTGGGTCCTCTCGAAGGGCACATAACTTCGATTATCGGAGGGCACGACTCCTATAGTACATGATGGTGGAAGTCCTATGGCCCGTGAGGGCACACCGGCCTGGGGTCTGATTGGCGAGCAGCCCAGTCCGCCCTTGCCTATTTCAGTTTTTAAAACAAAACATGAAAACACACACACACACACACACACACACACACACATATATATATCATTTTGGAGAGACCTTCATCCAGCAGTAGATAATGATTGAATATAATGATGATGATGATATATATGTGTGTGTGTCATCATCATCATATTCAACCATTATCTATCCACTGCTGGATGAAGGTCTCTCCAAATGCTTTCCACACAAGTCTATCCTGAGCAATTCGCTTCCACGTCACCCCAACCTGTTTTCTTATTTCATCCACCCATCTAGTTTGAGGACGTTTTCTAGGTCTTCGGTGGTCTCTTGGAATCCAGTTCAGAATTTCTGTTGTCTATCGTTGATCAGTTCTTCTTGCGATATGCCCAGCCCATCGCCATTTCAGCCCTTTTACTTTAACAATGATGTCCTCCACTCTAGTTTGCTCTCTCACCCAAGTGTTCCTTTTTCGATCTCTCCTAGTTATTCCAAGCATGCACCTCTCCATGCTCCTTTGTGTTGTCTGTAACTTCCGTATTGCTGCAATTGTTAGACTCCATGTCTCTGATCTACAAGAGAGGACTGGCAATACACACACTGGTTGAAGACCTTTCTTTTTAGACACAGAGGCAATTTTCCCCTTCAAGATAAAACTGTTTTTTCCGAATGCACTCCAGCCAAGTTTAATACGTCTGTTGAGTTCTTTCATAATGTTTCTTTACATTGAAATTAGCTGATCAAGGTAAATATATGAATCAGCAATTTCTATCTCAATGTTGTAAACTTGTATTTTTGTTTCCTCTACAAAATTATTAAACGTTGATCATAGATTTTTGTAGGTTCATCTTCAGTCCAACTTCTCTACTTCTAGTTGAGAACTCCTGTACCATGTCTTGGAGTTCTGATGGCTTCGTTGAAAAAATAACGATGTCATCAGCGAACCGCAAATGATTTAAAAATTCACCATTTATTTTTATTCCCTTGTCATTCCAATTTATCTCTTGAAAAATCATCTATAAAGCTGCAGTAAAAAGTTTGGGGATCTCCCTGCCTCACACCTTTACCAATTTTGATAGTTTTGGTATCTTTATGTAACCGAAATTTTGCACTTGCATTTTTATACACACATTTCACCATGTCAATGTACACATCCTCGATGTCTGTTGATCTTAAAGAGTTGATGACTGCTGACGTTTTAATAGAGTCAAAGGCCTTCTCATAGTCAATAAATGCCACACACAATGGAAGTTCATATTCATGTGTTCTTTCAATTAATTCTCTTAATACTTGAATATGGTCCACTGTACTGAATCCACTTCGAAATCCAGCTTGTTCTCTTGGTTGAGCTGCATCTAATTTTTTCTGCAGGCGATGTGTTAGCACTTTTGTGAAGATTTTATAAATAGCAGGTAACAAGCTAATTGGTCGGTAATTTTTTAAATCCTCTTTATCACCTTTTTTATGCAAAAGAATTACTGTTGCAGAATCCCATTGGTTTGGTATGTTACCACTGTTGAGGCATTTGGTAAAGAATTTTGCGAGTATGTCTTCTACATGTTCTCCAGCTTCTTTTAAGATATCTAATGTAATGCCATCATCGCCAGGGGATCTTCCTTTCTTCATACTTTTTATTGCAAATGCTACTTCTTCTTTTAAGATTTTAGGAGCTGTTCCTTCGACTATCTCAGAGTCTTCGTTTAATCCACTGTTTCCCTCATACAGCTTTCTGTAGAATTCTTCAACTCTTCTAAGTATTTCTTCCCTATTTCTTGTTACAGTGCCATCCTCTCCTTTTAATGCAATGATGTGTTTCTTCCCAATAGACAAACTCCCTTTAACAACCCTAAGGCTCTTGTTGCTTTCAATGGCCTTCCTTACTAACTCACAATTGAATTTTCTTATATCTTCTTTCATGTTTTTGCGCAAAGTTTTGCAAAGTTCTACATACTCGATCCTGCAACTGGTATTTTGATTGTCCACCTTCATAAGTCTTCGCCTTTTCATGAGTTGTTTCGTCTTCTCAGATAATTTGCTATTCTGCTTTTTACATATTACACCACCAATTTCCCCAGCAGTTTCAATTATTGTCTTAACAATGTTTTCATTTGCTTCTGAGATGTCAACTTCTTCAATAAGTCCTTCCAGTGCAGAAAAGCGATTTTTTAATTCCAACTTGAATGCCTCGGTATTTTCTTTTAATTTCTTTAAATCCACCCTCTTACATACTTGTTTCCTAATGAGCTTCTGCCTTTCTAGTTTAGTATTTAAGTGCATTTTACATCTCACCATTCGATGATCACTTCCAGTATTAAATCTGTTCAGTATGCTGCAATCTTCAATAATTGATTTCTTGTTTGCCAGTATATAGTCAATTTCGCTGGTTCCTCCATTGGGGTGTTTCCATGTCCATTTTCTTTGTAGTTTCTTCTTAAAAAATGAATTCATGATGCTAAGATTTTCAGCTTCGGCAAATTCTATGAGTTGATCGCCACGTTCATTCCTTTCCCCGTATCCGTATTTACCAACCGATGTCTCTCCTTGTTCCTGTTGTCCAATTCTTGCATTAAAATCTCCCATGATGAGCTTGATGTGTTGTTTCCCCTTGGTATGTAGCTGTTTGATTTCTTCATAGAATTCTTCAACCTCCTCGTCGGTATGGCTTGATGTTGGTGCATATGCCTGTACTATCTGAAGTTGGTATCGCTGGGTTAGTTGAACAACGAGCCTCGCTGCTCGATCTGACGTGCTTTCAACTTCAAGAAGGTAGTCTTTAATTCTTTTGTTGATTAAGAAGCCAAAACCACTTGCTCTTACAGTTTCCGTTCCTCTTTAATAAAACAAATGTCCGCTTTTAAGTTCCACCAACTCTTCACCTTTTCTTCTAACTTCACTGAATCCTATAATGTCCCATTTGATCTTTTCAAGTTCCTCTTCCAATTACTGAAGTTTTGGTTCAGAAGCACTCCAGCACCTGGAGACTAAGAGCCATGATTTTTAGTGCATTAGCATAGTGGAGGAATTAGCCATCATTTCACCACGCTGGTTAGACGGATTGGTGAATTAGCCTTCACCTTCCCCCTTTCTATTCGTGCAGCAAATAATAATTTGCTTCATAAATTGAAAGCCCGGCCCGCACCACTTGAAGGCGGAGTAGGACACTAGGTTACTGACCCGACCGGTTCCACACATCGTCACATACGTTCAGTGTGTGGGTCTCGTTCCAGTTAGATACCAGCAAGCCTGTTGCAGGGCATATATGTATAGTATATCTATATATTTGAAAAAAAAAAACATTTATAGAATAAATATATAGAAAAAGCTTTTTAAATGATAAAAACACAAGACTGTGCAATATGAAATATAACACCATTGTGCAGCTGCACTTGCTACTGCATGACTCCAACAAAGATGTGAATATTAAAAACACTTTAGGTTGAAACATGGGGAACAACGAAAAACCCTGAAAAATGCACAAAATAATTTTAGTTACATGCTGGACGATATATGATAATCCAAAGCGGGTTCTTGCACGTTCTTGAAAACCAACGGATTAAATTATTAAAACAAAGCAAATAAGATACAAAGATGAGAAACCAAGCCAGCCAAACAAAGAACTAAGGACCAATGGAACGAAGTGTTTGAAACACCCTACAGGCTCTTTTTTAAGAAAAATCGCCCATAGGATATTTCCATATATGGCATGTTTCTGAAGGAAGTATGCATTGTCAGCAGATAACTCCTGATCCTCCGACATGCCATGGTATAAATTATACGATATGGATATAATAAACGGAATAGAACTTGGATTGAAGAGATATAATTATACACTGACACACGACAACAGGTAAAAGAAAAACTTTCGCTCAGGACAAACTATTCAAACTTCTTCGTCTCGCCCACCCCCGCCTTATTTTACGGGAACAAGTTTTTCAACTCTTGCGAGTTGTTTAGCGTGCCCTCCAGTAACAGATTCAGATACTATATTCCAAATTATTGTAACGTCGATTATACTCAAACGCCCCTCTCAATATATATGAAAAAAAGATGGAAAAGTGCGATATTATTGAAGCCAACAATATTTCTTCTGCTTTGAAGGCCTGCTTTCAAAGACCTAAAAAAACTGCCTTAAAACTGCTTTAAACCAAAGAAAACAAATTCGGGCTTTAACATACAATTTTTGGACATTAATATGGTCATTAATGATTGTGCTTCAATCGCTGATGTTTATGACAAAAGAAAAGATTATACTCTTAATGTCAACACTCTTATGCATTGGGATTCTAATATTAGCATTCCAGTCCATATAAATATAATTTTTACGCAAATTTCTCGCATTAAAAAAATCTGAAATAATAAAATAGAAACTGCTAAAGCCATTACTCAACTTACTAACACTCTTGCAAAAAATAAAATTCAAAAATTTCCATTTAAGTATATCTTGCAATGTCGTGCAAACCCAGTTTCGTAATATACCCGCTGTATATGCTCTTACAAGCTCATTCTTCCTTTCTCCTATTTCAAGGTCGATATTTAGGTCTTTGGAAGCAGGCAGTCAAAGCAGAAGAAACATTGTTGACTTCAATAAGGTCGTACTTTTCCATCTTTTTTTCTTACATATTGAGAGGGGTATTCGAGTATAATCAACCACATTACAATAATTTGGAATATAGTATCTGAATCTGTTACTGTAGGGCGCGCTAAGCAACACGCTGTAGTGGAAAAACTTGTTCCCGTAAATTAAGGCGGGGGTTGGGGAGCCAAAGAAGCTTGAGTAGCCTGTGCTGAGCGAAGGTTTTCTTTTACCTGTTGTCGTGTGTCAGTGTATATTTATATCTCTTCAATCCAATTTCTATTCCGTTTATAATATCCATATCGTATAATTTATACCATGGTATGTCGGGGGATTAGGAGGTATCTGCTGATAAGCATACTTCCTTCAGAAACATGCCTTATATGGAAACACCCTATGAGCGTTTCCCTTTGAAAATGAGCCTGCAGGGTGTTTCAAACACGTCATTCCATTGGTCCTTACTCAGTTCTTTGTTTGGCTGGCTTGGCTTTTCATTTTTGTAACCTATTTGCTTTGCTTTAATAATTTAATCCGTTGGTTTTCAAGAACGTGCAAGAACACGCTTTGGATTTTCATATATCGTCCAGCATGTAAGTAAAATTATTTTGTGTATTTTTCAATGTTTTTCATTGTTCTCCATGTTTCAACTTAAAGTGTTTTTTAATAAATAAATAAATAAATATATCATCGTTCGTTAAAATAAGGTAGTTTGTTTAAAATCCCGCTTATATCTTGCTACAAAATTTCGCCAAGCATTTACTTCTATATATTATATCGAAGTAAATAGCACATATGGTATATATGCCCCGTCAATATTTCCCCCTTTACGTATAACTCTTACAAGGAAAGTATTCGATCGAGATCTTACCGATTTGCTTGAAATTTACAAAATAGTACCCAAAATAATTTCACATGATAAAAGATCGGATTTGTAAATAGTATGCTTATAACGTCCACTTTTTACCTAGACGGATCTAAATCTAGCGAACATGTTGGCACAGTTTTCATCTGTGGAAATATTATAAAAAATCAAGAACTATCTCAACTTTTTTTTCAATCTATAGTCCTACAAAAGAATTATATACCATTGGTCTTGCATTGGAATACATTCATAGTACTTCAATGTTATCAATTACTTTTAGAGATTCGCGTAGTACTTTACAAAACCTTATTTAAAAAATGCGTCACAGTACTCTGAGCTTAAAAAAATTTGGATACAACTATTAAAATCGGAAAATAAATAATATATCGTTTCTGAATATGCTGGGATTCGACAAGCTGACATTGCTGCAAAATCCACAAAAGTAGAAACAGAAAATTTAGACATATTTTATTGATTTTCGAAATCAATTTTTTTTTTTTGCTCTACAATAAATGACATTCACATTGGGATGAACCAGGGACTTGGCAATTGAAAAATTATGGTGGGAAGCTCAAACAACATTTAAAATGATCAAGTGATTCATCCTTAAGGAAAATAATATACTTTTTTATCCAATGGCGAGTGGTTTAGCCCCCTTTCCTACGCCACTAAGATTGACAAATTCTTAACACACTTTACCTTGTTAAACCTCAGATTGAATTTTAAAAGAGCTGCCTGCATCTTGTTCAATTGAAAGGCTCGTTCAAAATGACAGAGTCGTTCGTGAGTTACACATCCCTATTAATAATTTCGCATCGGCGCATTTGCGAATGAAAGTCCGGAAGGGTTATGCTTCAAACACTGGTCTGAACCTATTTTGTAAATTTCAAGCAAACAAGAGAGATCGCTATCAAATACTTTCCTTGTATTGCACCTTTAATTTCACCTGTAATTGAATATGGCTGTGAAGTTCTCACAACTGCCACTGAAACTATTAAGAAGAAAATAGATATTTCCCAAAACCATGCTGTAAGACTCATCACTGGTACTGCAAAATTAACACTAATAGAGGCGATGAAATTACAGACTGCAATGGAATCTCTGGGCGACAGCAGAAACTCAGCAGCTTTGAATTTTAGTGAAAAGCATTTAAGACGATATGATTACTGGTCAAACTATAGACCAGCAAAACCAAGGTTGAAATCAAAAGAGAATTTCCCTTTAAAAACCCATGAATTAATAAGTAAGTTCAACATCACGGATCTGAATAGGCAATCACTTCTAAGTAACCGTGATCCCACCAAAGTTTAACTTTGAGGAAGCAAGACTCGATTTAATAACTCCTGTAAATAAAGCAAATTCTACAGAAGAGGACTTGAGAGCAGCAGTCCTTGAAACTATTTTCGATAGATATATCCAACCGATTCTTGGTCGCATTTCTAAACTGACGGTTCTACCGAAGAGGCTACAAGAAATGCTGGATTTAGAGTTTATTTCGAATACTTTTCACTATATGAGGCCTTGAAAACAACAATGCTACAAGTCCATTCTTGCTTAAAATGAGATATGAAAGGGTTTGCGTCCAACAAACCGCCAGTTTCTTTTTGGTCAACAGTAACGTGGTGCTGTCCTGTAGCCAATTAATTACATTATGTATATATACCTGTATTGCAGGCAAAAAGGGCAACCTCAGAGGATGAACTTGACTTCCAAACTCAAAAATTTCATTTCTGTGACTTATACCACTGTTGTTTTCAACTCCTCATATAGTCCAGTGGGAACCTACTGTGGTAACTTTTGTGGAGAATTAGTTGTAGTTGGTTTGGCTATTGATACTATTGTTACTTGCTCTGAAAATAAATTAGTGATGCTGTTGAGAGTCCATGAGATTGGCAACTGACAGCGGCAACTCAATTACACTCCAACGGATTTCAAGCCATTGTAATGTATTTGGTAATGAGAAGGCAGACCCACTTGCCAAGCTGGGATCACTTCTGCAACAACCTAACCTTCCAGTTTAATTTCAAACATTTAAAAGAATTACCAAATATACTTTAAAACGACAAAAACAATTACAGTATTACACTAATAAAATTATTGGAAAAGTTAAGACTGTCTCTTGAAATACACAATACCAAAAGAGCTTCCTAGGAAGGTTGGGGTAGTTCGATTCAAACCTATGACTGGACGTGCACTCCACTAGACTCATAGCACTTCAGAAGAAAAGTAAACTTATTTCTGATCTTACTCAGACAACTTTCAGAATAAAATAAAAGCATTTTAAAGAAATATATTGTCGATAAAATTCCGTCAGTTTCCAATTCTCAAAAGGCAAGCGAATACATTCCCTGATATTAAAATGGAGACCATAATTTTGAAGCATGCAAAACTAGTCCGAAGGATTGTTTAAAAAATTTTTAAACAAATTTGCGGACTAGGAAAAACTGAAGTTTTGCTTCATCTTTCTTTCTTGTAAATCCATTCATGGTTAATACGAGGTGTTAACGGAAAGTTCCCGGACTGCTATTATCACGTCGTATCTGTAGAAGCGGAGGCGCGAGCAAGCAATTTTTTTCTGCGAATTTCTTTTTTCGACTTCGTGTTTCGGACTGTTTGCGATTTAGCAATGGACAGAAAAATCGAACAGCGTGTGTGATCAGATTTTGTGTATAGCTCGGTAAATCTTCAACCGAAACTCTTGAAATACTTCGTACTGTTGTTGGTGATGAAGTTTTAAATCGGACAACGGTTTTTGTATGTCATTCGCATTTCAAGGCAGGTCGTTATTCATTTGAAGATGACAAGCGTTCAGGTGGACCAAGCACCAGCAAAAGAGATGAAAATATGGAAAAAATTGGAAAACTCAAACGAGAAGATCGTCGCCTAACTATCCAAGAACTTGCAAACAATGTTGGAATCGGTTATGGAGTTTGCCAAGAAATTTTGACGGAGAATTTAAACATGCGGTACATTCCTTCAAAGTTTGTTCCTAGACTCCTGACAAACGATCAAAAGGAACAACGCATGAATGTTTGTTTTGAATTTCGTGCAAAAGCTAATGAGGATGTCAGTTTCATTTCTGTGGTCATTACAGGTGGCGAAAGTTGGATTTACGTCTATGATCCAGAAACGAAGCAGCAATCCTCACAGTGGAAGAGTCCAAGCTTCCGAAGGCCAAAGAAAGCACGTCAAGTTCGGAGCGCAACAAAAAGTATGCTCATTGTATTTTTCGACATCAAAGGGATTGCTCATCGTGAGTTTGTCCCTCCTAATGTTACAGTCGATTCTGACTTTTACTGTGATGTTCTGAGGCGTTTGAGAGAAGATGTGTAACGAAAACGACTTGAACTTTGGCATGATGGGGACTGGCTTCTTCATCACGACAATGCACCAGCCCACACTTCCCTAAAGACAACACAGTTCTTAGCTCATAACAACGTTGTTGTTGTTCCCCACCCACCCTATTCACCGGATCTGGCTCCCTGTGATTTTACATTATTCCCAAAATTAAAAACGAAACTGAAAGGACGACGTTTTGCAACTATGTCCGACATTCAACGAGAATCGCAGGCGGTATTTGACAGCCTTCGAGAGAATAACTTCCGACGTGCTTTCGAGGGGTGGAAAAAGCGATGGGATCGGTGTATACATTCACAGGGAGACTATTTTGAAGGAGATGGCAGCCAAAATGAGGTAAGTTTTAACTAAACTTGTTTTTCCATCAAGTCCCGGAAACTTTCCGATAGCATTTCGTATTATCGGTGGTATTTGTCCAATGTTCGAATCTTTGGCTACAGAATCATCTACTGTGAGAATGAAACTAACGGAATTACATGAAGAGCTGCATCTAAAGATAATCCATAAATTTCAGCCGGCAATTCAGTCCTGGAAACGATTTCCGGAGGCAAAATATCCTGAATTGTAGAAGCTAGGTGTGAAAGTTGTCTTAGTTTTCAGTACGATAAACGGGGCTATGAACCTTTGTGTACTCTGTAATGAAGATTTCTACCAGCAGTGAACAGCCTCATAATGGTAGTAATGTCTGTATCGTAAAAACATTGTGATAAAACTATGCAATTTTCAAAGAGAATATCTGATTAAAATACCTTTAATTTTATTAGTTTACATATTTACTAAGGCAAATAATTATCATTTAAAAATATTTCTTTTATTTCTTTTATTGAATGTTTGGCAGTCTCATTTAAATTTGACGAAATTAAAATTTGTATGTTTTTCTTAAATATTTACCTCGTTTATTACCGTATCAAACACATTCAGCTTAGTTGTACCAATAATCAGGCAAGATTTTGAAAATATTTGGTAAGCACTCTATATATGCATATTGTGTGATTTTTTAAACTCATAAAAGTTAACATTTCAAGGACTACATATATAAATAGGTATTATTATGTAGATGTATTTCCTAACGTTTATAAAAATGTAACACTATCTGTATGTAATAATAAAAGTCTGTGTGTAATATTTATTCATGTGATTTGCAACTCTCAGTTGAACCCTAACTTTTTCTTCTTTATGAAAAAAAAATATATAGTTTAAGCTTAGGCGTAAGTGTCAAAAATTATTATCCATGCTTAAATTTCTATTTCAACTTCATATTTTTTAAAACTTATCTCATGCTTATAAACGAATATTTGTTTGCATTTTCCCCCATAATATCAGTATATGTTTTCCTTTAATTTTACTATATGTCAATTTATTTATCTCCTTTCCTTAGACTTAATAGTAAATTGAAAATGACAACTGTCATTTGTAGATCTAAATTTGTAATGAAAATCTCCGAAACAGTCAATTAAAAACAGCGTTAAATTTTGATAAGGATAACGAAAATTTTAAAAATGAAACGAAAATATAAAAACTGGATAACCTATTACTATCATTAAGTTGGTGTAAAATAACTTGGCTCCCAAAGTATTCTAAAAATACTCTTAAAAAGGAAAGACGGGAAAAGAAATATTTTTTCAGAATATTTAGCAAAAAACTAAGAGTAAGCTAATTAGCATTTTTTATCCTTTTCTCTCCGTAATTTGGTTAAAATATTTTCAAAACGGCTGAAAATGTATTTAAAAATTTTATATTCATTTTTGGGCAGTTTGAAGAAAAACTTAGCGAGATCAAAATCGAAAAAAAAAATATATATATATATAATCAACGGTAAAGCGTAGGCTAGTTGCACTCTTTTTCAATTCGCGCTTTACAAAGCAACAATTGCTATCAGCAATAATACATTTAAAATTATTGTATTTTGAAATCTTTGCTTTTTAATAAAACGCGTTGAATAAGTCAAAATTTGATTATGATGATCATGAGCCGTTATTTAAGGAAAACTAATTTTAGGAGATCAGTTCTTTTATAAATCGTTCTAAGAATGCTTTGGGGAGGATTTTTAAGTCCCATTTTCAGGTAAATGATAAAGTTCGCTGTGAAATAACGATGGGGAACTGAGCGATATCTGCCAATTATTTAAATTCTGAATTGATTGTGACGAAATGCCAATTTGACTATGGTATTTTTTAGATGTCGTATAATGTTTGTTTTGCCATATACCGAAGCATGAGTAACAGAGTGAGAGAAAGAGAAAGCGTAATCGTCAAGAAAGGGAAGAAACTGGCAATATATAAGCGTCAATGAATGGGAAATTAATCTCAAGAAACAGTGATTACTGAATTGAAACATGGTCCAAGTGACATTACCAAATAGTAATGATGTCAAATAATATATATTAATATATAATAACATATATAATAATATACTCTATGTAATGTATCTAAGCCAAAGTAAAATATTGAAGCATTAGACTCTCCATCTTCTTCACTTTCCGATTTCGCTGTTTTCCCACTAAAAGAGAAAATAAAACAAGGGATGCGATTTCAGGTTGTTCAGGGGGGTTACTCAACTAAATATGGGTTCTAAGGGTCCACGAAAATCACCACATCACCACTTTTCCTGGCGGGGAGGAAGGGATTTCTTAGTGGAGGAGGGCGCGTCGAGAGCACCCTCAGGTGGCCCCTTTCTCAGCTCTGTTATTCCCCTCAGCAAATTCATTGTGCTGCCGGGCGTAAAATGGAGAATGATTTCCGCAACTGGCCCATTCTCACCGATATTTCACGTTTGGAGCGCAACACGGCTCCCAGCGCCTCCGCACACGCATCGTTCGCAAAAGGGAGAAGAAGGGCTTTTTACATTTCCAGGACGACTTAGCGCAACTAGCCTCTTGCGTTTTCCACCGATAGATAAGGGGGCGTTTCGCTGCTGATTTTCAATTTTCGATTGCGAACGTTTTGACTGCCCTATTAGAGCGTAAGTCGCCATTTCGCCTCAATATATCCACGCAGAATTTTGACCAAAATTCATGCTAAGGACCATATATATATATATTTTTTTTTTTGGGGGGTGCAAAAGGGTTGCTGGTATCTAACTGGAAGGAGACCCACACGCTGAACGTATGTGACGATGTGTGGAACCGGCCAGGCCAGTAACCTAGTGTCCTACCCCGCCTTCAAGTGGTGCAGGCTGAGCTTTCTATTTATGTGGCAAATTAATATTTGCTACACGGATAGAAAGGCGGAAAGGGAGGGCTAATTCACCAACCCG
>QLNU02015360.1:166717969-166747310 GCA_006491805.2 Dysdera silvatica | reverse complement strand
CCTTGTAAGTACATGTACATTTTATTACATATTTATGTATTTGAATATTTTGGTAACAGCAATGATCTGTAGGGCGATGTCGGGAGCAGAATGCCTTTGTGCCGTTTGACAGTGTTTTTCGGGGTTTTAGTCGAACGGTTTATTGGCGTTTCAGAAACATTGTCTTGCAGATCTTATATATTGTGTCCGGCATGCGTGTATAACTGTTCCCTTGAAAAAGATTGTACATGCATGCATAGATGCAATATATTGTCATATAATTTCAATCTTCACTCTCGTCACTAGCCCGTTATTATTAATCGTAAAATTGTCTATTCATTTATACTTTCACTACACAGGAATGTATATTTTGTAATTGTGGTATGATGTACATACATTTACACCTATTAATAACCTTCATTTACTCGCTTGATTTTCTACATTTTGATTTATATTTATGTTTACATTATCTACTATTTCCTATATATATGGCCTGCAAAAGGGTTGCTGGTATCTAACTGGAAGGAGACCCACACGCTGAACGTATGTGACGATGTGTGGAACCGGCCAGGCCAGTAACCTAGTGTCCTACCCCGCCTTCAAGTGGTGCAGGCTGAGCTTTCTATTTATGTGGCAAATTAATATTTGCTGCACGGATAGAAAGGCGGAAGGGGAGGGCTAATTCACCAACCCGTCTAGCCAGCGTGGTGAAATGATGGCTAATTCCTCCAATATGCTAATACACCAAAAACCATGGCCCCTAGTCTCCAGGTGCTGGAGTGCTCCTGATCAAGGCAGCGGTCAGCGTGGCATGAAAGCAGGGGGTGCTAAGAATCACTGGAATGGCCCAGGCTGCCGTTTGTTATTGACCTTGGCAACGTATAATGGACGATCCCTTGCTTCTGAAGCAAAACTTCAGGAATTGGAAGAAGAACTTGACAAGATCAAATGGGACATTGTAGGACTCAGTGAAGTTAGAAGAAAAGGTGAAGAGTTGGTGGAACTTAAAAGTGGACATTTGTTTTATTATAGAGGAACGGAAACTGGAAGAACAAGTGGTGTTGGCTTCTTAATCAACAAAAGAATTAAAGACTACCTTCTTGAAGTCGAAAGCACGTCAGATCGAGCAGCGAGGCTCGTTGTTCAACTAACCCAGCGATACCAACTTCAGATAGTACAGGCATATGCACCAACATCAAGCCATACCGACGAGGAGGTTGAGGAATTCTATGAAGAAATCAAACAGCTACATACCAAGGGGAAACAACACATCAAGCTCATCATGGGAGATTTTAATGCAAGAATTGGACAACAGGAACAAGGAGAGACATCGGTTGGTAAATACGGATACGGGGAAAGGAATGAACGTGGCGATCAACTCATAGAATTTGCCGAAGCTGAAAATCTTAGCATCATGAATTCATTTTTTAAGAAGAAACCGCAAAGAAAATGGACATGGAAACACCCAAATGGGGGAACTAGTGAAATTGACTATATCCTGGCAAACAAGAAATCAATTATTGAAGATTGCAGTGTACTGAACAGATTTAATACTGGAAGTGATCATCGAATGGTGAGATGTAAAGTGCACTTAAATACTAAATTAGAACGACAGAAGCTCATTAGGAAACAAGTAAGTAAGAGGGTGGATCTAATGAAACTGAAAGTAAATACCGAGGCATTCAAGTTGGAATTAAAAAATCGCTTTTCTGCACTGGAAGGACTTATTGATGAAAGTGATATCTCAGAAGCAAATGAAAACATTGTTAAGACAATAGTTGAAACTGCTGGGGAAATTGGTGGTGTAACCTGTAAAAAGCACAATAGCAAATTATCTGAGAAGACGAAACAGCTCATGAAAAGGCGAAGAGATATGAAGGTGGACAATCGAAATACCAGTTCCAGGATTGAGTACATAGAACTTTGTAAAACTCTGCGCAAAAGCATGAAAGAAGACATAAGAAAATTCAACTGTGAGCTAGTAAGGAAAGCCATTGAAAATAACAAGAGCCTTAGGGTTGTTAAAGGAAGTTTATCTGTTGGGAAGAAACACATCATTGCATTAAAAGGAGAGGATGGCACCGTAACAAGAAATAGGGAAGAAATACTTAGAAGAGTTGAAGAATTCTACAAAAAACTATATGAAAGTAACAGTGGATTAAACGAAGACACTGAAATAGTCGAAGGAACAGCTCCTAAAATCTTAAAAGAAGAAGTTTCATTTGCAATAAAAAATATGAAGAAAGGAAGAGCCCCTGGTGATGATGGTATTACATTAGATATCCTAAAAGAAGCTGGAGAATATGTAGAAGACATACTTGCAAAATTCTTTACCAAATGTCTTAACAGCGGTAACATACCAAACCAATGGGATTCTGCAACAGTAATTCTTTTGCATAAAAAAGGTGATAAAGAGGATTTGAAAAATTACCGACCAATTAGCTTGTTACCTGCTATTTATAAAATCTTCACAAAAGTGCTAACACATCGCCTGCAGAAAAAATTAGATGCAGCTCAACCAAGAGAACAAGCTGGATTTCGAAGTGGATTCAGTACAGTGGACCATATTCAAGTATTAAGAGAATTAATTGAAAGAACACATGAATATGAACTTCCATTGTGTGTTGCATTTATTGACTATGAGAAGGCCTTTGACTCTATAAAAACATCAGCAGTCATCAACTCTTTAAGATCAACAGACATTGAGGATGTGTACATTGACATGGTGAAACGTGTGTATAAAAATGCAAGTGCAAAATTTCGGTTACATAAAGATACCAAAACTATCAAACTTGGCAAAGGGGTGAGGCAGGGAGATACCATTTCTCCAAAACTTTTTACTTCAGCTTTACAGATGATTTTTCAGCTGATAAATTGGAATAACAAGGGAATAAAAATAAATGGTGAATATTTAAATCATCTGCGGTTTGCTGATGACATTGTTATTTTTTCAACGGACCCATTAGAACTCCAAGACATGGTACAAGAGCTCTCAACTAGAAGTGAAGAAGTTGGACTCAAGATGAACCTACAAAAAACTAAGATCATGTTCAATAATTTTGTAGAGGAAACAAAAATACAAGTTGACAACATTGAGCTAGAAATTGCTGATTCATATATTTACCTTGGCCAGCTGATTTCAATGGATGGCAACATTATGAAAGAACTCAACAGACGTATTAAACTTGGCTGGAGTGCATTTGGAAGAAACAGTTTTATCCTGAAGGGGAAATTGCCTTTGTGTCTAAAAAGAAAGGTCTTCAACCAGTGTGTATTGCCAGTCCTCTCTTATGGATCAGAGACATGGAGTCTAACAGTTGGAGCAATACGAAAGTTACAGACAACGCAAAGGAGCATGGAGAGGTGCATGCTTGGAATAACTAGGAGAGATCGAAAAAGAAACACTTGGGTGAGAGAGCAAACTAGAGTAGAGGACATCATTGTTAAAGTAAAAGGGCTGAAATGGCGATGGGCTGGGCATATTGCAAGAAGAACTGATCAACGATGGACAACAGAAATTCTGAACTGGATTCCAAGAGACCACCGAAGACCTAGAAAACGTCCTCAAACTAGATGGGTGGATGAAATAAGAAAACAGGTTGGGGTGACGTGGAAACGAATGGCCCAGGATAGACTTGTGTGGAAAGCATTTGGAGAGACCTTCATCCAGCAGTGGATAGATAATGGTTGAATATGATGATGATGATGATGATATATATATATGTGTGTGTGTGTATAATTTTCTTTAATATTTAATACTCAATTTCTGTGAAAGAAGATTAAAAGAAATTGTGTATTTGAAAAGGATATGAAATTGATTATTTTTAATTTTAAGGTGAAATTAGATGAATACGAGATAAAAGGAACATTCCAAATGAAATTATATAATCTATTTGATTATTTGTAAGGTCCTCATTGTATACAGCCTCTTTACTTTATTATTGTTAATATTTTTATTTATACGAAGTAAGTCCATTCTGTTTTCTACTATGTAATTTCAGACCATACATAACTCTGTCTGGCAGATGGTTTGCCAATTGGTAACAGAATCTATAGGAAAAAATATCTTGTTTTTATCAATAAAATATATATATCGATTAAAATTTCAAAACTGATAATGTTGTTAATCAATAAAACTAAGTCCAACTAATTTTTTTAAATGTACATTTTCATGCATTTTTTTTTTTATTATTTTTATTTGTGGATGCCTAACGTGCTTAAAATACGAACCTCAATTTGTGATCGACCCCGTATTCAAGCAAAACCTCATTCGCTCAGAACAAAAGCAAAGAACGCTCGTGCGCTGGCGAGCACTTCGGCTCTCGACTCAGTCAAATATTTTTCTCAACTTGACTCTTCCGCTGCAGGGAAAAGAATTGGTGGGGAAAAAGAAAAGCGGAGTAGGGAAAATAATAAAGAAATGGGGAAAAGAAAGTCTCTTCTCCTCGGATTCCAAAAAGAAATGAAAAACCTTCATTACTATCCGAAGTGATTCCAAATTTTCGTCTTTTTTCTTTCGCTTCGTCGTTTGGAAACAAAAATAGCATTTTTGAACGCCAAACAAAGAAGGTTATTTCTGATTTTCGGTTTCTTACAATTTTATCTTTTTTTTTTTTCTCTAAGTCAGGAAATTACCGCAAAATGCTCGATTTTTCGAGCTCCCATTTCTGTTGCAATTTATCAATTTTCGAATTTAAGTTTTGGGTAATTTTTTTTTATCAAAGGAAGTGCGCATGAGCTAAAAACTGTCTCTTGTCCCTGAGCAGGAAAACACTTAAAGAATTATATACATAAAATCGGACTGAGTTATAGGGATATTCAAGGAGATTTCATTAAAGGAGGGCCGAAATCTTGATGGTATAGCCGCGTGGCGCTATAACCGATATACAATTATATACAAATAATCCCCGAGGAACCTTCCGAATTTTGACTTCATGGGCAAATTGTCGCTACCACAGAGGTAGTTATAACTTTTTTCGACTATACGTAGGTACATTATTTTCCTTATATTGTTAATATCTTTTACTGAACTCATGATTTAAAAGCAACTGCAAACGACTCAGAAAAGGTACAAAATTGGAGTTTTAAATAATGCTTACCATCGAATGTTAAATTTCTCGTAAAGAAAAGAATGATTTTCCGGCGCCTGGTGGGACCAGAACCCACGACCTCCTGATCCTCCAGGTGCCGGAAAACCATTCTTTTCTTTACGAGTAATTTAACATCTATTGTTGCCACATCATCGGCTAATATGAAAAAACTGTTGTTGATTTAATAATGTTTACCATCGTTTAAAGATTTCTGTGCAATTTTCACAGTATTAGAAAATAGGCTTCTCCGCTGGGGTTAAGGGTGGGATGATGCCACACAACAAAAGAGAAATTAATGAAAAAGGTACACGTAAAATCGCATTTGATCAAAAAATACTTCCTGCCTAAATGCATTGAAGTTGTTTCACTATTAATTGCAGTAGGTAGGAACGCGTAAAACCGTTTTCTCCGACGTGGAAGCCGGGGTTTTTAAAAAGAGTTACCCCCTTCCCATCATCCCCTAACACCTTATTTTTGACAATCAAATGAGGGGGGTGTTCGCAACCCCACTTTTTTCACTAGGGGGTGGGGGGAAGTATGGGTGAATGCACCTTTAAGGGTTAGGTTTCACCCCTACTCTATAAACGTGTATGCTCTGTAAGGCAATCTAACAAACATTTGAAGCAAAGATCCCCCTTTGACAAGCTCGGGCGGTATAAAAGCTTCTGAAAAACCCATATTATGATACCAAGGAAAATTATTTGAAAGGGTACGCACGCCTCAATTGTAGATATGTTAATTTCACAAAGAAAGGGATCATTTTCTCATGTTGTTTCGTGTCTCATAACTGTTACAAATATGAATTCATTTAAATTAAAGGTGTTGCTCATTTTAGTCAGTTTAACGCTATTAAAGAAGGTTAATAATAATAATAACAAAAAAATTGTGGGGTTAATTTTTCGTATATATTTTTCTTAGTTATATAGAGACGATCTAACCAGCGTATATGATTAATTATAGGAGGAGGCTTTTCTGTGTTGACCATATTTGGCAATTGTGTTATCCCTGCGGAGGGTAATAATACCTTACATCCTTATATACGGAGAAAGAGAGCGTTGTTTCCTGTCCTCATTCGTCTAGCGGTCCAAGACACTCCGGGCTAAACGGAGGGACCCTGGTTCGAATCCAGGATGGGGAAAGCGTCTCTTTTTCTCCAAAACGAATAAAGCTCTAGTTTGAGCTATAATCTATACGTGGGTGGCAGAAATTATTGTGTATTAATTTTTCAGTGCTCTTTAAATATGCCAGCTATGGTCAACACTATAAGAACTAGTTACTATATAAGCTATTTTCTGTAGCTTAAATTCGATTTTATAGATAACCAGGGATATCGGCAGGTTTCAGTCTGGGGAGAGGGGCGTAATTAATTTCACAGTGTTGAATGTAAACACACAAACACTAACTAAAAGTTTATCTTTATTACGTTTAAAATTGATTGGAAAATCGAACACCAAAATGCCCTCCCCCACTTTTAGCGTCCCTAATCAGAAGTATAAATTTGAATTTACCTTGTAAACAATTGACCGACTATAAGCAGGTACCCCCCCTCCCCCCCGGAGGGGAGTGGGTTCTAGTATAGCTGCACAATTAGCACGTCTTCAGTACATATATACATATTATCATACACATTATATTTTCACTTTCTCTCTCGATATGGGATGGGCTCATAGCAAATTTTAATGATTTAAAAAGCGCGACCATTCATGGAGCACGTTAAGCCGATAGCTAGTCGTACGTCTGGTGACCTTATCAGAAGTCTTGGAACGTAAAATTAAAAGCAACTCACTATTTAATTCATCACAAGCTTACGGGATAACTTTGCTATGCTTTCAAACGCAGGATAACAGATTGCGAACAAAATTAACGATCATTTTATTTTCTGTAAGAAAACGTGCCCAGAAATATATTCGTCTGTAGAATTAGATAATAAATTCTGTTTTAAATTCAGCTGTAAACGAGAGAAACGGCGAAAAATATATTATTCTATATGCAAAGGGTACAAGAATTCCCTGCGTATTTTAGTAAAATATGGCAAATTTCAAGTAATTTTTTTTTTAATGAAACTATACTATATGTATTATATTTATGATAAAACGATACAAATATAGGCAAAGGTAATTGGAATTTTACTATAACTATAAAAAAAATTCGCCGCTGGTCAAGATGCGGAAGAACAGAAAAGACAGTAAAGGTAACAAGAAAATGAAAAATTAAGAGAAATTCGAAAAATGTAGGAGAAAGTAAAATTATAGAGATAAAGAATTATCACTGACGATATAAAATGGAGTAAAAAAATAAATGATAATTGGAATAATAGAAGAAGAAGAAGAAGAATAGGAAGCGAAGGCTTGCCAGTAATATAAAGATTCGCAACGTTTGGAAAACTGTTACTCTCTTTATCAAGTAAAATGTGGCTTTGCTTGATAAAGAGAGCGGTAGTTCTCGAAACGTTGGGAATCTTTTTATGATGCTAATGAGTCTTTATTTCTCTTACATGGGATTCTAGTTCCGTCTTCGTTGCCGTGAGTGTAGCATATTTTTATCTTTGTCATTCTGAAATCGTAGTGATATGTTTTCAATCAAAAAAATAGTTTTTGAGCCATAGTGTAGTAACCGAGCATACGTGATACAATCTCCGGTTGTCAGAACATGCGCTATTAATCTTGGCTCAAATTTTATCCAATTTTGACTACATTAGTAAAATAGTGGTTCAAGTGTTGGCCATCTAGATTTATATTATCGATTTATGCGCTCTCTGTACGATTTTCTATGTTGTATGAAGTGTATGGTAAATTTATATATGCGAATGTTTGAATATGCTAGTGATTCTATAATGTTTTCCCCAAGTTATAAAATTAATAAAGACTATAGTAAATAGATTGATACTTAAGCTCCTCAAGTGAAACTCAAAATTACACTGTTCCAAATTTTATTTTATTAATAGTCATGCTCCGCTTTTCTTCTAAACTTTCTTAGTATGCATAAAATAAACATTTTGTCTAATTACAGTAGATTTTCGCTTTAATCAGCCGCCGCTTCAACAAGCCCGGCTGAAACTTCAAGAAACGGAAGCCTTCCACTATGTACTCATCTAATACCAAGTGACATACCTACATTAAAAATTTGAAAGGCGTACAATTTCATTCTTGTTTCATTTTTTTTTTTTTTTTAAATTTGTGTCAAAGTTTTCAATACAGAGTTACAACAATTCACTGTTGCGTTTCTTTTCTTGTTTAAACTGTTTAGTCTGTACTATCCTTTTCTATATAGTCACCTGATTTATTGCAATTGTATATAGGAAAATTTGAATAAGAACAACATGAAGGTAATTAAATCACTACAGACTAAATTTTTAAAAACCATCGAACGAAACACCAGCTTAAGTTACATTACATTATTTGTAAAATATGGTATATTACCAATTGATAAAATCAATGAATATTGTACGCTAGAACTAATGTATGAAAGGATAATAGAAGGAAAACATTTTGGATAATATTGATATCCAATATCACGAAAACAATAGAAATTTAAGAAGAAGCAACCAAATTAAGCTACGAGAGATTAGAACGGAAATGTACAGAAAGGAATTGAATATATGGGAATAAAGCTTTGGAACGAGTTACCAAATAATCTTAAAAATATTAATAATATAAAATTGTTTAAAAAGAAATTAATTGTATACTTATTAAACGGAGTTTGTGCGCCAGCGGATTAATAGGGTCCTCAACCGGTTAAATTTTATAATTTAAACTGGGGACCCATCACGGGGAAATGCAAATTGTATTGTCTGTTCTAAACTGTGTGAAATTTATTATACTTAAATTGAAATTCAAGACTGTATGCAATATGTAACCCTTGTGACAAATAAACATTATTATTCTATGATTTTAAAATCAATTAATTTTGAAGGTTATTCATTATAACACTTGAATTTCTATGAACAATTGTCGGTTTTTAACGGTCCAAAT
This sequence comes from Dysdera silvatica, assembly GCA_006491805.2. Classification (NCBI taxonomy): domain Eukaryota; kingdom Metazoa; phylum Arthropoda; class Arachnida; order Araneae; family Dysderidae; genus Dysdera; species Dysdera silvatica. The sequence continues at coordinate 166,738,270 of QLNU02015360.1, read as the reverse complement.
ATTCAACCGGTCAGGCTCCCGTCATGGTCAGCTAAGTGAGAGTCTGTATATATTATAAAAATATTTTTATTAAATTTTATTGATTTAATATCTGATTCGTGCTAAATTACTGAAAAATCGATAAATTCCTTATTAATGAAAGGAACGAGAATTGTGATCATATCTACAACAATGCTTTTAATTCTTTTTGCTCTAAAACAATACATGTATTTAGAATTCTCCTTATAGCCGCAAATAATTGGAATATTTTATTTTTTCAAGTTAGAAATTTCTTCTCAAATTATATTCAATAATTACGTTATTCTATATTTATAAATAATTGTATAATTTCTTTGTCTTTAAATAATTGCAAAAGTACTTTATCTATAAATAATTGTGCAAGCACTTTATCTTTAACTAATTGTACAAACATTTTATCTTCAAACAATTGTACGAGTGCGTACAAAATTTGACTTTGAAATAAGTTTTAAAATTTTCCAAAACTTAAAAAAAAATTACACATACTTTAATAAGAGATTGTGTCGCTTGTTTTATATTAATTTTAATTGCCTAATCTTACACTAAAACCGTAGCCAGAATTTAATTTCGGGGGAGGAATTTACAGCATATACCAATACAATCACAGCATGCAAGGCCGTAGCCAAGTCCCATTAAAAATTTAGTTTATTCTTTAATCAGTGTGTATTCTTGTGTTTGTCCCCGTTCTGCACCTTGTTGATTATTGATAATTCGAATGCCATTTTTGAACTCGGTAAAGTAACAGTGGGTTTTTGACAACACACGGCGTAAATGTTGAACATTTTCCTTGTAAAGATTAAAAAGAACACTTCTATTCACGGCAAAACTTCCGTCATACACAACGAACTCAAAACTCGGCACGCGAACAAATAAATAAAATGATGTCACTTTCTTCCTTATGTGGTCATCATACTATTTTAAATCACGTAGCCAGAGCTGTCTTTTTCATTCAAGATCAGACATGAACAAAGTTTATGTTATGTTTTTGGATGGTTCTTTATTTTTGTGTATCAAAGTTTTATGAGCTAAAAGTAAATTGCTTGTATTCGATATGTTTAGCTTGAGTTTAAAACTATTCTTCAAAATGTGATTAGTTTTACAAGTACTTTGGCATTTTTTTCATGGCTGTTGATTCAAAATATACCTTACTATACTATTTTGTTACCTAAATAAGTAATGGTGGATTTCTGTTTGAATTTTCTATTTGATTATCTATTTGATTTCTATTAAATTGGAAGATGATACATAACGGATTTGCCCATCTAGATCTTTGTTAAGTGACAGTTTTTCAGCTGTTTTATTATTATCATGTTAAATATCTAATGGAAAAATTATGTGAAACATTTTTTTAACTCGATAACACTTTCAGTTTTTGGCAACATTTAAAAGACATTGCAGCACTATCTGCTGAAATAGCATTTTCGAAGTGTCCATATTATACTGGACATGTTTATAAAAAAAAATAGTAGTAGTGCACGTCTGTGAATAATAGCTGGTATTGTATCACTTCGTGTAAAAGTTTGAGCCTCACTATTCTATGATATAGAGCTAGTGCGTGTTAGTGTATGTGTGTTGTGCAATAATGAATCTCGTATTAGCTTATACACTATTTGTTAACCGAGTTTTAAGCGACATCGTCATAATGCAGCACTATTCACTGTTAGCTATATGAGTATCTAATGCAACATTTTTCCTCAGGTTTTGTTTATCTTTTCACGTATTGGTTTGGAGAGTTAAAAAGCATACAACCAACGCAAGGGTTTGAGTCTTATAAACAGAATTGTAATATGCCCTACAAGTAACCAAACAACTACTTTTAAGAATGTATGAATTACCAAGAACTAACTACTTAATCCTAATTCTTTCTTTGTGCAATAAGTAAGCTTGTTAAAACACTAATGTATTATTTTACTGGTGAAGTTCAACAGCAATTAAAGAAAATTGGAGTTGATTCCCGACATGTTGCCATGACTCAGACGGTAAATGTATTTTAATGAATTTTGTAGAAAGGCAAGTTTGTGAGAATTTGTGGAAGATGAGAGGAAGTTAAATTTCTACCCATCCGAGGATTTCAGGGTATTTTCCTGAGCTAATGACAACAGCAGGGAGCACTATACGGAACTAGAATGCTTTGCAAACCCTGAAGCCATCTCAAAGACGATTGACTGGTTTCTCGCTGGCACTGCTATTCCAACCGGGTTTAACCAGAGCATATTGAACCAAAGAGGGAGGAAACTTGCCACAATTAGTAGCTGCCATCACTTCTCCAATAATTAGATGTCAACAAAGGCAACGAGCAGTAGGAAGGTACTAGGGGATGCCAAGCCTTCAGAGTCAAGCCTGGTTCAGCGCAAGCAGGGGGTGGGGGAACAAATATGGCCGCCACTGAGGGTCAACAGGAGAAAAATCAATATCTGGGGCAGTCCTCATTAGGCAATGGGGATGGGAGGCGGCCCATCGAACAGCTTCTGCACCGTCGGAATGTCAAACAAGAGGGGGCAACGAAGGCAAGATCTCCGAATGGCAACTTTAATCCTTGCTCAAACAGTTGGGAGGAACTCGGATCGGAAACGGATCTCATGGTGTTCAGGGCGTCAAATTTTCGTAGATCTCCGACAGTTGCGTCGCGCGCTTTTCGAAGGAGAGATACCCAACCGTTCACGGTAGTTACTTGCCAAGAGCGTATGATCGATACCGCTATCAATCAGGAAAATAAATAGGAGAGAGCTGGCTGGGCCAATTGATAGCATATCGATTTCTCAAACTTTCAACGCTTCCGATTTACGGTGTCATCAATTATCACTGTCCACGTCAACAACTAACAGCAAGGTTTTCTCGATTTTCTGTTTTGCATTAGCAAATGCTTTGGTTGTTGCACTTCGGTTGAGCTGGAGTTACACCCCATATTTCCATTGCAGGAAAAAATCAACAATCCATAGGCCACGAGCAATTCTTTCAGTTACCTTGTGACTTAAGTTTAAGTTGATCCCGATATTATAACAAACCCAGCTTCTCTCAAAATATTCTGAAAACTTAGGAAACAATCGCTAACGTTTTCCAGACAAATCGTTCCATACGAACTTCTGCAAGTTAAATTCGAATACATGTTAAGTGATGCCTTAGAACCAAAAAAAATCTTCATTTTCTAAAAACTAATAACGCACAAGAAAATATAGAGTAATTTGTTTATTTTTATCAAACAATTGGTCATACACTTTTTCTCGCTATTATAGCGCTATGCGCTCTTTAGTTTCGCAAAGAACTAAGTCATAGTGCAAACATTAAGGCTATAAAATTCATGGGGGGGGCATAACGGGGGGTAACGGAGAACAAAGGAAACACAAGAGAGCCGAAATTACCAGAGAGCGTAAATTTGGGCTTAAATAGTGAAATTCAATTTACTACACTATGCCATTTCAGCAAATTCTTACATACGATTTACAATTCTGAACTCAGAAATCTTTGAGATTTGTAGTACCTAAAACATCTATTTTTATAATGCAACAAACTTCTTTTGCAATACGAGTAACCCTACATCAAATATTCGCAAGACTTGGTACAAACTGTTGTCCTTTTCGAATGATTTTAAGAAAAGAATAAATAATATTAAATCCCAGACTCTCAAAGTAAACAAAGGCTTTGCAATTCACTCGGCATTCCTAAAGTTATTCGTTGTTCAATTTTACGCCTAATTATTTTTAGCAGTATCCAGTGATGCTTAAACGCGAGAAAACTTTTTGCTCATCGCCAAAGGCGTCACAAAAATGTAAAGAAATGCTGCAAAAATATACGAGGAGAACATTTAGAAGCAGCTTCGAAGTTAACAAGCTTATGTAGACTATCCCAGTGAAAAAGCGCAAAAGCATCTATTGGATTATAGCATCTACTGAAGAGCGAAGCCTTCTTGTCTTTAATTTGATAGGAAATAGATTCCTCGTCTCGTTGAGATCATAAAGAGATTATATCTTAAAATTCGTTTCTGACCTGTTCGCTTCGAGACTTTTGAAATAGCGTGTAGCCAAAATGTCGATTCCACTTAACTTTATGAAAGGAAACAGGGCACCTGTATTACCCAGTAAAGCGACAGCGAAAACATTGCGACGAGGCAATATATGTTTTATTTACGTCGTTGACTACGATGCCTGGCTAATTTCGTTTTTAGTATTATTTTTTTTCTCCAGTGAGCTTCTAGTTTGAAACTGAAACGCGCTTTCGCACAACAAAATGATCTTATTAGATAACAAACATATTTGTTTACAATGTTCTCTATGAGAGAGTGATTTGAGGATGTCTGTGATGATTTACCAGGTTTATTGTAGTATGGTGCATGTATGTTATGAATAGCAAGTTAATTGTGGCATGCGAGAGAGAAATTATGACTAGTGGACGGTACTTTTGGTTCAAATGCTATCTCAATTTTATACGTATTTACAAGCGTATTTATGATGGTGCATTTTAATCGACAAAGATGTGGCACAGTCTGCCGATATCGTTGATTGTTTTGATGGTTCTGGAATTTTGTCTCCACACTGCTCAACGGGTTGTTTGAGACGTGACAGATGGCTTGACGCGACACAATGACTAATATTTAAAATTGCACCAAAATTTAAAATTAATGCATAAAAAATTTAAAATTTGGATAATGTCATAGCACATATTAATCGTATTTATATTCATTTAGGATCAATAACCATGACTATCTTTCTTTCGCATGTAATATCCATTTTTTAAAAGTTTTATGTAAATAATAGTACATAAATTAGCACTAAATATATTCCTATCAAAAGCTCATTAACTGAGGCTTTATGTTAAGCTTGTAAGCTAAGGCTGTATCCTAAGCTTTCAAATAGAGCCCGGAATATATGCAAATGTATACATGCATACGTAATTGCATATTTTAGCTCTTTTCAGCGTTAGTGGATATAAATGCATAAAAACGATAAATTTTCAGAATAAATGCATATTTCAAGGGTTTCAATAATTTTATTATTCTTTTATCAGAATTTTTTTACACAACTATAAATTCAAACTTTCCCTTTGCCCTCATATTAGCAGAAAGAAAATGGACTTGTAGATGTGCATATTTAATTACGTCCTGAGGTGACAAAAATGTTACATTCATGGCTGAATTAAGCACTATCCTTAGAAGGGTTTAGTTCTATTGTGCTAGACAGGTCACTCCAAGGTCAAATTAGAAAACAAATACTTAAATGTAGTAAAATTCTACACCATTATCTATAAGTAATAGTTGTTGCCAATAGTCTATTAGGGATAGACTATCCATTATAAACTACCCGCAAAATTTTATAAATACAATTCAATAACCTCAGTAGATCCGGAGGGATCTGTTTGTCCATAAAATGCTATTTTAAATATAATTATAAATTTATGCTATATGTGAAATATTTCTGTTCAGCAAGTTTTGTAATAAAATAAATCTTTTCTATTAAGTCGCATGATATTTATTTTTTAAATAAGTGAAAAATATTTAAGTGCATATTTTTACTTTAAGTGCATATTTTACACTTTTGAGTGCATATGAATGCATATTTTGGCAATTTTTAGTGCATATTGCATGCATATTTTGCTGGTTTCTTAGTGCATATAATCCGGGCTCTAGTTATAAACTAAGGTTTTATGCCAAGCCGAATAATTTTCAAAGGAAACGAATGGCCTCAACACGATGGCACCAAAAACTTGGACTGAACGTCGTAATATTTATACTGGAATTAGATTAGTTAAAATGAGCATTGGGGACAATCGAAAGGTTATTGGTTCGATTCCGCATCGTCGTTAATTGCATTCAATGCAATTTTGCATTGGGGACAATCGAAAGGTTACTGGTTCGATTCCACATCGTCGTTAATCGGGCCTTATACAAATTTAACGTGAAAATCTACTTAGTTCTGAAAGTGAATGGCCGGATTATCGCATATATATATATATATATGATAACACATGCATATATGTGACATTTATCTTGTTCGCCTATAGGCAAACAAGGCAAATATCTAGGGCCCGCATTTTTAAAAGCCCGGGGCCGTGACGACTTGACGCTATTTCCAAATCATTCCCAATCAGATCTTTGGTAAAGTACCACTAGGGTAGCAATTTTATCGCGGCGTGAATTTCGACAGCATTTTACAGCATTTTAATTTAATTTACAACCCTGTACATGGTATTCCATGTGTATTTTCGGATTACTCGGTCACTTGGTTAACCGACCTGGAGTCAGGTGCCACAAGGGCTGATTAATTAGAGATATAATTCATTTATTCATTCATTCATTCATTTATTATGTGCGTTATTTTTACGATTGAAGACTTCGAATTTGTTAGGGTGATGTCGTAAAGCAGGGATAAAATTCTTAGATTTTTTAGGCGTCAGAGAAATTTATTTTTTTATTATTCTAGCTGATCTTTAAAAATGTTTGGACATTATCATATACACACGTAAATGATATGTAGGTTTACAAATAAAAACATCATAGTATAAAATAAATTTTCATCTAGTTAAAACTGACCATTTAAAAATGAGTTATTACGTTGCCTAAAAAACTGTAAAGTGGGAGAAAATAGGTAGAAAAATATTGGAGAGCTTATCAGAGTTAGTTCAGACTGTCCGTCCAGTGGATTGTTATACGCTTTCCACTCAACTCCACCAGTTTGCCCTTTTGCACTGGCAGGCTCTTCCCCAGTTTTCTGCCCATCTCCCTTTTCCCCTAACTGAAGGGGTTTTTATCTCGGACGGCCAGAAATGTTCAATTCTGTGGCCACTTCTCGCATCGGAAGCGAATCGCTTTTTCCTCTTCTTTGTTGATTGATACGACAAGAGATGGTGCATTATGTATTGCATAGCTGTTTTCCAAACCGTCACAGTGATCAGAAATACCATGACGGCTGGTATGAAGCCAATTTTGGCGACTTCGCGGCTCATTGTTCAGGGGCACGGGCAGAGAAGGTGAGGAGTAACCTACGCCCCTTCTAGAAAATAAAAAGGCAAGCATATCGAGCCATATTTCGAGTGTGTTTAGGGGCACGGGCAGAGAAGGCGAGGAGTAACCTATGCCACTTCTGGAAAATAGGAAGGCAAGTATACCAAACCATATTTGGAGTGACGTGACGGAATGACATGTAGACTGTCATCAATTCGTTGCTACTGCTTACTCCCTGCTGGAGTTTAATTTTCGGACATTCCTGTTACCATGTGAGAAAATACTTATTCCAAAAGGATCTTTTTAATATTATTATAGATTCTCCTATAATATTCACTTCTACAATACTGACGTCTCTCATTTAAAAACAGATATTTATCCTTTAGTGTTCACGATATATTATATATGCCCTTCCTTTTATTAATAACTATAACTCATATTTACAAGCGAAAAATTATGTTTTGGCTTCTATAATTAATATATTTCACCAGATATAATATGGAAATCAATAATTTGTGTAAGATTATACATTCGGCAGCGAGTTCTAGAAAAATATAATTGCACTTCTTCAGCAAAAATAATATAAATCGGAAAATGTAAATTATACTCATGAGAGAAAGGAAAGAAAATTTTTTGCCATATTATTATAGAATAGCTAGTTAAAATTTTTTAGGATCCACGACTCCTATGATCTCTAAATAAACTTCCCTCGTATATAAAAATTATCCCATTTTAAATATATTATTCGTAGTAAAATATAATTCCATACGAATTTTTTTTTTGTTTCATGCAAAACCTCCCCCTCTTTTGCATCAGAAAGAACCCCCCCCTTTTCCAATATTCTATGCACGGGCCTATAGACTAAAATAACTAATTATAAAATGACTAAAACGACTAATGTCATGAAAACATCATTTACAAACTGAACTAAAAATAAACTTTGCTGATAGAGGTTTAGGTATTAGTAACTGCGTCGAGAAGAAAATCATTTTGCATCCTTTATTTTTGACTTATGCTCCTAAGACGAACAAATATGGAAAGAAAAATGTTTTTGATATTTAGTTTTACTTTTACGGGCTCATTATTAAATTGGTGTTTTTGTACTATTTTAAAATGATTTTCATCCAAAGCTTGAAATTTCTAAAATTTTCTACAATAAATTTTTTTAAAGGATAAACTAACGAAGTCAGTAAATTTTCTTATCTTTAAATAAATACATTAATTTCACTTTTTTTACATAAACATCCTTCATTTTTCAAACTGCACTTATCTTTATCTGAGCAGTTTCCCCGCAGTAATAGACATCACAAAGGGAACACATATTTAAAATAAAGAAAAAGACGTTGAAATTTGAAAAACATTTAAACATTTGAAGTATTGGTTACCGGTAAAATAGAGATGATCATTAGAATATTGGTAACGCGATAACGTACTAACGATTCTGTTTTACTAATCTCCACAGATGACTGATGTAATCGTAGATCTCGTCCAACGTTGTCGTAATCGTAGAAGATATGCTGTAAATGGCTAAACGGTAGATTATGATGAGACGAAATGCAATATTCAGAATTTTTATTGGCACAGGATAACTTCGTAATATAGCAGCGATTACATATATATTAGAGCTTGCAACGCTAAGCAGCGGACAGGAATATACGTCTTAGTCGTTTTGAGTCTAGTTGCAGAACTATCTCGAAAACTTGAGAACAGATATATTTTTGGGGGACGATCAGGTTGTCGGCAGAAGGCGATTAGTTAAAAATTGCTGAGTAACCATGATATACGGTATTCTTGGTCCGAGGTACTACAAGGCAATAAAACTTAATTGGAAAAGCGCCGACGAGGCGTGAGAAACGAAGTGGTTTTAGCGTGGGATATTTCTAACAAATCAACTGCTTTAAAAATGAATAATTTATATGGAAATAGTATTTTAAATTTATTATAAATTTATATTGTGCCAAGTTGATTTTGTCGCTAATTAATATAAATTAGCCGTACATTGAATAAACAACTGTTCCCATTTATGTAATTTACATACGAAAAATACAATTTTTGCTGCTTTTTGACCTCGTAATTAACTTTTTACACATTTAACTAAACAAACAAATATTTTTTTCAATTACACTTTATCAGAGCAAATAATGTTATCTTGCTTTATATTCGAATCCTTTACTCTACTTAATTTTATAGATTAATTAAAATAAATTAAATACCTTTTAGAATAAATTAATTAAAACAAATTACGTCTTATGATAAATTAATTGAAATAAATTCTTCCCAAAATCTGCTTATTTTACAATTTGATATAGGTGGAGAAACTGAACTTTTGCCTCATTTACAAATAGATCATGATCTTGGACGAACTAAAAGTAGAAAAGGAATAAATGGAAGGAGAAATAATTAGGAGGAGAAAAAAGAAACTCTGATATAGGAAAATTAAGCTACACGAGCGCACACTCTCATATAACCAGAGAGAGAGGGGGAGGAGGATGAGGAGGAGAAGAAGAAGAAGCAGAAGAAATATAGTAACATATGTATACAATTTAAATAAAAGTATTAGAGAAAGTAACATATTTTATGCTGTTGTGTAGGCAAAAATGCAAATCCAGCTACATCCCTTCATAATCTCCATAATAACTAATTTTATATAGACGTTGGTTATGACAGTAGCCTTATGGTATTTTAAACGATTACTTCATGAATCATGTAATACGTTTATACCAAAACAATTACATAACGCATTTTACTCTCATTACGTAACGCTCACGAAATTTCTTGGGCTGTTCTCATAGGCGTAGAGTTCTAGGGTCCCGTGGAGCCTGAGCCCCTCCAATAATTTGAAATAAATTGCGATTTTACATATACTGTAATGTATAAACGTGAAATGTATTTGTAATTTTTGAGAACTCTACGTTGATGAGCGTGATTAAAGTATTTATTCCATTGTTAAATATTTAAATAAATTTGTTGATTTAAACATATTTTTCAGAACTGCGTTTTCGAATTTTGAGACTAAAATAAATATATTTTTTAAGATGGCAATTTATTGTCTTGTAAGTAACTGTTTCAAAGCGTGGTGGCGGGTTCAATTTTCCTTTGATCATTCTAGAAAAGTGTTGTCAGTTTCAAAGGCGAGCACAATGGGAGTTTTTCACTGCATTTTGCAATAAAATTATATAACGGAAACATAAATATTCACTTCTGTTGCTTTTTATCCATGTGTCAATAAAATCTTAGATACAACATTTGCAAAGTTCTTCATACTCGAATATTCTAAATGTGCAGCAACCCAATAGTCAAATGATTACTCAAGACTCATCAGGGCATCAGTGGTCTTCCTTTCTTCGAGAACATTGGCTGGGTTTTTAAGTTCCTGCTCTGAGCACGCTGGATCAGTTTGGTTGTGTGTGCAAGCGTATCCTAGTTCGGAGGTTACGTTCAACTCTTGATGCCGACCGAGGTATAACGGCATACACTCTTGAGTCTTAAACTTACACAAAAATTCCCTTGTCTAGCCACAAAACTACAATATGTTATTTAAAGCGGAATATAGCTTTAAAGGACCCACCTCCCTCCCTCCCTCTTCTTTCTTAAACCTAAAACTGCATATGTTGAAGGACGGGGGAAAGCGGAACTACAGCGTGTGTACGAATCTTTTAGGTATACGAAATTCATAGATTCCCAAAAAAATTCAAACATCTTAACCAAAGGTGACTATTAAACTCAGTCCAACGTCACCGGATCTGAAGTTCAATCCAAGATAAGACATGGATATTTATAAGTATATGGCTGTTCAGAGATCATTTTCAATTTCTGATCCCGTCTTTGAAAATCTCGTAAACTACATTTGAAATGGAGATTAAAAAAAAAAGGACTTGTGAACCCCGTCTATTAAAATTAATGCACTTGTTTAAGAAGTCCCAATGCTGACTAATAATTTCCTTAAACAAAAGCTGTGATTTTGATTACTTCGTCAGTAAAAATTTTCTTGCTACATAGACGGAACCATACAGAAGGTCAATCCATTTATGAAACGTATTATGCAGTATTTAGACACTATGGGCTACGGCTGATTCGAATGGATACGTCACGTCTAAAATTTTGAAACATCAAAGAATAAATATATTACGTCATTGAAACTTAGGCTGCTCGATACAGTAACTAGAAACCATGTCGAAACATGACCTCTCACCTGTCTTGACTGTAACGCACTCAACTTAAAGATTGAAAACTGAGATTATATACCTTGTGTGCTGTTCTCTCCATTTTTCCTGAACCTCTGGGAAAAATCCACAGGGTTGCCAGTAAATCAAATAGGCAGGAGGAAGATTTTCCCCCATAAGAAATTTATGAAAAATGACAAACAATTTAAATTGCGTTAGTGTAAGTAAGCATTATAAATAACTGTTCATCTAAGTCAGTGCTATCCAACCTTCTTCAAGTTGCGACTCCACTTTTATAGTAACCAAATAGTCGCGACCCCCTCTGTCTGCCGCCGCCACATTTGCATAATAAAAGCATTTTTAACAGAGTAAAGAAAACACATTAAATATAAAATTATATTGTATTAATTATATATTTTATATTAAGAGTAAATATTAATTTAATAATATATGTTAATGTATGTTTAAATATAAAGTTAACAACGATTAGTAGAATATTGCAATGTAGCCATGTTGAAATATAAAAGCGTTGGAAACATTTGGTATGAAATTCCTTATAAAAATAATTGCAACTAAAAATAGTTGTGGCGACCCCCAGGTTGGGGACCGCTAATCTAAGTTATGAATTATACCACAGATGTGTTAAAATTGTGAATTTTTCCAATTTCAAACCTGGAGGAGAAATAATTTTTGTATAAAACGCAACACCTTTTATAAGATTTTTAAATATTATAATTTTTTCGTGGGTTCTTTTATATAAATAAAACAAGATGCTTATGAACAGAGAACGTACAGCATTTCTGCAGTCTAATCACCAGTTATAACCAGAAATTGAAAGATGGTGCGTAAAAATGTTTTATAAGTGGTTTTATCGAATAACATTTTTTTTACTCTGGAAAAGATTTTAGTTCCCAAAAATTTTAAAACTGGAAAATTTGTTTAAAAATCTGAAAGTTGAAAGTTAATATTTTCAAAAATATATCAAGGGTACAAACGATATAGTAGTCTATACGGAAAAGGATAAAGTACGGAATATATATTATAATATTTCTAATTTATTATAGAACATTAGATTTTCTAAACCATTTTTAAAAGGGATAATATTTGTGGTAAGTTATTTCCGTATTATGGCGAGTGAAATGTATTGTTGGCGAGAAAAATGAGACTTTGAAATGAAATGAGAAGAGTTTGTGAAGATCCTGATAACGAGCTTATGGATATTTAATATACTTTGTTCCGAGAGCTTAGCCATCACTCTTAGGTTATCAGAAGCTTCTAATTTAAGCTTCAACAAATTTTTAAAAGTTCCGGAAAAGAAGATAACTCCCCAAATCTAGAGTCAGTTTTTAGATATTTCGAAGATAACGTCTCAGATTTTAGTCGCTGACAAGCACGTAGGGCACAATGGATGGCAAGCTGAGTTCCCGCCAAGCCAAGGCGGTTTTCAATAGCGAAGACAAATGAATCCAGCTGAGGTGGACCATCAACAATAGGTGACTTGGTTTCCTTGCTGTGTTGACACGGGAGCATCAAAGGCTCACTCCTCCCTTCGGCTCGATGCCGACAAAGAGAGGGTCGAAAAGGCAAACCATGTATGTATTTCTTCAGTCCTTGATCGATACCTTATGTTCAAGCAGTCTGCATCACATTTGCAAATGCACTACCTATAGCATATCTGGAACTCCTGCCGCATAACAGATCGTCAAGCCAAAATCTCCACGCCTGCATAGAACCACGATTAGGGGTCTCATTGCAAAAAATAAATGAAATCCATACTCGACCAGACTGTTAATGGAAAAGTCCATAGTCCATACGTTCATTTTCTGATATGAAAAAATCGGTCAGAAAGCTATGGATATCATCTTTAAATACTATCATATTAATAGCGATTGTTGGAAATGTATAACCAGCGGCGGAGTACGGACCAAAGCGTTAAAAATTATCATCGGTTTCCCAATTTATCGACAAAATGCGCTTGTGCACCTGTAGATTGAATGAAAAAGCAAAATTCCTATAGTTTAATATTGTCATCGACCTGTGATATGTGGAGCCAGCCATTGTTTAAAAAGCAAGGGATTACGTGCTTACAAATTTGTCACGTATTAACTTTTACTACTATGATGTTAATAGACCTCTATTGTATTAAAGTAGACACTTTCATACTTTCCGTGTTCTAAGCTGCAGGAGAAAGATAATTTTTTAAACATTTATTAAAAGTTATTACTTTATTATATATTTATTTATATATTTATTAAATCGCTCCTTTCTTTGTTTATCATCTAATGTTACCACATCATCAGCTATAATAATAGTTGATAAATTTCAATATAAGTAAACGAGATATATAATGTCAAATATTTATGTATAAGTCGACTCTTAGTAGCATCCCTAGTTTACTAATCTATTAGTTATATTCAATACGTAAGTTGACAGAGGCTCTTTAGGAATTCAAGTATCAATCTGTATGCCGCAATACCCGATATTTAAAAACTATATGAAGGTTAACAAATATGAAAGATCAATAGGAAATACGACCATTCAGACGTCTCTAAGAACAGATTTGAGCTATATCAATTCGCCAACGATTTATCGCTCATTGGTTGATTATGGGCTGGAATTTTTCCTTTTCCTGGCGCTACAATTCCTGAAGAACCAAGACAACACTGGAACTTACCTTACTTATTACTTAAAATGCTTAAAACATGGTTATGTCATATTTACGATGCACCCTGTTCTTCAGAATTGCTTGAAATATCAAATACAGGTAAAAATAAGCACAATGCTTTCATTTCCCAATGACAAACGATGTTGGTTAATTTTAACTTTTATAACAGCTAAGTGTCTATGACAGTAAAAATTTACTCATTCGTATAAAGCTTGTTTAAATTTACGTTTAAAAAAGGTGACAATACATATCTCTTGCGTGCATTGCATATTATAGATGCATAGATTTTAGGGTAACTTCTGTCAATTGTTGATGATTTCTTTTTTTCATTTTTGTTGAAATTTTGATTTCTGAATATGAATATATTAAGAAGGTGTCTTATGATCTATGAGGAACTCTCAATTTATCATTGCAAGCTAATGACGAAGCTACAGAAGTCGTAACATGTTTGATGCATATTCACGCAAGGTATGAATAACACGCCTCGACTGACAACAGCATTCCTCTAAAATTCGTTTATGTAATAGATTCTGATTGTTTGTTTTTTGGTTTTACGGCTCAAAGACTACAGTGGTCATGCTGCGCCGGGACCTACTGTTTTCCGAGGAATCCGAACCTCTTAAGGCCTAGGGAACCAAACCCCGGACTACAGTGAGCAGTGCGATCTTTATGAGATCTCTGAGTAAGCGTTCTTTTTGCACTGCTGGGAGTCGAACCCGGATTAGCCGCGCAATAGGAGAACGCGTTACCACACTGCGCCACCGCAGGGCACAATAGATTCTGAAGAATTTAACATAAACGATGTATGATCGGAACCAAAATGTCTGATTCAAACAATTTCCCGAAGAACAGAATCGAATGGATTAAATGCAGAAAAAGTAAAACCATCTTTCTTACAGTCCTCCCCCACATTAGAGGCAGGAAGGACAACAAAAAGTATCTTTAGACAGAGAATGAAACTCTCCAGATAAAATCACGAATATCCTTTGTTCGTGAAAAAAAAAAAGAAGAAGACGACATTGAAAACCCGAAATTCTTCTGTACGCCCTGATGCCGCTTGACACCTAATGGGGAAGACATTTGGACAATACGCTGAAGATACAGAAACCTTGCCTTGTGTCGTGGTCCGTAACAGTTCAGAAAAATAAAAATGGACGATTCAAAACGGCGGATCCAAGATAACCGCAACTTGATAAGGCACGATCACTAGCAACGCGTACGACTGCACGGAATTCTCAGAGATCTTGTCGGCGATCTGTCATTGAGGCCGCGAAAGGGAATGGGTGATCAGCTGTGAAGAAAATACACTCAAATAGATGCGGCCTAAGCATTTGTGAGACCCAAGGCAGTGTGCGATACGCAAGTCCCTATGTCTGAAAGTTTTTAATTGTAAAATAAACTTTTTAATTAAAGGGATAAGGGAGGAAAATTAAACAAACAAATGGAAAAAGCTAATACTAATCACACTGTATATATCAATAATTGGTGTACGTGGATCAAAATATACCAATATGCCAAGCTTTAAACACAGTAACTTGTCTTTGAAGACACACTTGGTTTGTCATCAATTTAATAAAAAAATCCTATTTATACAAATATATACAACCTTGTAGTATTATCTCAAATATGATTCACAACGTTGATTTCGCCATATGAAAGCGCGAATAATTAATTGACAGTACATACTTATTTGTATATCATCATCATCATCATCATATTCAACCATTATCTATCCACTGCTGGATGAAGGTCTCTCCAAATGCTTTCCACACAAGTCTATCCTGGGCCATTCGTTTCCACGTCACCCCAACCTCTTTTCTTATTTCATCCACCCATCTAGTTTGAGGACGTTTTCTAGGTCTTCGGTGGTCTCTTGGAATCCAGTTCAGAATTTCTGTTGTCCATCGTTGATCAGTTCTTCTTGCAATATGCCCAGCCCATCGCCATTTCAGTCCTTTTACTTTAACAATGATGTCCTCTACTCTAGTTTGCTCTCTCACCCAAGTGTTTCTTTTTCGATCTCTCCTAGTTATTCCAAGCGTGCACCTCTCCATGTTCCTTTGGGTTGTCTGTAACTTTCGTTCATTTAACAATGTCATCAGCAAACCGCAAATGATTTAAATATTCACCATTTATTTTTATTCCCTTGTTATTCCAATTTATCTGCTGAAAAATCATCTGTAAAGCTGAAGTAAAAAGTTTTGGAGAAATGGTATCTCCCTGCCTCACACCTTTGCCAAGTTTGATAGTTTTGGTATCTTTATGTAACCGAAATTTTGCACTTGCATTTTTATACACACGTTTCAATATGTCAATGTACACATCCTCAACGTCTGTTGATCTTAAAGAGTTGATGACTGCTGATGTTTTAATAGAGTCAAAGGCCTTCTCATAGTCAATAAATGCCACACACAATGGAAGTTCATATTCATGTGTTCTTTCAATTAATTCTCTTAATACTTGAATATGGTCCACTGTACTGAATCCACTTCGAAATCCAGCTTGTTCTCTTGGTTTAGCTACATCTAATTTTATCTGAAGGCGATGTGTTATCAGTTTTGTGAAGATTTTATAAATAAAGTTATGGTATCAAATAATTGGTCGGTAATTCTTCAAATTCTTTTTGTCACCTTTTTTATGAAAAGAATTACTGTTGCAGAATCCCATCGGTTTGGTATGTTACCACTGTTAAGACATTTGGTAAAGAATTTTGCGAGTATGTCTTCTACATATTCTCCAGCTTCTTTTAGGATATCTAATGTAATACCATCATCACCAGGGGCTCTTCCTTTCTTCATGCTTTTTATTGCAAATGAAACTTCTTCTTTTAAGATTTTAGGAGCTATTCCTTCGACTATTTCAATGTCTTCGTTTAATTCACTGTTACTTTCGTATAGATTTTTGTAGAATTCTTCAACTCTTCTAAGTATTTCTTCCCTATTTCTTGTTACGGTGCCATCCTCTCCTTTTAATGCAATGATGTGTTTCTTCCCAACAGATAAACTTCCTTTAACAACCCTAAGGCTCTTGTTATTTTCAATGGCTTTCCTTACTAGCTCACAGTTGAATTTTCTTATATTTCTTTCATGCTTTTGCGCAGAGTTTTACAAAGTTCTATATATGTATTCGATCCTGGAACTGGTATTTTGATTGTCCACCTTCATATCTGTTCGCCTTTTTCATTTGCTGGCCCTTTCAGATAATTTGCTATTGTTTTTACAGGTTATACCTACCACCCCCAGCAGTTTCCAACTATTGTCTTAACAATGTGTTCATTTGCTTCTGACATCACTTTCATCAATAAGTCTTTTCCTGGGTAGTGCCATTTCACCCAACTTGAATGACCTGGTATTTACTTCGTGCTCTCATTAGATCCACCTTTCTTACTTACTTGTTTCCTAATGAGCTTCTCTCGTTCTAATTTAGTATTTAAGTGCACTTTACATCTCACCATTCGATGATCACTTCCAGTATTAAATCTGTTCAGTACACTGCAATCTTCAATAATTGATTTCTTGTTTGCCAGGATATAGTCAATTTCACTAGTTCCCCCATTTGGGTGTTTCCATGTCCATTTTCTTTGCGGTTTCTTCTTAAAAAATGAATTCATGATGCTAAGGTTTTCAGCTTCTGCAAATTCGATGAGTTGATCGCCACGTTCATTCCTTTCCCCATATCCGTATTTACCAACCGATGTCTCTCCTTGTTCCTGTTGTCCAATTCTTGCATTGAAATCCCCCATGATGAGCTTGATATGTTGTTTCCCTTTGGTGTGTAACTCTTTGATTTCTTCATAAAATTCTTCAACCTCTTCGTCGGTATGGCTTGATGTTGGTGCATATACCTGTACTATTTGAAGTTGGTATCGCTGGGTTAGTTGAACAACAAGCCTCGCTGCTCGATCTGATGTACTTTCAACTTCCAGAAGACAGTCTTTAATTCTTTTGTTGATTAAGAAGCCAACACCACTTGTTCTTCCAGTTTCCGTTCCTCTATAGTAAAACAAATGTCCGCTTTTCAGTTCCACCAACTCTTCACCTTTTCTTCTAATTTCACTGAGTCCTACAATGTCCCATTTGATCTTGTCTAGTTCCTCTTCCAATTCCTGAAGTTTTGCTTCAGAAGCAAGGGATCGTCCATTAAACGTAGCCAAGGTCAATAACAAACGGCAGCCTGGGCCATTCCAGTGATTCTTAGCACCCCCTGCTTTCATGCCACACTGACCGCTGCCTTGATCAGGAGCACTCCAGCACCTGGAGACTAGGGGCCATGGTTTCTGGTGTGTCAACATAATGGAGGAATTAGCCATAATTTCACCACGCTGGCT
This sequence comes from Dysdera silvatica, assembly GCA_006491805.2. Taxonomy (NCBI): domain Eukaryota; kingdom Metazoa; phylum Arthropoda; class Arachnida; order Araneae; family Dysderidae; genus Dysdera; species Dysdera silvatica. The sequence continues at coordinate 166,720,163 of QLNU02015360.1, read as the reverse complement.
AAACGGGTTGGTGAATTAGCCCTCCCCTTCCGCCTTTCTATCCGTGTAGCAAATATTAATTTGCCACATAAATAGAAAGCTCTATAAAGCTCATAAATAGAAAGTATATACTAATATATATATTAGTTGGAATTGTAGAGAGCTCCAAGTAGGAAAACTTTAGTTATAATTACCTAGATACATGCATATCGACCTGCTATGTATATATAGCTTCCCGTGTGTACATCAACATCTCCCCCATTTATATATCTATCAGGCTGGAAAGAAGTGTAGCTCAATATAGTCAATATATCGAAACAGCAGAACAATACACAATGGATGTTTTTGCGTGTTTTTTCTTATAAGAATAAAAATTCATCTTTCTTGCTAACAGAATTATTTCCCGTCCCCCGAGATATAAATCACAGTGAAACCTCCATAAACCGTCACCCGGATAATCCATCACTGTGGAAAATCGTTATTTTATTTCGGTCCTATCTAGCTTTTATAGGTGACAGTGTAATTAAACATTCGTTTATTCGTCGCTCATTCAAACACTACTCCTGATAGTTTGTCTCCATGAAACAGGTCGAAAGAGATAATAATATTCCATAAAAAGTATTTATGACTATATATTTATTTCAGAAAATTTAAAAGCTATCGAAATTACATATTTATTAAATATATTTGTATTGTATATTTTTACCACCGAACGTTGCCTCACTTCTCGCTCTCTCTCCTTCACTCTCTTCAGCTTCTTGACTAAGAAATTATTCACGAGTTTAAATATCGATATGAAACATCGCTAACTGAATATTTGATAAAAGTTCTCGATGAAAGTAAAAAGCTTAAAATATCCGTTTTGAATGCAATCAATTAAACTCACGACAGTTAGAATTTAGTCGCAAATAAAACAGTGAAAAATGTCTTTAAACATGCAGAGTTTGTTTTATATAACAACATGGGCGGATTTACCATTTTGCCGCCCCAATGCCATTTTATGCCGCCCTTTCCTACCTACCCGCCCCCCTCCCCCAATCAGTAGTAGGAACATAAAAATCGTTACATTCAATACACGTCAAAACTTTTGTATTGACGATAAACATGCTGAAAAGTAAACTCATAAACTGACACATAAAGAATAATAATAATATTAACTAACGTTGAAGTATTATTTCTTTATGGATATAATAAATCAAATTCAATTTTATTGAAATAAATTTTAATTTTAGAAAAAAAAAAAAATATATTGAATGCTGGTATTTAAATGGAAAGCATGACGTCTAGCTTTCTTCTCGGCAAAACATCTGATTATATCATCGTCTGGTATTGATTTTGTTCTATCAGACTCAATACACAAAATTTTGTCGCTCTAATCTATAGCCTATTGGGAAATATGGCACTGCATAACAACGAAAATTAAGTCGAAAACAAGTACTCGGATCCAAATTCATCATTGGATTTTTAAAAACCGTAAATGGCAGTAAGTATATTATTCTCAACCAGTGACGTATATTCCAGGTGTTCTAGGTAATCTCAGGTGGTCCAACGTGGTCTTTGCTTTTTAAAAATTTTTTGCAGAAGCTGTTTTTCATAGAAAAATTCAGTGTATTAGAAGAAATTAAAAAAAATAGAAAAATACACAAGAAACTATATTTAGTATACCTAAAAACCTGGATTTTTTCTCGCCCCGGAGGCTTTCTTGTGTTGACCATATTTGGCAATTGTGTTATCCCTGCGGAGGGTAATAATACCTTAACACCTTTACATACGGAGAAAGAGAGCGTTGTTTCCTGTCCTCATTCGTCTAGCGGTCCAAGACACTCCGGGCTAAACGGAGGGACCCTGGTTCGAATCCAGGATGGGGAAAGCGTCTCTTTTTCTCCAAAACAAATAAGCTCTAGTTTGAGCTAATTAATACGTGGGTGGCAAAAATTATTGTATGAGCTCTAAAATCCCCGTCACGCCCTCTCTGTTAAAATCTCTAGTTACGTTTAGTAAGATTAGGCGGCAAAATCCTAAATCCAATTCTGTTTGTAAATGGGAATGACATGAAGGAAAAAAAAAGTAATTCTAATTACAAAGAAGACTAAAAATTATTTGTAAATGTGCTCTTTCCTCAGGCAAAGACACGATATTTACTGTGTATAAATAAACCTCCTCTCCCATTCTCCTCCTATTACTAACGACACCTGAAGTTATTCCCGAATAGATC
>QLNU02015360.1:166704282-166717869 GCA_006491805.2 Dysdera silvatica | reverse complement strand
AAGCACGTGGATGGAATTTTAATACTAGCCCATAATATTATAGTCGCATGCATTAAGTTATTAAATTATTGTATAAATTCACGCACATCAAATATGGAATTATACTATAAATTACAAATCAATAATTAACTGCATTTTAATTTTATTATATTATCAATTATGGTATAAAATAGTAATATATATGTGCATAATAATAACAAAAATTGTTTATTCAACCAAATTTTGTATACATTTCTGTGACGTGGATATCATAAGCGATATGGAAAAACAGAAGCAATCTTTTAAATTTTATATTTAAGATTTGGGTTAGAATTGGAAAAGAATATAAAGCCGAAGCTTGTTACGGGATTCTCTTCCAAAATGGTTTTACAATTCTGTTGAGGTTTGTTATTTTCTTAAATATCTGAAATATCATATGGGAAAATATATGTTTAGTTTAGTATTATTTCGCAAGTGGACGAATTACGAAGAATTATTAATTTTTAAAGATTAATAGCATATGTAATTTTTAATTAAATACAAATTTTCCAGCACAACACGATGTTCAAATATTTACAAATTTCACGAAGTATTTTAAATTCCTGATAGGTTAAATTACGACTAGGATTATTTTTTTCAAAAACAACTTTAAACTTGATCATGAAATTTGTATCAGAAAATTTTTGAAAGGAAATTGACATATAAACATTTAAATATCAAATTGACATTTAAATTTTAACCCCAGACAGCATAGGCGGGAAAATAAAACTTACCAGGATAGGTGGGGTACAAAGCAGCTTTAATATTTAACGAGTTGAAAAACACGCAAATTGAACAGTGTTTATTCAAATACTCATTAAACATGTGAAAATGCGTCTTTCTTTTCAGCATTGTATCTTTTTCTCTTGTCACTGACCACTCACAGTCCACTTTTTAGTCATCGTGATGACATTGGAAGCATAGCATTTTAACGGTTTATTTACGCAGTGGGGTAATGTATACCCCACCTGTGATGTCTAGGGTTAATAATGAATTTGGCATCCAAAAAATTAAAAAATGAAATTGACATCTAAAAATTTAAAAATGAAATCGACATCTAAAAATTTAAAAATGAAATTGACATCTAAAACTTTAAAAATGAAATTGACGTCTAAAAATTTAAAAATAAAATTGAAATCTAAAAGAATAATTTTAATTAATTAAGTCCTTCATAAATTAGTGATTACGGGTCATCCTTACTATTAATATTGTCATTACCATTAATCTTACCACTAGGTAATCTCATGACTGTTTTATAATCTCAGACAACAGTGAGAATTTTGAGTCATAAGGTTTAATGGATGGCAATTGCTGAATCACTGCTGCAAATCATATTTAAAAAATGCGGAAAAAACATAAAAAGTTGAAATAATATATAAGGTGGATTATAATTTTTTTTTAAATACATCTGGGAGATTAGTTTCGTTCAGGCTCATGAGAAAAATCCCTCGAAATCTCTATTTTTAAAGCAAGTGCTCTTTGTCTAATACGTCTCGTTCGCCGCTTTCGTTTCCACTGGTTAACATTAATAAGAACAAACACAAACGAACACACAACAACAACAAACCAACCTTGAAAACCTGCTGTTGACACCTCATCTGATCGCCTTCCATGAAGACGCCCTATCTTAATTTCGATTTAAATCCAGTCCCGTCTGAATACTTTCAAGGTTAAACAGCCACAAATGTTTATCAGTCTAAGCTGTTACGGCGACAGACATAAACAGTTTTTAAGCCCGTGTCATCCAGTACGAAAATCCCAGTTTTCGTCGGTGTCTACCCGATTTCAAATCCTCCGTTCAGACATATAAGTAAATCAGATTGCCCATCAGCAATGAGCGGGAGAAAGAAAACACTACTTACGTGAAGGCAGCCAGCCAGACTTTATGTATAAAAATGAATGAGAAAAGGGGATGATGTGGTGAACGGGTTTCTCTCCCCGAGATTGAGAAGTGAGAAAATACCAAAGGAAAAAACGAATATGTCAACTCAGGATATCGCATCTCGTTACTCCTACGCCTATTTTCCAAGAATGATCTTAATAAGTATGCGCACCTGTACATCGTATTTAACATGCCAGCACTTGGAGGAAAGCGTTGCATATCTCATTTCCGGACACTTTAGCGAAAAACGGTGTTTAAATTTTAGCAGTAAACGTGTCGCATCTGCAGAATTTGGACTGATATAAAGGGAACCTTATGTGTCTATATATATATATATATATATAGACTTATAAATCCCCACAAATCTTAGTTTATATTTAAAAATATAGTGCAGAAGAAAACGGCGTGCTACAATATGTGTTAAAATAATAATTAAATTGAAAAATTCGCACAAATTAATGTCTAAAAGAAATCAGATTCTAAAATAATACAACTTTAGAGAGTAATTTTAATTTTCGGATAATTTTAGCTTCTATTTCAAGTTATTTTATATATTATATTTCTAAATATATTTGATATCCGATGAATGCAACACTGTTATATATTCCATGGAAACTTTTCAGAATAAAAGTAAAGAAATATGTAAAATTTATATTCCAATCCACATCTTCTTGGATATACAATAAAACCCTGATTGTCCGAACTTCACTTAACCGAAATCAGGGTTAACTGAAATGGTCTGCTACACTTATTATTATTATTATTATTAGTGGACGCTCGTTTAATGTTTTCGGGGAAAAAACGTTCATATTCGTTTTCTAGTGTTCTCTGGCCTTGATAGAGAAACCAGTGTAAATAGCAAATATCGTACATCGTATACTCGTACATATACAGGGTGTCCGGGCTAAAGGTATAGAAAAGTAATGACTTATACTGGGAGAATGACACAGGGTTAGTTATAAATTTCAGTTGCATTAAAGATGGCAACTCCTTAAGTTTCTTTTCAGATTAACGAATTTTAATGTAATCACCATTAGTGGCTCTGCGGATGTACAATTATTATTCGATCTCTTGCCAGGTATTTAGTTACATCTGAGGTATTATTAAATCAATACTGTAAGACATTATTACCCTTCACAGGGATAACACAATTGCCAAATAATGGTCAACACAGAAAAGGTAATAATATCTTACATCCTCATATACGGAGAAAAATGCGTTTGTTCTTGTCCTCGTTCGTCTAGTAGGTCAAGACACCGCGTGCTCAATGCGGGGACCCTGGTTCGAATCCAGGATGAGGACGGCGCCTCTTTTTCTCCAAATATAAAAAAAGCTCTAGTTTGAGCTAAATATACGTGGGTGGCAAAAATTATTGTATAATAAATTCCCCCACGAAAAACTCACAAAAATCTCGCCCCGGAGGCTTTTCTGTGTTGACCATATTTGGCAATTGTGTTATCCCTGTGAAGGGTAATAATATCTTACATCCTCATATACGGAGAAAAATGCGTTTGTTCTTGTCCTCATTCGTCTAGCAGGTTAAGACACCGCGGGCTCAAAGCGGGGACCCTGGTTCGTGTCCAGGATGAGGACGGCGCCTTTTTTTCTCCAAAAAACAAAAAGCTCTAGCTTCAGCTAAATATACGTGGGTGGCAAACATTATTGTATAAATCAATACTGCTGCACAGATACTCTGTTTCAACTTTGAAACTTTTTGCTGGTACACAATCATCTTATTGAAGCCCCAAGCAAAAATGTCCAACGGCCTTGTGTCCAAAGATCTCTGAGGCAGAGCAGTAAAACCTTCTTTTCCGATCCAGAATCCAGGAACCATCTTATTCAAAAACTCGGTAACATCTCCATGAAAGTTTGGTGGAGTACTGTCTTGCTGAAATGTGAAATTTGGTCGAACATTTGGAACAACGAAGTCTCCAATGTCAATGTTACTGCGTCCTGCCACTATCGGTTCTGCGAAACAAAATGTGCCGATGATTCCATTTCTAAGCATTCCTTACCACAAGTCAGCATACGACTGCTGTGGAAAGCAGCTCAACGCAACTGTCAACAATGCGCATGCGCGACCATAGCAAACTTACATAAAAACTTGGAGCAATCTCCTATCATTGGCGCAGCACTTCCATAACTAGTCATGTGTGTTTCTCTCAGTATAAGCCATTACTTTTGGATACCTTTAGCCCGGACATCCTGTATTTTGAATAAAATATGAGGGATAATAAAAGGTTAAAATAAGGTAGAGTTAAGATAAAAATATTGGTATGCACCTACCAATATTTTTATTTCTACCGATTTTCCTACCTTAACTAGTCCTTTTTTTAACCTTATTAACACAAATTGCTTTACGTTTTAAATATATATTTAATCTGAAAATAACAGTAAGAGACAAATTATTCTTACGACGCGCACATGAAAATCCCATGATAATAATTAAAGCATTGCTCTTCAACTTGCGGCCCATCGACATATTTTATACGGTCCGCCGGCTCATGAAAAAATACAAATTGTTTCATACAAAAATAACATCCCTTGATCTCTTTGAGCCTTAAATCTGTGTATTTTATTCCGTTCACATTTTCACATTTCGTAATAAATATCTTAAAACGCTAGAAAACTAAGGTAACACGTGGTCTTCCCTCAACCGTGTTTTAGCAGCGTAGCACGGATTTCCAGTGCCCGGGCAAGTTCAGTATTGTGCCCCTAAATCCCCATTAGCACTCCCTGCCCCCAGTCCAGTATTGAACCCCTTCCACAAGCACGTGTATTACATTTAAGAAAACACTCATGCATTTAAAAAAATGTATATGCAAAATGCTCTTAAAATAAGATGCATTTAAGGTCAGTATATTCAAATGTATTTAAAATCGCCTTGTTTTAATTTGTGCAAATTTTTCATTGGCAGTATCGAAATCTACATTGAAATCTCTCTCAATCAGTAACGTAACAAATCAAAATTTATTGGGGGGGGACTCCAGTGGCTTGAACAATATGTGATGCGGCCATAGAGCAAATAATGTGGTTTGATATTACCCAATGCGGGGGGGGGGCTTGGGCCCCTGAGCCCCTCCCTTTCCTACGTCACTGCCCTCTATTGATAATAATGCCAAGTTACTTAGACTTCCTTGGCTCATTGTAGATCTGTGGTAGGTTTTAATTAATTTCAGTTTTGAAAACCAAATGTAATTGTTTTCGAATATGGACATTTTAGCAATGGAAAGAACTATTTGTAATAATCAAAATGCCAATATATTTATTAATTTTTTATAACTACTATAGGCAATTGGTAATCGATTAAAATGCACTAAATAAGGCCATGTTAGACGTTGGCATACGGACGAGATTCTTAATCCTGTATATTAGTTTAAATAGTGATACAATGAAATGGTGTGATATAATGAAAGTTATATGAAATCGATCACGTCAATCCCAGACGGGTATTAACGTCAGATGTTATAACGTCCAGTGGACCAGGAAGGATCACTGAGAAGCATTAGGGGAGGAATTATCGATCTGTACAGGCGTACAGAGACGCACAGCTCCCACTGGAGTCGTCATTTAACGTCTACTGAGAACCATCCACGATCAATCCACCTCGAGGAGTGGTTGAAATAGATGGATGGTGCGGAAAAACACCCCGGACCGGTCGAAACTTCTACAGGAGACCACCGGACACCGTTGAGTGGGTGAAGCGCCGCGAAGCGGCAGAGGGGATGCGAATCAGCTCTGCAACCAGAACGAACAAACCGCTATCCATCCCGCCACAGATCGCCGTTCCGATGTCCCATCCACGGACCGTGATACTTTCCCGGGCGTCGTCGGTCGACAGTGGCTCAGCAGCCCGGAGCAGAACAAAGGACGATTACGAAAACAAAAACCGATCCGCGAGGAAAAGGCGGAGCCCGGGCCCAGAATAGCAGAAATAGACGTCAATCCACCGCGATTCAGCGGCCTGGTTAGTGTCCCAATCATTCCGACCCAAGTGAGCTGGAGCCAAGACCCGCCAGCCCGGACCACATAAATAAGACATCCGCACGCCACCAGAGCTGAGACCGAACCCTCACTGTTTAGATCAGCTTCCATTTAACTCTATGTCCTACATTTGGAGAACATTTATCCCATAGCAAGAGACGCGGCTACGGACACACAACTGGTTTACCAAAATTAATTTACGACTAACACGTTGGCATCGATAGACTATTTGGCATGTGAACCACGTTATTGTAACGAGGATTCTGAAGAAGGAAGCTCAAAGGCTATCGAAACAGCTATAAATCGTTTTATCAATTCAAACTGCGATTACGTGTTTTCTATTTCGAGCGGGTTTCAATAGATATTGAACCCGCTATTGCTTTTGGTTTTTCTGTCTGCACGCAATAAAAAGGGTAAGGTAAAGGTCTTCCGTAAATGCAATAATGATAGCTATTGTTAACGTTGAAAACCTACCGAGTTACTTGAGAATTAGAGAGTTGGAAATTCGAGAATTGGGTGATTCGAGAGTTGGGAAGATTCCAAGTGAATTTGATTAACAAGCAGTCTATTGGTTTCCATGTTTAAAAGCGCTTATTACGCATTTTATTGAGTCATTTCGTATGGAATGAAACAATTTTCTAAGAAGAGCTGCGTTCAAGGACTAGTTCCTTGAGAAATTTCGTTCATGGCAAGAAGAATGGATGTAGTTATTGCAGAAGGCATTTAAACCAGTGGATCCGCAAGTCTTCATTTTGCATAATTGAAATTAGCATCTCCCATTCGAAGCATGATTAATTTCTTAGAGCTTAGAAGGTTCGTGCGTCTCGGGAAACTGGAGCTCCCGGAGGAGCCTGACCGTTGCTGTCCTTGCACTGTAAACATACTAAGTATGGCCAGCAAAAAAATATTCATATTTAAATAGCCTGTTTCTCATAATATGCTTTGGTAAAATGCTGCATATAAGAAGGGTTATTGGATTGTAATATAATGTGGAAGGATTTTGGAGTTTAGGAATTGGCCACTATTTATTTTCTTCTTCTTTTTTTTTTTTCTAATTATTGATAATTTCTTTGAACCGGGTTGCTTCCAAGATACGTTTTCGATAACATCTCTATAACACACTCTCTTGCCATCTAGGTTTCGATAAAAAAAAAATCATGAAACAAAAACAGACGAATACATAACACAACAGAATTGGTAACACAACGCCGTCATAAATCAAAGCACCGTGTAACACGGGGCACATGATCCCGCGAGTCCACTCTTTCAAATAAGATGGTGGTGTCTGACTAGTTCACTGTTCGATGCAGCGAAAGAACTTGGAGTACCGCATGCGCGTTGACGCTTTTTCCTCTGCAGCCGACATCTCTAGTTATAGAGAGGCCCAGGGTCTTCTCAAAGGGCGCATATCTTGGATTTTCGGAGGGCGCGAGTTCATTACTCCATAGGCTACTAAAACAGTTCCCGACAATCGCTTATGACGACGCACCGGCCCGCCGGCACAGTCTGCCCCTGTAGGTAACATATATATGCATGGCAACAGGCATGCAGGAGCGGGATGTCATGGACGGAACATGTGATGGGATCTCGACCAACGCGAGCAGCAGTAGTACAGAACAATAAACTGCATTCCCAGAAGGCAACTGAGATCAAAACTTTATACGTACTGGTAGCAGGGCCGGACTAAGACCACAGTGGGCCCCAGGGCACACGAGAAAAACTAGGCCCCTGCTCTGTATTGCATGGACAAAGTTCACTCCACCAGGCTCATCAATGTATTGAATATTTTTAAAATTTGAATAATTCCTGTATTTTATACAGTAAGTAAATTAACTAGGGGCGGACTGGGTTCTTTCAAATGGCGCATACCTTAGATTATAAGAGGGTGCGAATCCTGGTCCATTTGGAGTCGCGAATCCTATTGCTCATAAGGGCGCATCGGCCCGGTGGCCCAGTCCACCCCTGCAGAAGCCTGAACTACGGGATTGATCGAGCCCTCCTCCTCCAAATGAGAGAGATTTGTTTCGACTGTCTCACCGTTGCTCCGATGCATGACCTTGGAGCACTGCATGTGTATTAACACATCTTTCCCTTCAGAGTGAAAATCTCTGCTTAAAAAGAGGGCCGTGTTTCTCCTTTTCAATTGAGTCCAGTTGCGAATATTTAAAAAAAACACCTATTGTTTAAAAAAAAAAAGCATTTGCGAAAATTTAAAAAAAAAATAGTTGATCCCTCTGAGATTTTCTAACTCTCTCTCAATATATATCATTGACAGGAGTGTAGCAATTCAAAAATTATGAGAGCGTAAGTATCTTTAAAATAAGATAATGTGTGTTTCGGAAAAGAAAAATGTGCCTTGATATCAAATGGAACGGACTTGAGCTAAATTTTTAGTTAAATTCCACACCTCCCTCCGTCTCTCTCTCTCTCTCTCTCTCTCTCTCTCTCTCTCTCTGTTTTTGTTTTTCGTTTACATTGACGCATCATATGATGACGACAGTGCTATTTTCCTTTCATATTATCAGGATTGCATTGTTCGTTGGCCTTGGTTAGACGTAAGACCCAAACAAACAAAAATACATAATTTTTTTGCACCGTAATGAATGAAGTTCAATATTTAGAAAAATTTTCACTATATCTGTATTTACATTTCCTGTTTATTTATTTTGCTTAATCGTGTATTCTCTTTGTTACCAGGTTTCCTTGTATCTTAAAGAATTCTTCGTCCTTTCAGAGTATTCAGAAAACACAAACTTGTTTGGCTTAAAACAAATCTAAGAAATGAAACAAATTTTAACCTATTTGGGTTGACTACCAAGAAATAAAATCTAAACTGAAATCAGAATCTTTCGTATTATTCTTTTATTTTTCTTGTGGCGGACTTTGACACGAAAGAGGGGGCGGTGGAGGCGTTTTTTTTTTTAGGATGTGCCCCCTGGGGCGCAGAAGGGGAATAAAAAGTTAAAGGTCATACCAGCGATTGCATCACTTCAGTGTCAAGTAAACGTCACGTTCTCGGGTCAAGATGTCTTTTACGCAAGAGAAATCTTTTGTCCTATATTGTGAAGCAAAAAAAAAATACCTTGCCTATGATGGTGGTAGTCCACTTTTTTTCACTTTAATTTAGAAGGGTGGGTGATCCGATGGGGCGCGATTCTTACGAATTATTTCAAAATTCACCCAAATACATTCAACCACACAGAGTGGACAGTTTATCGATATTACAATCGAATACTACTGAAGTTTAAAATTGTGTTTTCCCTTTCTAGCTTACGATAGAAATTATAAATTTGTGGCCAAATGGAACCAATGGGTATAGAAAATTCACACCGAATCAGATCCAGTTGAACAATGTTATTACAAATACACAATTATATGAATCTAGTACGCATTTTACTATTATATATAATAATACCTACCCAATGCTGCACACCATACCTCAAGTTACTACGAAGTGTTTTCTTATTTCATTCATCTTAGCACAGGACGTTTTTTCTACCAATAGTCTTGTTTGGGATGCAGGTGGGAACTTCGATTCCCCATCCATCGTTGATCAGTTCTTCTTGCAATATGTCCAGCCCATTACGTTTAGAGTTTATTCTTATTTTCTCAAAAATGCTCCCAGCTATTCTTGTCTCTCCACCTAAATATTTCCTTTTCAATCTCCCTTTTAAATAATATTATTTTCCAAGCCTACACCTCTCTGAATTTCTTTTGATTGTTTTCAAATTTCGCGTGGCTTTCTTTCTTTCCTTTAACTGCATGTCTGATTCACGGGATAGGATTGATAATATGCACTAATTGAAAACTTTCAAAACCATTCTCATCAGGCATAAAGATAATTTTTTCTTTAAAAATAAATTTACTTTTCTTCCAAATGCACCCCAGCAGCGTTTAATACATCTACGAAGTCCCTCCATAATATTCCTTTCTACAGGCCAAGATAAATGCACAAAAAAGTTGTAGTTTCTTACCTAACACAGACAACTCTCTGAAATTGAGATGATTCCAGTTTTTTGAAGATTTATTTTATGTGCATTCAGTTCATCACTAAGGTATCATGTTGACAGGTAGTACATACCTGTCCCCCCACTTTGCATAGTGTTCCTTGACCCCCTTCCACTTTCAAACGAAACGCCTTCTACTTGTATATTGTCTCCCTCTCTAATATTTGTATGTCGTTGGCGCCCATGACTAGTTGGAAACAATTTTGCCATCTTTTGAAGTTCTAAAAGGTTCGCTGCAAATATGGAGATGTCGGTAGTAAAAAACTATAGATGAAAGATTTAATATATTTTCTCTATTTATCTTTATTCCTTTACTGTTCCAATTTACTAATGGAAATTTCTTGTAAAGCTATGATGAAAAATTCTGTGAATGTGGGACCATTGCCCCCCTCTACACTATTTCTGACATATTTGGCATTCTTATACAGCCTAAATTTAGCACTTTTTTCTATGTACACGTTTTCCCAAATTAACCCATGTAGCCTAACTGCTTATGCTTTTTTAATGAATTTGAAAATTTTCTTTAAGTCAGTAAATGTCGTACGTAATAGAAGCTCATGTTAATTTGTTCTCTCAATCTGTTATCTTTCAACGCTTAAAAATGATGTTCTGTGTTGTCTTCATTCCAAATCCTACTTCTCCTCTTGATTAAATCATATTCATTTCTGTGTTCAAAAGATGTGTTAACATTTTTGTACCGCTTTTATAAATGAAGTCAGCAGGTGGGCGAGTCTCTCTCTCTCTCTCTTTTTCTTTTCCTTATAACTTCTTTTATGGAAGTGAAAAGGTAAGAAAATGACTTTATTATAACGCAGCTCTTGCGATTCACCTATTTCCCGTGTTACATAATATTCTCATTTCTAATACATGTATCATGTAATATTGTTATTTCTAATGCATGTATCATGTAATATTGTCATTTTAATTGCATATATCATGTAATATTGTCATTTCTAATACACTATTATGCAATATTGTCATTTCTAATACACTATTATGCAATATTGTCATTTCTAATACACTAGTATGTAATATTGCTGTTTCTAATACGCATGTCATGTAATATTTTCATTCCGCGTATATTCAGAGCTTTTGCAATTCCCCCCCCGCCACCTTCACTTCCATGATATTATATCCTACACATATAATGATTACATCGACAACATCACTATCCACCCACACCCGCCCCTAGCCACCAACCAAGAAATCAACAATACCATTAATAAATTAAAAAACCCGTAAAGCACCGGGGCCAGACGGAATCACCAACAATGCAATTAAACATCTTACACCCTCAGCCATTTCCACACTCACCCATATTATCAATAGCTCCCTAACATTAAAATACTTCCCCACATCATGGAAAACAGCCCATATCACGTTCATTCATAAACAAGATAAAAGCCTCCACAAACCAGACAGATACCGCCCCATTTCGCTTTTATCTTTAATTTCAAAAATTGCAGAATCTATTATCCAAAACAGATTAATTGACTTACTTGAAAATAACAATATTATTTCACACGAACAATTTGGCTTCCGTAAGGAGCACTTTACTACACACCAAATAGCCGGAATCATTAAAAATGTCAAACACTCCCTTAAAAACAACCTGTGCATTCCCTTATTAAGCCTTGACATATCTAAAGCGTTTGATTCCGTCTGGTACCCGGGGCTAACTGCAAAACTTTTACATATCAATACCCCTCCCTATCTAGTCAACATCATCCACTCCTTCATTAAACATCATAGATTCCAAATCAACCTCAATAATAAAATACTTTCCTCAATACGCACCGCTTCAGCCGGAGTCCCACAAGGCGCCAGTCTTTCCCCAACACTTTTCTCCATTTTCTTTAACGATTTTCCAAGAACAAGTAACATCTCACTAGCCTTATTTGCCGATGATACGGCGATCTACACTTCCAAACCTCATCTACCAAAAGCCATCTCAATCCTACAAAACTACGTCAACGGTCATTCTAGATGGCTTAATAAATGGAAAATTCAAATTAACCCCCACAAAACACGGGCTATTCTTTTCGCTAAACACCCCCCTCACAATCCACAACACACCCATCGGCTGGTTATCAACGATCAAATACCTCGGCGCGTCACTCGACCATAAATTACCCTTCACAGATAACCTCACATCAGTCAAAAACAAAGTTAGAGCCGCTTGCTCTCTTCCTAGTAATTTGATTGGACCACGCTCAACTCTTCCACTACAAAACAAACTTCTCTTGTATACAACAACCATTCATCCAATTCTCACCTACGCCGCCCTGCTTGGTCTCTTCTTCGCAACCAAACCCTGCTTTCCCTTCAACAGTTCGGAAATATCACACTCCGTCGAGTCCTCCACATACCCTGGTTTATCCGTAGCAATCAAATGTTCCGAGATATCAAAATTCCTACTATTACCGAAACCAACAACAAGCTTTCTCATAATTACTTTGATTACATCCATCTACACCCAAACCTCCTCATTACAAACTCTCACGTTCTCCACGACACCCCTTCCCTCTGCTTCAACGGACCTCTGAAAGTATTTATAGAGCGTTTCAACCCTTCCTCCTCTTCCTACCTCACTCAGCTACCGTCTCTTCCACCTATAATACCAAGATGGCCCCCCGTCTTTACCACTGGAATCTCCCGTCGACGCTACCATCGACGCGGAATCCCACGGCCCCGAGAAAATCTCCGTAGAGCCTCTCGATCCCTCCTTCAACCTACGGATTCAACCTCCATCTCAAACCAAACCATTTCAAATATAAACCCCACCACAATCACCCTCATTAACAATAATCACAATATATAATCCGCCATACAGATCACAGTCACCCCGGCTGTCACTCGAAGATTCCTCCGACGGATTGCACCTTGCCCTACCCAACAAAACTTACATACCAACCCCGCTCATCCAAGCAAGTCCCACTCCGACAACAACACCCGACCCACATCCAAACCCACGCCGATTCCTACGTGCTATTTCACCTAGGCGCGCCCCTTGACAACCCTAAACACATCGCTGTTCAACTTAACTAAATACCTCACCTTCAACCTAGCCCTTATTTTCTAGACCATGACACCCAACATCATACCAACCCCTACCAACCACGGGCCATCATCCACTCTCCATCAATGACCAGATGCGAGCGCAAACTCGCCACTTGGGCCCAGTCCTCGGTCTTTCTCGATACCGTCGCTACTTAGATAAAACCCCTTTGCTCATTTATTCTCCACGCAAGTGTAATCCTTAATTGTATATTCATAATTGTATCCTCCTTTTCTAATTTCCCTTGGTATTTCTTAATTATTTTTACTTAATTGTCTTTTCTTTGATCTGCCTCCCTAGTTTCAAACAATATCAAATTAACATCAACCCCAACCATATCTTCCCCACTATCAATTTCACCCTAAACAAAGAGGAGATAAAACTTTTCACGTTAGGTGCCTCGAAGACATGGAAAACCATACTAAACTAGGCTAGATTTTGCAAAGCGGTAACGACCAAAATAGATTTAATTTTTAATACTTCTGAGCTCTTATATTTTAGGATAAGCCGGTGATACCGTAGAACTTCGGTCATTATTACAAAACATCTTGGACGTCTGTATGCCCGTGTTCTTGGGGGTATATATCTGATTTCTTGGAGGGATATAACAACTGCTTTGGGAGTAGGCAATCTTCGTT
>QLNU02015360.1:166684313-166704182 GCA_006491805.2 Dysdera silvatica | reverse complement strand
TTACTCCTTGTAAATATGTATTTGTATATAGACTTTCTTAATATATTTGTTTCGTTCTTATTGGTTTGTTTCGTGTCATGGCACACAATCACGGTGGCTTTATTTCGGTGAGACATACCTTACATTTCAGATATTATGGGAAACTGAGCTATTGTATGCAATTTGGGATTTCGAAATAGATATTATCGCAATCATCTTTTTAGTTTTTAGTAGTAGAAAAAAAATTTAGGGGACAAATGCAAGTGATAAAATTGTATAAGATGTCGAATATAAAATAATCGATTATATAAAAGTCGATTATAAAAATAAACAATATACATATTGAACAAGTAAAAACAAATAAAATTTTTAGGAATACATATAGATGAAAAATATCACGAAATGAACATATCAGTCAATTAATTATAAATCTTAGAAGAAATACAAGAATTATAGCAATAAATAAAGATTCTCTACCACTAAAAATATTAGTAGAGTTATATCACTATCTAATACTATCAAAAATAAATTATGGAATAACATCATGGGGAAAACCAATATAGACAAAATTCAGAAGATTCAAAATAAATTCCTAGTTATACTTAAATATAAAGGGAAATTAACAAAAACTGAAGTAATAAAAAGATATAAATTATTAAACATAATAGAAAATATGGCATGTGATACTAAACTTATAATATATAATAGAATTAAAATTAATAAAAATGAAGACATCATAAAAATAAATGAAAACACATTGGGCAAAAAACTCGATATAGACGAAATTATATATCACCGAAACCAAATACAAAGAAAGGCAGACAAAATATAAATTATTTTGGAATAAAATTATGGGAAACCTACCGAATTGTTTAAAACAAATAAATAGTTATTTACTGTTAAAAAATTAAAGGATTGTTACATACCAAAAAGATGATAAACTTATAATGACTACAATGTAATGGTGATAATGCATGTTGTAATCTCCTTTATCTGTTATTTTTAATGCTATTTTATCTGTTATTTTTTAATGCTTTAATTACTTGGGTTCCTGTCTTTTAAAAATTGTGTTTTTTAACCCGTATCCAACACTTTTTACATTTGTAAAAAATATTTTTACTTTTTAAAGACATTTAACGAAAAATTTATTTTATTGTTGAAAATTTTAATACTTTCTGATATACAAAAGATAATAAATTGTATAATATGTGGCTTCTTTACAGGGTTGTATGTGTATAAAAATACGAAATTTAATTTTTTATACGTGCTCTATAAAAAATTCTAATTATAAAATATCGTGTTTACATCTAGTTAAATAAAAAATATTTCACATTTCTATATGGAATAGTCTCTGAGATATCATATATTTAACATTCTGATTTTGATGGGTAGGTAATAGGGGTCATCTGCAAATGGAAAAAATGAGATAGAACTTTTTAATTAAATTCTGAGCTCATGTGCCGTTTAAAACTACAAATTGTGACAGCAGGAAAGTAAGGTAAATCACCCCTTAATTTGAAAATGGGAACTGTCCGACTCGTAGTGACATACACGGGGCATTTTTCAGTATCTCAGCTAACATCTGGGAGCGGTTCTCGACATTTCTTGGCAGATGTATTGTATGCGGTATTCATGCGGTGTATTCATGCGATAGCTTTTAGTACGTGTTATTAGTGCAGCACGTAATTGAACAAAGAATCAAGATGAACTTCTCTTTCAAATTGGGTAAAACCGCCAGGTTACGGAATTTTACCATCCTCCGTATTCTCCTGATCTTGCCCCACCATATTTCTTTCTCTTCCAAAAACTAAAATCTACACTGAAGGGGCACAGATTGTCCGGTATTTCACACATCCGAGCTGCTATGACGAGGTAACATTAAGGAAAAGCATTACGGAAGGAAGACTTTTCTATAAATTTCCAACAGCTATACGAACATTATAAGAAGTGAATTATATCAGAAGCGGACTACTTTGAAGGCCAGTGAGGTATATCTTTCCAATATTCTACACTGTCAGATTTCTGTGATCATTCACCGGACTTTTCGGTCGCACCTTTTAGTTCACGCTTGCTTCAGTTCTTTCTAAAAATAGTCTTCATAGTTGCCATTGTTTCGCCAAATAAAAGTTTATAAATGATGGAATTCAACCTCTAATAACTCCGCAAATATTCTACTTAATATTTTCTTTTATCTGACTAATTAGATGCAGGGCAGTATTTTTTTAATTGAAATTTTTCGGTAGAGTGTACGTGTAAAAAGTTGAATTCCGCATTTTTTAGATATACCCTTTTAAAATAAATAACATAATAGAAAGCAGTTAGTTGCTTACTAATATAAATAACTACATTCGACATTTCATAATTTTACTATCCCCTCCCCATGGAAAATTTTCGTGCGTCTAACGGTTAGAATGATCATTGCGGTATGGCCCAATTCTGAATCACTTTATACCGGTATAAATGAATAGCTTACGGTTTATAAAATCATATAAAAAAAACGTTAGAAGAATTGATTACACTTCCATGTAAAATAAAAATAATATTGTGTTTAAGAGAACAAATATATAAAGAGTCCATGAATCGAATCTAAAAGATATGTAGATAATGCTAAAACAAAATAATGGAAATATGTATTATATTCCCTTTAAATTTAATACAGTAATTCAGTATCACTTGGTAGTTCTAGATATATAAAAAAAAAATTTGGTCTTTATAATTTAAATTATCCCTCATTTTCTTAAGTGATTGTTATTATCTTAGAATGAAATAGAGGCATTACATATTTTTCAGAAAAAGGCTAAAATACTAAGATAAATTGGAAATTATACAATAATTTTTGCCACCCACGTATATGTAGCTCAAACTAGAGCTTTTTTGTTGTTTTTAGAGAAAAAGAGGCGCGGTCGTCATCCTGGATTCGAACAGGGGTTCCCGTGTTGAGCCCGCGGGGGGCTTGACCTACTAGACGAACGAGGACAAGAACAAACGCATTTTGCAATTATTTGGCAATTGTGTTATCCCTGTGAAGGGTAATAATATCTTACATAAATTGGAAACTTGAGTCAAAAATATCAAAATAATGCTCTCTTTTTTATTTTTCAATGTTTCATACGCGTAACGAAACTAATTGCGAATGAATATAAAATATCATTTTACATATCTGTTTACAAAATTTCTTGGACATAATTAAATCAATTACAGTCAGGATGCATATTTTAAATATATACTCCAGCTCCCTCTCTCTCTCTCTCTCTCTCTCTTATTTTTTTCTGGCTATTCGCAATTCATCTTTATAACGCACCCAATGCGTACATTGCATTGAGGAAAGGTCTGGCAGCAAGATATCAGCAGGAGGCTACAAGTACATGCTTATCGATAGCTCCCGTGGCCCTCGAGGTTAAAAGGTGCTTCTTCGAGAATTGAGTGGTAAACTATTTTTTTTTTAATCAGCGATTCGAAGAACTTCGCTAGTACAGAGTACTGATGACTTTTCAATTAGCATTTCACAGTTGATTGCTACGTCGTTTTATTTTGCAGTTTACAGAACAATATATGACGTTTTCTCAAGAATGTAAGAACGTGTACCTAAAGAGGGAAAGCACATCGTTTTCAAGACAAAATATAAGCAGAAGGGGTAGCTTGAATAAAAATAACATATAGTGTTCTGTATAACTGCAACCTAAAATAGGAAGGAAAAGGTAAGCATTGACTAAGAGATAGTAATTTAAAAGTTATTAGATTTCCCTGACAAACATTGTAATCTATCAACGCAAAATAAAAAGAAACATTTTTCAATAAGCTGTTTGAAAAGCATTTTGCATTGGAGCTAGAAGTTTCTAATTTTTACAAATATTTCGGACAATTTAAGGGAGACAAATCTTCTATTTATTATTAAATTAAAAAAAATCTCACGTATTGATTATTTTGGAGTTTTGGTTTTCAACAAGAAGTTTACAAAACAAAATTTCACAACCTGTATAATACTTGAAGCGATTGAGTTGTAAGAATAGTACTGAGAATTTTTTTTTCACATATAATCCGTAAATATCCAAAACCTTCTTGTTGAGTTTAGCTATGTCACCGAAGTTCATTTATTTGCAGCAGCGTTACACGTTAGTGTTTGACTTAGTGTATGTGTTCAGAGTTTCGTCACGTTTGATATCACATATTGAAACAACGACTGAGCATGGGATAGTGAGTCTTATGCTCGTGAAAAACGGATTAATTAAGTATGCTAAGTCAAAAGTTTAATAATTGGCAACGTTAACAAGGCTAAATAAGAATGTTAAAGAGGATGAAAATGCACACCTTTTAACATCTTTACTTATATTAATCTTATCCAGTATTGAATATTTATTTCATGTCATTTCATTGTGCATCGTTTCATTTCGTATCATTTTCTTTCGTGCCATTTTCTTTCATGTCATTTCATGTTCTCTCATTTTCTTTCATGTCATTTCATCTTCTGTCGTTTTCTTTCATGTCATTACATATTCTGTCATTTTCGTTCATGTCGTTTCATTTTGCTTCCTGTCATTTCGTCTTATGTCATGTCGTGTCAACTTCCACATTTATTCATGTTATCAATATGCTATTTACTAAGTAACACGAATATTCCGATTTGGTAAGGAATTTCTGAAAACTGAACGCATTTGGTCAGTAATTTCAGCATATGTGTTACGACAAAATTAGGATCAGTAACGGAACTAAAAAATATAGTTTTTGGTAAAATATCTGCGATGACTTTTTATGGATACCCTGTTCTTATAAAAAAACTATGCAAATATATTTGAAGCTTGTGCTTTTCCATCAAATGCATTTATATCATTTGGGCATTTATTTATGTATTCTTTAGCTGTAAAAGACCTCATCAAAAAATTCTCAATTGATGATTTTATTTTCATGAATTGGGGCAACTTCATTTTCAGGAATACCAACTTACCAACCTGACTTTCGTGAATTAGTAAAGATATTTATCAATAAGTGTAAAAAAAAATGCATAATACATACATTGCATATAATACATTTTTAATACAGTATTAAAAATACGCTATCCATTGATATTTTTCAATAAAATTTTGACATTATGCGATAAAAATAGTCCTTTTCTAAAGGATTCTGTCACTAAGATTCAATTGAAGAGTGTAAATGTTATATTGATTGAGACTCTATTGAAGATGAAAACACAAAAGAACTACAGCGTAAGCGAATGAAAGGGGGGTTGAAAATGGTTTATAAATTTTCTTTCCTTTTAACATAGATCACTAACAATGTGAAATATATGATAAAATTTATTTAAACCTTCCAATAATTTACAACATACAAATCAATTGAAAAATTACGATCTGTTCTAACTTCAGGACTCCGCTATCAAGCGATTACTAAACGAGAAGCCATCTGTAGTAATGAAGATAAATTATCTTCGTTTCTTTCCACGTGTATAATTTACGTAATATTACATTTATGTAATACGTAAATTATAAATTATATACATAAAATTAAATATCACATAAAATTAAATATACATAAATTATATATATATACATATAATTATAAATAAATTAATGTATCAATAATACATTTATGTAATACTCCTTTATTTTACGGAATACCTTGAAAGTCTTGTAATAAAAATAGAAGGCGCCAAATTGAATTTCGAAACTGACATTGGTCTCTTTGAAACATACAGAGCCATTAGCCGTGAAAAGTGAATAAATTTATTCATCGTGTTTTAACAGCGGTGCTCATGAGGGCTTCTTTCCTTTCGCAGTAATTTCTACTTCTTTCCGCTATTTTTCATAGCAATAAATAGCTGGTCTGGTAAAAAAAATAGCTAATGGGAGCATCTTTATATTAATATGCTAACTGGTGATTGCAAAAGTTTTGTAATTTACAAATTATATTAGAGGGGTACATCCTCTGATAACTAATAGCTACGTCGAGCTACAAGGCACTGAAACTTAATTAATTGAAAAAATGAAATGAAAAGTGAAATTGAAAATTTACTTACGTTATTTGTCATATATGAGCATATTATATTTTTCATCATTATGCTTTGGATATATTTTAAATGTTTGATTAAAAAATATCTGTATAGACCTCTTAATTTTTTAATTAACCTTTGAGTTTTTTAAATAACGAGCAATTCTTTAATAAACCATACAGCTTTTAATTAATCACACACACCTGTTTACATTCAAAAAAATCTTACATTAGTTTTGTATTTTTTCATTATAATTTTCTTTTCGTGTACAATTCAGAAGTATTAGTTAGATTGATTGGAAGGATCCTTCATTAGCTTCTACAGAAATTGATTTTCCAAGTCTAGTGTAGGCACGCATACAACCAAGGCCCAAATTTATAAATAGGCTTATTTGTAAAAGTGTCCAGGGCGCCAAATTTTAAAAGGTTGCTGACTTTTCCTTCCTTCCTTCCTTCCTTCCTTCCTTCCTTCCTTCCTTCCTTCCTTCCTCCTCCCTCCCTCCTTTTTTAATTGCAATCTATCTATCAGAGAATGATATGGAACTGTCCTCCTCGGAAAAGCACTCTTTCTTTTATCTTCATTTGGAAATCTAAAACATTCCGCAAAACAGTTCAATTAACCACCATCATCATCAGTATTGGAAAAAAAAATTTTTTTCGTCGTCAAATAAAATAAATGCATTCATAAAAATATAGTTATTTTATCTAATAAAAATGCACATAAGGTAATCATAAATGTCTCTGCCCTTGCATACTCCGCGATTTTCTGTCGCATTTAAAGGGATCGGATCAACGTTATTCGAATCAAGGAGGGGGAGGGGCGCGAAAAGATCGCTGTGCCAAAAGAAACTTTCTCCCTAAATCTGGCCCTAATCCAATCTGAACTAAAACATTAATGCGAAATCAACTTCCTCAACCATACTGATTAATACCACATGTAAGGCTGTATTATATACTGACTTTGTTAATGCCCCTACATTTGAATGGGATCGATCACACTAATAATAACAAAAAAATTAAATTATGGTGCTATGATGATAAAATAATCACTAATAACCATACACTATTATTAAGATTTACATCCTTCAACGACTGGAACTCCAGAAGGATTATGTAAGTGAACAGGAAATGGTTACCGACCTTCTGAACATGTCTAATAAAACGTTAGCGATTGGTGATTCATCACCAAACGTTAGCGATTGGTGTAGCATCATCGCAAAAATACTCTTTTGTACGATATTTACACTACCTAACACGGACTAAGAAGCAGGGGTGTCCCCAAAGCGTACGCGCTGTGTGCGCCGCGTACTCTCAAAAAATATTGAAAAATACCAAGTACTCGCCGCATACTCTCAAGGTCTCAAGAAAGTTTTTATATTTGCTGGTTTTTTGGGTAAATTTCAAAAAAGTTCAGCCTTTTTTTTTTCCTAGCCATTTACAAATTTGAACGGAAACAAATGAGTAAACCCCCCTGAACCCCCAATCCCCAAAATAATATCCTGCGTACAACCAGGAGAGAAATGAAAAATTTATGAATGTGGCAACTGCCACCTTGGGCTTGTACAGACGATAGACGTGCAGTCAAATGTCAGTCAGCGCGGCGTTGTGACGTCACCAATACCAGTAACCCAGCAATTACAACATTTTGTAATTAAGACAGCACCGCATACTCTTAATAATTTTCTTCAGGACAACCCCGCTAAGAAGGAAATGGCGCAAATCACTTGCGCAATTGAAACGCCATCTATCCATAATTACAAGAACACCCGCAGAGTAATTTAATCAAGGCGCCATTTATTTCATAGCCGCGTTTCAGCAAAGAGTTTGTAAACTGCTGTCAAGCAATCCGTAACACCTCAGGCGTTTTCACCATGTTCAACAGCCCATGACCAGCCTTCTCTAGGCATCTGTGTTAAATCTAGCTGAGGACATGTCGAGTATTATCGACAGAGATATCAACAAATTGTTCGCATCAACAACTATTATGATATAGCTTCTTTAAAGTTAAGAATTGTAAGGCCATGAATCTAAGATGGGGAACCATGTCTTGAGAAGGAAGTGCTTTCGGTCGCGTGTTCACTAGACCTTGTTTTGATGGTATTGATGTGTAAAACTCATCACTGTTTGACCGAGCCTTTTAGATACGCTTTGCGTAACTTCAGTTGTCTGTAACGCTGCGTGGTAAATGGCGTGGGTTGAGTGATTACTGTGGTGCTTTATGTTTCAGAGCTATTTACATGCCATCTTAGGCAGAAGTCGGTGAATAATGAAGTATCTGATCTGGGAATACAACACTACTGATGGGCGGCCACATACACCTGCACAAAAACTCTTTCCCACAAACTGATATGCAACACAACGATGAAGAAAACATAAGAAACTAATTTACCGTTTATGGTGAAAATTCGGATTTGAGGACGGTGTCCCGATTTTCCTTTTTTCTTTTTTCCTTCGAAACGCCCATTTAATACATCTGACTAAGAGATTCTTTTTGGGTCAGAAATGTAGCAGATTCTCGCTATAACGAAAGCCAAGGGGCAGCTAAATATGTCGTTACAAAGGGAATTTCGTCTTGACGGAATTCGTATTAATTAATTAATATTATATAATATATTCACGAAAATATAACATGTAAATCGTTTCTCACCCTAACCAGATAAGATGTTGATGGAGAAATAAAGATGCAAAAAATAATTGAATTCACCTAAAATATAATTTAACGGCATTAAATTCGAAAAGTAAAGACTAACGTTTATTTAAACTAGTGCAAAAAATCTGTGGTTTTCGTTTGCACAAGTGAATTCGTAGCTCAAGATAATAAACATGCTTGTAATGAATGAATATGAGAGAGTACATCGTCTGTAGTATTATTTTGAGAAAAGACAAAATTATGCAATTTCTCCAAGCATGGTAGTGCTTCCGAAGCAATTATTTTTGGTTCATGTCTGCAACGTCTTCGTTGTTTTCACTGTTTTCCTTACTTCGTTGAAATTGTGCGCTTTTCACCGCCGAGAAAGTTAAGACCCCTTCCGTCATCATTATAACCCCCCCGCCCCCCAAAAAAACGTGGCACCTTATTTCTTGCATTTTGAATTCTCTGCATGTAAAGTGCCTTTTTTCATGCAATTGAAAAAATGTTTCTGAATCTCGAATAAGTTTTCTGATAAAATGGAATTTCCAAAAATTTACTTAGTTAAATCTGAAACATTTACTGCTATTTGAAGATTCGTAATAACGGATTTTCCGTTATATCGGTATTCGTTTTAACGGGAAGCTACTTTATACACAGTTATAGCAAAGTTTTGAATAAATGTATTCAAAATGTATACATATCAATGATCTTAAACATGATATAATATCAAGATATAATATCAAGATATAATATAATATCAAGATATAATATCAAGATATAATATCAAGATATATACATGATATAATATAAACATGATATAATATCAAGATAACACGCATAAAAGTAAATCGACTTACAGGAGTTATTACAAACCTCACAGTAATAGAAGCAGAGTGCATAAAATTGCATAAAAACAGTAAATAAATATATTTTTCACGAATACATTTGTATAAAATATATAGTACGCACTTAGTAGTTATACAGGCACATATACTACTTTTTTTTAAGTAACGCAAAAACATTACTGCTTTATACATGCCAAGTATGCAAAGTAACCAAAGCAGTAACTAATCAAATTTAAGTTCCTATAAATAACTACCTTCGTACCATGAACGGATTTACCATTTTGCCGCCCCTAGGCTACTTTTTACTGCCTCGTTCTACTCGTCCGCCCCGCACCCCAGTCAGTGGTAGGAACATAAAAATTATTATATTCAATATACGCCAAAAAATTTTGTATTGACAATAAATATGTTGAAAAACAAACTCATAAATTGAAACATAAACATTAAACAATATTAACTTATATTGAAGTATTATCTCTTCTTGGTATATAATAAATCAAATTCAATTTTATTGAAATAAATTTTAATTTTAGCAAAAAATAAAAGCCTATCGAACACTGGTATTTAAATGGAAAGCATGACGTCCAGCTTCCTTCTCGCCAAAACATCTGATTATCATATGGTATTGATTTTGTTGTATCAGACTCAATACACAAAATTTTGCCGCCCTAGTCTATAGCCTAGTATAGCCTATTGGGAAATACGGCACCGCTTCGTACAATGTTGAACGTACATTGGTCAAAAAAAAGATAACTAACACACAACTGTGCAATATTTATTTGCAGACAAAATCCCGTATCATAGATAATAAGGCAAGGAAAATAGAACTGACTAGGACATATACTTGAGAAGAAATTATTTATAGGCAAATTCTGAACTGGAGCCCTCAGGGAAACAGAACGAGAGGTAGACCAAGGCGCGTATGGAGAACAGTAGAAACCAAACTTAAAAAGAGGACAAGCTATGGAAAAGGTTGAAGAGAAGTGCAGTAAAATGGGGCAAATGGATTTTATGCCTCCTTTCCCACGTGATTAAAGGAGAAGCAGTCACCATCAATGATCTTATTCTGAGGAGGTACATTCAATCATTTTGTTATATATACTAATAATATATTTCAAATTATTTATTTATATTGAATATGTAAAAATTTTCCACAGATTGTTATCCAAATTTCCAAAACTGAAATTTGAGTGGAAAAACTATGGACTTTTTTTTTAATATCTCGGACAAAATTATACGATGATAATTAGAAATACATTGTGGGTGGAAATACATTTCAGATGCAAAATTCAACCGGGGAGGAAAAAAGAAGAAATTAAAATTAATTCTCGCCGCCAAAATTTTACCCAATTCTTTCATTATGCGCAATGGATAACACGTAAATGTAAAAATCCACACTGGAAAAAATGGCAAAAGCATATTTTGTTTATTGTTATTTCAATTCTTATTGTTACACATATATAACATGTGAGATTGTAGGCTTCCATAATATAAATACTAGTTCACTTCGCAGGCTTTCTTAACTGTTGCCACTTAGAAACGCAAGGGAAGCAAAATTAATGATTTCAATTTCTAAAATTGGCAAAATGCCAAATTGTTCCTTTTATTACATGTTTTCCAAATGTAAATAATTTCGACTTCCGTATCTGGCAACATATATTGTATAATTATAATTTCATTCTTTATATTTGGCAACAGTACGTGCAATTGTTTTCCGAATTCTAAAATCAAATCAGTCTTCCGTTTACCATTGAAGTGTGCACATGTCAGTCTCGAAGGCTCCGCCAAAAAGGCGTACTAAATTTATTTAACGTTGTATTGTAGTTTAATTATCTTTTAGCGCATTAATGAATTAAGCTTAAACATTTAAAGTATTAATAAATATGATTTTCAACTGGATGGAAGTTCTTCCTCACTTATTTCTGCACGATTATTTTATTTCAAATGAAGAAATTTTCAAATATGTACTTTAAATATTTCTTACTTTATACCTTCGATCAATTAATAGGTATGCATAACTATTTTCAATTTTTTTTCAAATTTTGAAGCTATAATTTGTATTTATTTCTTTTTTTAATAAATTCTCCCGTAATATCATGTATATTTCGACTTGCAGAAATTTTATCACATTTATTTAAACTCATTCATTAATGATAAATGTCATATAGGTAGTTAAAATTAAATGTTATATATCTTAGGACTAAAATATTTAGGAAAAGTATCTTTTTCGGGAGATGCATGTCCGTATTCAGGAACTAGAATAATCACCAAAGAAACGGATTTATTATAGTGGAAGAAAAGTGCAATAGCAAATAAAGCTTTGCGACCTAGGGCAATTTGAAACGACGGAGTTCAGCAAGGAAAAAGGAAGAGCAAAAGATCTCTGAAAGGTCCCGTGTTCATTCTCATTTTGGATTTTTGATCGTTGAAGTGGCTTAGAGGCGAAACCGTTTAATCCAAGCTCGAAGATCGCTTGTCAGCGAAGGTGTAATTCTCGATGTTCAACAGTTGAGCATTTGAATGCTCTGGATGCGGAGAGGCGTGAATCTGAATCGGCTTTGATCCGCTTTCGGGAGGCTGATCCGCAGCAATCCGCACTCTATTACTCCCTCCACACCCTCTCGTCTCGCTTTTTGGAGGTGGGACCCCTCCCGAACTCTAAAGGCTATGATAAAACAGATCTAGCCCATGATAGGCGCAACGGCAAAGACCTCAAGTACTAGTCAAGTACTGTTGCCTCTGTAATCCAATCTCTGGAGCTACAGAGCCAGTAATCCTTTCAGAAAATAAGCTTAGAGGAGGCTCCCAAGCCCCTGGCGGACGAATCAATAGTAAATAAATAAAAACTACTATTTGATAATGACTGCTGACCCCCAGTTCTCTTCCACAATGGAGACAGGAGCGCGCCAGGGAGGCGGTCCTACTCCTCAATCCGATTAAAATCACAAAAACTGGGATCTGTTTGTGGTAAAGCTCTTTTCGGGGCGGTGGTGGTATAAGCTGCTTGGCTTGCCTCCCTTGCTAAAGGATGAAGCGCGAGTCGTCTCCGTGCGCCGAACCGAGCTTGCTTAAGATATAATCTATTGTCGAGGCCTTCCCCCTGTCACCTTCCTAAACACTGGAATTAACTGTCAGAGCCCTAAGAGGCTTACCTGGGCTAGAGCTCAGGCTCTTTTGCAGAGGACTGCAGAGCTCGGGACGTAGAGGAGGTCGGAGCGACGGTCGGGACCCAGCGAAAGATGCCGCTGGGCCTGCGAGACAAGACGGCACAAAATGCAACTCCTATTCCGATGGAATTTCCGTCAACAGCCAGCATACTGCAAAAACCACCCGTAGTAGTCATCTACCTCTCCACGAACCCGGAGAAGTTCCCCAAATGGAAGTTAGCCGAAGGATTCTTCACTGGAAGATCACCCCATCTCCTGCCTGCTATCCCTGGCAAGGATGAGGGAGAGGGAAAAGAAAGATGCCGCTACTGGTGGATACACAATAGGTGCACCCAACCTGAAAAGGTCCGTTACCATCATCGATGCAGTTGGCGTGGATAAGAATGGTCGTCAAGCCATTACCCGAAACCGTTAAACTATTCTGGAAGGTTTGTTTGTTGTGCGAATGCAAGGCCAGCTCTGTTCCAACTTCCCAAAGACGGTTTAAATGGTTCCTGTACCAAACACTTTATCTACCATCAAACTTTAGCTGCGTACGAACTAGTGAAACGGTGATATTCGAATTTAAGAAAGAGGGATTTCAATCAAATTGCCGTTCATAAAAAAAAAATTCACTCTGTCGGGTAATGCTTCGAAAATAGTTATCCACATATCTGTTCGTATTAAAAAAATGATACGTGTGAGTTTTATTCTTGTGTGTTTCGAAGCAAAGGTAAGTGAATTTGTGATTTTGAATGGTGATGATATGGTGTTAATCCTCTTTCGCGTATTATGTTATCATTTCTCGCGTTTTGACCATTTACTCACCTAAAATTTTACTATAAAAGTGTGTAAGGATGTAGGTCATTTCAATGGAGAAAGGACTGTTCCAACATCTTCCGTTTGTCTTATGTTTGTCCACCCACTTTTGTCACACGTAAATTTAAGTGTCAAATCCACGGCGGATCGCTCTTCTTAGTGTTTCTATATAAGATTGATATAAACAAAACATAAAATAACCTTTCTATTTATATTCATTGATAGTGAAGAAAAACATTTAAATAAATGACCTTCTCTATATTAAATTAACGTTTATATTCTTAGCTTGTAGTCCGTCTAGAGTGCCTTGATTTTACCTAGTGTTGCGCCCCCTGCCGGGTATACTACGAAATAAACTTAATCCTTAACACAGCTGCTTATTGCCTGCCTAGTGTAAACGTACTTATATAGATGGAAAATGCATTCGTGAACGGGTGCAGTTTTCTCGGCTATTATAAACGATTGCACAATGTTTCTGAAACTTTTTAGAACCAGTACAGATGTATCCAGCACAAATAGTACAGAGAAATGGAGAGAGAGAGAGAGAGAGAGAGAGAGGGGCGGTCCGTGTTTCCCCACGCCTATTCACTGAAGCGGGGGGACTGTGTTGTTCTAGGAGATTATAGGACCGGGAAAACCCAGATACGCAGAATAACCGTTAGAACGGATTTTAGAGGCGGTTAAAAGAGGGGGGCTAAAACTGAAAACACAAACCGTTTAACACAGCGGTCAGGATGTTTCTTTAAAATTCAAAAAACTGTTTCTTCAGATTCGACATCGTTAACTTTGCTATAATCAATTTTCTTGGACGTATACAATGTCGTACTAAGTTTCTAATAATAATTAACTATCACATGTTGTAAGTTTCTGTACTCATCAGAGGCGTACGCAGAAAGTTCGCAAGGGGGTGGTAAAGCTCAATGGGGGAGCTACATACAACTCATATATTCCTATGTTAAATATACAAAATTTCATTGCAATGGGGGGTTACAACCCCCATCAACACCCCCCTGCGTACGCCAGTGGTACTCATACACGTAGTGGTATACTCACCATTTTTGACACATGGAATCGAGTTCTTCTATTAACACGTTCAATCATGTGTTATATTATGGCGGTTCAGAAATTACGTCTAGATGTCGATCCCATTGAAGACACTTTATAAAGCCATTCTAGTATTTAAAAAATCACGCCTAAATTTCGTTTCAATGTCCGAAGTATGAGTATGAAAAAAATATAATATTCTAGAATCTCTAATAATTTAATATATGTTTAAATGCTAGCAAATCGTTGAAAATAATTAGCGACTTCCGAAAAAAAAATATTTTTTAAAGAAATAAAATAAATAAATAATAGAACAACAAATTGCGTCCCGTAAGCAAGTAAAACAATGAGTAAAAACATCAATTTTGCATAAATCAATAAATCAGCTCAATCGGTATAATATAATCGGCTTAATGCTTTAAGGGTGAAATTTTAGAAAATCCCAAAATTTGTCGAAATTTTTTAGAACGTTTCGAAAAATGAAAAAATAAATGCCTCAATTTAAAATTTTAGGTTTTGAGAGTGAAAATAAATAATTACTGGAGTAAGTTTACGATAATCTTCAACGCAAACAAATAAATGGTAAAGGCGGAGAAATTCGCCGACTGACAGGCACACACATTAACACCTACATTGGTTTCCGCCAATCAAAGTCTCCTTCCTAACCCCGCCCATTTGAAAGCACGCCCATAAACCATGACGTCATAAGCACATTGTGTTTGCTTCTCCAGAAGCTCTGGACATAAAAGCAAAAAATCGGAAAATGTTTTGCATGAATAAGTAAATGAATAAAAGAATGAATGAAAAGATATTGATAGCATGAAGGGGATGCTACAATACATCGCGCATAAATAAAAACACTCCTTTTTTGAAGAAAAAAAAAGATAAATTTATAACAATTATTATTATATTATAATTTATAACAACTATGAACTGACTGGAAATCTTTAATTTCTAGACAACCGAAAAAATATAAAAGTTAAAAAATTTTAAACGTTTATTGGTTACTTAACCACCTACATTTTGAATAAATAAAATTTTGAGTATTTTAATTGACGAAAAGATTAAAGTATAAATGTGTGCATAAGTGTGAAATTTTTTAATTTTAAAGTATGCGAAATTATTTTTAATAGAATTTGAAATATACCTTTCTTATCTCGTCCTCCATTTTATCTTTCAGTCGGACAAGCTTATATATTTTTTTAATTAATAGTGGTATGGGTACCCTTAAGAGGGGCCGTTCAAGTATTGCGTAAGTACATTTTTGGCCATTTCCCTTGTAAGAAAAAATAAGCAAATGCCTGACCCCTCTCATGCTTACGTAAGATTTCGGTTCTCTAATTGGTTGGTACAAGTTTTTTGAAATAAGGCTGCAATGTGTACATTGGCTTACTTACTCCAAGTGCTGACGGGTTGCAATCCCATTGCAATGAAATTTTGTATTACACACAGTAATTTTTGCCACCCATGTTTAAATAGCTCAAAACTAGGCTTTTTTACAGTTGGAGAAAAGGCGCCGTCATCCTGGACTCGAACCAAATTTTGCATATTTAACATAGGAATGTGTGAGTTCTAGCTCTGTAACTCCCCCCACCCTTATAAACTTTCTGCGTACGCCTATGAATGTGTGTGATGCATATTATAATACTTATTTACATTTTTATTGTAATATTGAGTACCTATTTGTAAATGTGTTACAGTATCAAACGCTGATTTATAAATAGAGAGTTATCATCACAAATTATCTCATTTAAAAAAAAAGTTTTAACACGCTCTTAATTGCTATTTTGGTAGCATGATAAAGTATTTTGTTACATTTTTATTGTTAATATTTCTTATGTTGTAAGCAAATAGTGCGTAATATAGAAGTAGATTTGATGGAAATATGCCTGATTAAAATAATAATATTATGATAATTAAAATATTAAAGGAATTTTGGGGGCATAGAAGGGAGCTCCCGAGGCTTAAAAGGTTAAAGACCACTGGTTTAAATGATTTAAATACTTAACTTTAGATTTTGCGTTTAATACTTGATTTATTTATTATATATTTGATATTTATTTATAATTTATTTTATATTTAATATCTTTTACTAGCAGCGTGTCCCGTATTCAATTATTGTAATTCCGTTAGGGCGGTTGTCACTTTGTGACTATGTGTTAGTTTTATTATTTTTTGCGTCTTACGTAAGCATGGTTCAGACTCCCAGTTCGTAAGCATGGTTCGGCCCGTTGTCAGAAAAAATAAGCAAATGTCAACCCTCTCCCAAAGATGCGTACGTAATACTTGAACGTCCCCATATTAATTTTCAAGGGATATTCACTTATACCTTCGTATAAAACTGTATTTTTGATCACAGAACCCATATTTATACTGTGAAATCTGTATATAACAATATATTTTCCCGGTCCCTAGATTGGTATTATAGACAGAGTTTACTGTATTTTGAAAAGAAGGGGAAAAAAAAGATATCACGTAAGAATATTTAATAGAGGCAATCTATTGGGGCGTTTATACGTTAAATGCTATGCTGTCTTGAATGAAGTGTTTTTAATTTGATGTGTATTATTTCTGTACAATAAAGCTCTTCATTTTTTTTACCCTTTTCTGTAGACTCCCCCTCCCCAATTAGACCCGAATCTATTCCTATATGGTCTTGTTGTAGGAGTTTATTAGACATGCATATATATATATATATAGTAAATGCTATATTGTCTTGAATGAAGCGTTTTTAATTTAATATGTATTATTTTTGTACGAAAAAGACCTTCATTTTTTTTTTTGCCCCTTTCTGCAAACTCCCCTCCTCGATTAGACCCGAACCTATTCCTACAGTATGGTCTTGCTGTAGGAGTTTATTAGACATGCATATATATGTAGAGATTTTGTAGACACTTTCTCAATGAACGTAAAAATATATACTGGCTGCGTAATATTACACGTTAGATTTTTAATCCTCATTAGCCATCTGAGGATTAAATAAATATTTAAAGAATTTTGATTGGAAATAGATCATTAAAAAATCATTACTATCCTTATAGTTAATATCATCATTTCGTAAAATTAGTAACTTAAACGTATATGTTTATTTCCAAAAGTTACGTAAACGGTTGTCCACTAAATTTTTTGTATTTGATAAAAAGGCTTTCCAATTTTTCGGATATCGTTTTTTGGGAAAATCTTTTTATATATGGCTCCCCAATTCCTCAATATTAATAATTAAATTGCGTTTATACCATAGAAAAATAATAACTTTTTAATGTGAAAGTGATCTTTAACGAAACGAAACAAGCAATTTTCACTATTAAAATTTTTTCTACGGAAACCAGAAATTTTCCTCAACCTTTCATCACTTGTGGCTTTGTATACAATGACGTAGCTAGATATTTTGTCGCCGTGGGGTGAGTGACTGTCATTTCCGTAATTGTTGCGCCTGTCATTGTTTTTTAAAAGCGAATTGCCTCCCCACGAATTGTGGCGCCCAGGGGCGGCAGCCCCTTGCCCCCCCCCCCACTAGCTACGCTACAGGTTGTACATACAATAAATCTGAGGATTGACGCTTTAAATTATATGCATAATAAGCATTCAACAGTCTTATAACGTATCTTTTTGATAACCGTCTTATCTATTGATCACATTTAAAACCGGTAGCTTTTAAAAATTGTGGCTAAAGGGTATTTCAAATCAGAAAAGTAAATTCTTATAGAGAATACAAGAGGGACTGGTTTTATTTCAATCGATGGAAGGTGGAAATAAAGAAGGAGGAGGGATGAGGAAACAGGTATTCTTAACTAACCAATTGAAATTATATTTTCATTAAACTAAACATTAATTGTGGACTTTTTAGGAGAGTGTAACTATATCGCCTCTTCCCAGGGTTACTGACAGGGTTGTATTTGTTGCCCACAGGCTGGTGAAATTTCTAGCGAGTAATTTTTTTTACATAACAACTTCACTATCTCAAAACTAACTAACTCCAGTTCAATAGTGTTTTTCAGAAACCTGAAAACAAAAATTGAAAAAGGAAAATTTTTATTTCCTTCTATGCAAGATCCTTTAAAATTGGGATCATTTATAGCTAATATGATTTAATATAAACATTAACGTAGAGTTTTCCAAATTATTGTGGGGGAGGGAGTACTTGGTCTCCACGGGTCCATATAACTCTACGCCTCTGACCATAAACGCATCCCATGTTATTCTACCAAAACTAGATCTGATTATATATTGAAATGAATATATAAATGTATAAATAATATACATGTACAATATAAATAAAATAATATATATATATATATCATCATCATCATCATCATCATATTCAACCATTATCTATCCACTGCTGGATGAAGGTCTCTCCAAATGCTTTCCACACAAGTCTATCCTGAGCAATTCGCTTCCATGTCACCCCAACCTGTTTTCTTATTTCATCCACCCATCTAGTTTGAGGACGTTTTCTAGGTCTTCGGTGGTCTCTTGGAATCCAGTTCAGAATTTCTGTTGTCCATCGTTGATCAGTTCTTCTTGCAATATGCCCAGCCCATCGCCATTTCAGCCCTTTTACTTTAACAATCATGTCCTCTACTCTAGTTTGCTCTCTCACCAAAGTGTTTCTTTTTCGATCTCTCCTAGTTATTCCAAGCATGCACCTCTCCATGCTCCTTTGCGTTGTCTGTAACTTTCGTATTGCTCCAACAGTTAGACTCCATGTCTCTGATCCATAAGAGAGGACTGGCAATACACACTGGTTGAAGACCTTTCTTTTTAGACACAAAGGCAATTTCCCCTTCAGGATAAAACTGTTTCTTCCAAATGCACTCCAGCCAAGTTTAATACATCTGTTGAGTTCTTTCATAATATTGCCATCCATTGAAATCAGCTGGCCAAGGTAAATATATGAATCAGCAATTTCTAGCTCAATGTTGTCAACTTGTATTTTTGTTTCCTCTACGAAATTATTGAACATGATCTTAGTTTTTTGTAGGTTCATCTTGAGTCCAACTTCTTTACTTCTAGTTGAGAGCTCCTGTACCATGTCTTGGAGTTCTGATGGGTTCGTTGAAAAAATAACAATGTCATCAGCAAACCGCAAATGATTTAAATATTCACCATTTATTTTTATTCCCCTGTTATTCCAATTTATTTGCTGAAAAATCATCTGTAAAGCTGAAGTAAAAAGTTTTGGAGAAATGGTATCTCCCTGCCTCACACCTTTACCAATTTTAATAGTTTTGGTATCTTTATGTAACCGAAATTTTGCACTTGCATTTTTATACACACGTTTCACCATGTCAATGTACACTTCCTCGATGTCTGCTGATCTTAAAGAGTTGATGACTGCTGATGTTTTAATAGAGTCAAAGGCCTTCTCATAGTCAATAAATGCCACACACAATGGAAGTTCATATTCATGTGTTCTTTC
>QLNU02015360.1:166657975-166669339 GCA_006491805.2 Dysdera silvatica | reverse complement strand
TTTGTGTTGTCGAAATTAACATAACAATAGACGAAATGTTTGCACCGGGAAAGGGAAACTGAGCTGCTTACAGCTTTCAAAAATTCCCGGGAAGAGCTGCCCATACAGTTGCAATGTACATAAATACATACGCATGCAAAAAGTAAGAAAAAACGCGTAGCTCACAAAGCGAGACAGGGGCTTATAGATATTTTTCAGCCTGGGGCGTATGCTGGCAATATTTACCTAAGAGGGAGGATATAGCTCACCCCCACCTAACCCATCAACGGAAAAAAAGTCCCCCAAAAGGTTGAAAATGGCATCTCCGTTGTCAAAATGTTGACCCAAAGACTGGTACATTTACAAGGTTTTGGTCCTTTTGACGTGTCTGCAATCCGGGATTCCCTATGGGGGAAGTCGATGGAATAGGATGAAGGGAGTTTAGGAGAGTTTAAAATTTTTTGATTTTTGTTCGCTGCCAATATCACAAATCAACAACTGATAGATTTTTGGTAAGAGTTGAATTTCATTTTTTTTTTTTTTTAAATATTTATCCATGAATATTCTGCTTATTATTCACTATGCAGCTTAACAGCTATTGCTCTTATAACGTGAAACGAACCATAACAGTATAGAAGAAAATTGCATAAATATAATCACAGCAAAAATCAAAACCTATTAAAATTAAAAATTATAAATGATAAATCCTCATGTAGACAAAGGAACATTTTCGCTTTTTAATTGTTACTTTTTTCCATTTCAGTAAACTGAAAAGAGTTATTTAAAATGACATAATGAGATTAGGAAACCACAAACATATACGTTCTACGCGGATACGACTTCAGACTCCACGAGCAAATGAGAATAGATTTTACCCATACACCGGACCGGCGTTCTTAGACCTATAGTACACTATTACACCTGATGTAGATATTCTTATAAGCTATTCTCCAAACTAGCGCAAGGACAGCGCTGGTCTCCCTCTAACCCTGCGCCACTTAATTTCGGTGTCTTTGAGGGAATAAGTAGTGATACACATAGTACCAGTTCCACCCCATTTGTGTTTTGCGGCGCAAGAACAGCTAAGGTTATGCTACTCCAAAACCTCCAGTTTTCCAAGCTAGCTGAATTTTTCTCGCTTAGAGCAGTGGTTCTCAAACTCCCTATCCTGTGGAACCCTTTTCTTACCACATGCCTAGCCACGGAACCCTATTCTTGCCACATACTAGCCACGGAACCATGTTCTTACCACATGCCTAGCCATGAAACCCTATTCCTACCACATGTCTAGCCATTGAACCCTATTTTTGCCACGTGCCCAGCCACGGAACCCTATTCTTCCCACGTGCATAGCCACGCCACGGAACCCCATATTTACCACATGCCTAGCTACGGAACCCTATTATAAATATTATTCAAGGGAGACCCAAAGGCCTATTATTTATCACTGCTTGGATATATACGTAAATAGAAGCACACTAATTCAATACAAAAAGGTAGGTAATACTTTTCTGTTGTTGCGGAGTATCGGTTGTAAGGTTAGCTAATATATCTAAGGGGTTGTCATAGGAAAATATTACGGATTTTATTGAAAATTTAGGCGATGTTTTACAATTTGCTTGCGGAACTCTGGGGTTCCACAACACCACACTTTGGGAAACACTGGTCTAGATAATCAAATCCCGGTGGAGAAAACTAGTGCACCATCTGGAGTCAAGTCCGGGATTTCGGAGTGGCAAAAAACAGCGATATCACTACGCCAGCATAGGTAGCAGGCTCATTGTATTTCAATTTTAAAAAGAAATCATTATTTTAACGTTAGGTCGATTTTGCGATTGCTTGACTTTTTCATTGTCAATTAAACATTTATTTATGTTTATTAAATTAAACGCTCTCAATACGAGCAACCAAAACTGCTTCATTTCTCAAACTGTCACTAATTTTCTTCATGCGGATGATTCTCCTCACCATTTCAGACAAGATCTTGAAAATGCAACGTGTTCTCCCTTGCGGTTTCCACACCTAAAGGTATTTAATGGCTATTTTTCGTCACCATGGCCTACCAATGCACATTTTAAGCAGATAGCCTTATCACGGCACAAAATTTTGGAGTGTCCATATCGCTGGCATTGAAAGCATCTTGTCGGATTGGAGATAGAGGAGCGGATCTGACATGACAGGTGCCCGGCTTTGAGGGATGTTGGTAGTTCCGGTCTATTAAAAGTCAAGATAATCTGTTTAGTTTTAATGATATTACCATCTCTTCGTATTGTTATTCTTATGGTTGCTGTTAATCTCTATTCCGGAAGTTCTGTTACTGCTTCATCTTCTTACTCACACATTAATTAGGTATATTTCTGACATAATACCTTTAGAATTATTTAATGTATTGTGTGGTGAAGCTCCAAATTCTATATTAGCCATTATTACCCGAGCTGTTCTGAAGAAAATTATTGAGAGTATGCAGTGTTGTCTTAATTAAAGAGTATTGAAATTGCGGGGTAACTGGACTTGGTGACCTCACAGCGCCGAGCTGACTGTCATTTGACTGGTCGTCTATCGTCTATCCAAGCCCAAGGTGGCACTTGCCACTTTCATCAGTTTTTCATTCCTCTCCTGGTCGTACGCAGGATATTATTTTGAGACCTGGGGGATTCACAGGAGTTTTCCTCGTTTGTTTTCATTCAAGTTTGTAAATGACTAGGGGAAAAAAAAAAAGACTGAACTTTGTTGAAAGTTGTCCAAAAACCAGCAAATACAAAAACTTTCTTGAGACCTTGAGAGCACGCGCCGCGTACTCTGTATTTTTCAAAATTTCTTGAGAGTAAGCGGCGCACACAGCGCGTACCCTTTGGGGACAGCCCTGACTATTACAATGTGTTCCGCATAGATTATTTTGTCAACTTCTCAAAATCAATCGCAGCTCAATGGTAAAATAACGACTAATTCGTTAAGGGTGCATATTTGTATAATTGATTACGTAGTTATTAAATTGGCACCAATAATGGGTTATAAAATCATTGCGTATATAGTAATGTGCAAACATTGATAATGACATGTTATTCCACGATGTCTCGTTTTACCAAACTATTTTTTCTGTAATGCATTTGCCTTAATTTGATTAATTAATTTGTGCTTCATAAATTTGTTGTTTTCCATAAAATAACGATTAATTATTTTTCCATGAAACAATGGCCATCGGTTCACCCCCCACCCCCCACCATAAAATAATTAATACCTCCTTTATCCATGAATAATAAATATTTGCTTTTCCCTAAGACACTAATTATCTATTTTTATTAAAACAATGAAAATCTATTTTGTCATATCAAACTCGGGATATCTATTTTTCCCATAAAATACTGGCCATTTACTTTTCCATGACATAAAATGGATATCCATATCCATACTTTTCCATGAAACAATGAACATCCGCTCTCCTGAAAAACCTTCAGTGAAAACTGACTTATCAATAGCTACGGATTGTGGAGTATTTAAAGTCTGGTTTTTACCAAGCGGGCCCTTTAACTTTATCGGAACTGAAATGGCCATTCAACGTGAGGTTCGTTCCCTCCGTCCGGATATGCTACACTCTATAGTTAGGGATGTTGCCGCTGGCCTCAATTGTGTCATACCTGGTGGTGGAGGTTATGTCGAACATTTGCTGGTGTATTACACAAATTGAACACTCGGCAGTCATTTTCATTGTCTTTCAAATGTTTAAAGCGCCACTTATTACTGAATTTTGAACTAAAATTTATTATTGTCAAAAAAAAAAAATATCGCGAAAAATGTACTTCAAGGCCATAACTTTTCCATTTTATGAATTCTTAAAGTTTACACGGATTTTTGGTTGACCCTGTGTGTAAATGGAAGATATTATTTCAATTTCTCTCAAGTGAAATAAGAATTATGGAAGTTCGTTTTTTGAGTCAAAAAAAAAAAAATCATTTTGCGTCCCCCGTAACTGGCATCTAGGATTCGGTATCTATAATTTCTCTCTGGAAGAAAATTCTATTAATCACAATGTAGCTTTTGGTTGGTCGCTACGAACTGCAATGGAGGTCATTTACCTGGGGAAAACGCACTTATCCTAGCCCTGTTTTTGTTTTTTTAAAGGGTATCAAATAAAAAGAAAAGTTAAAAATGGAAATTTTTAGAAAAGTTTGGGCGATTGTTTTGATTGGGGAGTTGATCAATAATTATTAATTAACAATGAGTTGGCCTGATGTAATTAAAGCGTATGTTAATGTAATGTCGCCAGTCCTAATCTTGGTAGCCGAAACGGCGAGAAAGCAGATAACACTAAGCCATGCCGTATGTCGTCCAGTTGAACTGACCTTTTAAAAGTGAGGAGAGTAGGACGACATTTGAATCAACGTCACGGGTTGCAATCCTGCTTTATGAGCCAATAAAAAACCTGTAATGACTAGGGGAGGAAAGGTGGCGGGAGTACTGTTAACGACATCACAAATCACCCATCGAAATTTCGTCCATCCCTTTAAAGGCGCCGGTTAGAAATATATATATATAACCGAGAAATAAATCACATTTTCTCACACCTCTAAAATAGAGCGATTATTTTAAAACTTTTTATTTCAGCTTTACGGTAGCGTTATCCAAAAATTACTCAACGCCGTTCAAGTTTTGATTTTTATGTTATTCAAATCTTAACCTTCTGTAGTCGTTTCTATAATCCATGTCCGCAATCAATTTCTATGAGCCATTTCTACGATCGATTTCAGCAATTAATTTTTACGATTGAATTCTACGATCAATTACAGGAATCAATTTTTATCATCAATTTTTACGAATGGTTTCGGCAATCAGTTTCTATGATCGATTTCTACGATCGATTTCTACGATCGATTTCAACAATCAGTTTCTATCATCAATTTCTACGATCGATTTCAACAATCCGTTTCTATGATCAATTTCTACGATCGATTTCAACAATTCGTTTCTATGATCAATTTCTACAATCGATTTCAACGATCAGTTTCTATGACCAATTTCTACTTCTGCTGTGAATCATTTGTAATTGTAGTAATAAAACTAATTTGTAGCAAAGAAACTTTAAGAAAACTTGAAGTTATCCAAAATGAGATGCTTAGACAAATCACCGGTGCGGTTAAAACGACACCAATCCAAGCTATGCTTCTTCTCACCAAGAACAAACCACTGGAGGGAGTTACCCATCAGAGAGCCTTACGCTATTATGAGAAATTAATCCGGCTTCCATCTAATAATTTCTACAGAAATTACGACTCAAACGAAATTAGAAGACTGTAAACCCAATTCATAATAAATTTTTGCAATCGATTTCTACCACCAATTATGGCATTAATTTCGATAAATATTTTAACCAATTTCTATAATGAATTTCTGCGATTAATTTAAAATATTCGTTTGCTACGTCCGGCAAAGAACATGCTTGAGTCAGTTTTCCATTTGTAAAATTGTGGCTAAACATGCAATCGCAACGAATAACGCGTTTACACAAAAATATCCTTTCAAGCGAATTTTGATTTAATGATATAAGTATGATAATATTAGAAAAAGTCCTATAACATATTAATGCTGCAAACTGAAAATCAAAGCGAAATCATCGAAACATAGATTTAAAAAAGAAAAAAAATGTAAAACTGATAATCTTACTATTATTTTAAACTCCGCTTTCTGGATGTCGTAAATTTAAAAAACTAATAAGTTATTTGTGTTTTTAATTAAAATCTGACATTTGCGCAAATTTATAAGTATGGCGAGAAATGAATAAGGAAATATTTTAGTGCAATTTTTTGCTAACGACACCAAATTTTGGAAACATCAATTTCATAAAAAAACAAACTAAGAAAAACTTATTCCCTTTATTAAAAATAAACAGATTTACGAAATAGGATGTCCATACAATATTCAATTTAAATAATTTCTGTTTCAATATTTTTCCATCTAATTAAAAAAAACAAAAGCAGAAAACATTTTAAGCAAAACGAATTACTTAATTACTTAATTAGTGAACAAAGCAAGAATTCACTGTCACCCAAATTGTAACTTCAAAAATGAAGGGTAAAAAAAGTCTTCTTAGAGCAAATTTAATTAAGGTTTAGACGTTTAATTAATGTTTTTATCCTTAATTGCGTTCAGTTTTTTGTATCTGTTTGACATTTTGCTACTTTTTCCTAACTCTAATTAAAAATATCTCTGCGTAAACCGCAAGCACGTTCCAGAGTTTTTATTTTGAATAAAAACTATTAAGTACAAAAATTAAAATTTAATGTGGATTATTTTAAAGTACTCCATTTTGGTGGGGAGGAACACATTAAAAGCCAAAACAATTGAAAAGACTATAATGAAACAGACGCGTCAAACAATGGGCATCTATTTCGGCTTTTCTGTAGAATCAGAAAGAGATTGGTTTGAAACGCATTTGTTATAGACGGAGAAAATGGTAGCAGATCTACTGCAATAATTATATTGTTAGGTAATCGACGAAAGCGATCGTTTACACAAAAAAGCCTTCTCCGAAAATGGACAAAAAAGAAACAACAGAAGTTTCAGTTCCTGGATCAAAAATAAAATAAATAAAAAAAAGCAGTGACATCTTCCCTCTCTAGTTTATCTTCTATCAAATTTTACGGTGCTTTTAAAAATCAAGTATTGAGTTTATGCGTACAAAAAAACCAAATTACGGAGGAAAGGCAAATCCCCTGTGAGGGAAAATGCATTAACACTATCTCACTGAAGCAGGGAGCATAATTGAAAGGATGCACCCACTCGCTTTTTGCCCATAATCCCTTATAAACTTCATCGACCCTCTAACCCTTCGTGGGGGTGGAATATGGCGAAATATGACGCTATCATAGTCATCATTTTCCGCACGCTACATCGACATTATCTTCTTTAACGAATAGGTAAAAATTTCGTGTCTGTATTTCCAGCAGAAGGAAGGGGGGACGATATTTAATTCGCCAAGCTGCCCCCCTTTAAAGAAAATATTACTAGCGTATTGTTTCGGTCTCCTGTAAATGCCTTAGCTAATAGTGTCACGAACGTTGTTTATCATGGATTTCAACGACCCTTGAACAACGATTTCAGGCGCTGTTAGGCAAGACACCAAAGTCGTATACGTCACAGAGAACATGCTGCTAAGGAAGTTGTCCATATAACAAACGGAGCAATTAACGTAGAACTGATGAAAAAGGGCAATTATTTCCTAAGGGATTACGACAGAGATTAGCTGGGCTATTTTTTAGGCGATTAAGGCTACCATACATCAATCCCGT
Organism: Dysdera silvatica; assembly: GCA_006491805.2. Taxonomy (NCBI): domain Eukaryota; kingdom Metazoa; phylum Arthropoda; class Arachnida; order Araneae; family Dysderidae; genus Dysdera; species Dysdera silvatica. Next base: position 166,662,077 of record QLNU02015360.1, on the reverse strand, counting down.
TAACTGATTCGCAGAAAACAGGGAGACTGCCTGTAAGAGGAGCAGTTATTTATTTATGTACGTATCCATAGGTCTTTAGATCAAAAGATAACTTCTAAACTGGATTTTCAGCTTCTGTTCCTCTGTACGCAATAGCCAATAATTTGCTGTAGTCGGGTCAAGAGTTCACTGGCAAAAATTCATTAGACACAAGTTCACGTTTGTATTGGCACATTTAAGCCAAGATTTTAAGTTTGTTTTTGCCTTAATTAAATACAATTTGTCTATGGAGTCGACTTAATTTATTTCTACTTTGGTGATGATACTTTTGATCGCAGTTCCAGTGGCGCCCGAAGCTAAATTTTAATTTTCTTAATTCAGTAAATATAAGTATATTTACTAAAAATTGTGAAACTGTATTACACGCATATGGAGAAATATTTTATAATATATATTGGTGACACCATACTTTACTGATTACAGTTTTGATTGGTTGGTTGTATTTATGGCGCAAGGGTAATTCTGTGCCAAACAAGGTGAAACTGTATATACAGTTTTAGGACGAAAATAAATTAAAACTATAATAGTAGAAAATGTACTAAAATTACATTGAAAGAAAACGATGTAAGAAAATCAGATGAAATTTAAAAAGCCAATATTAGATAAAAAAAATTAAAAATGATTTCATGATTAAAAGAATCACATAAAATGTCATGAAGGGTAAAATTATTTTGGTTAAAAGATGATGAATGTTGCTGGTTAAAATGATTAGAATTTTACTACATTTATTTTGTTACACCAAACCTCAAATCCAAGATTGAGAAAACAAGATCTCTTACATCGAATGTAGGTTCAATAGAAAAGTAATGCTGTATACTATTGAATATAAAACTAGCTTTTTTGAAAATAATAACCTTATAGGTAGTTAATGAAAAATAACCTTATAGGTAGGTAGTTAATGAAAAATATCCTTCTGAAAGTTAAAAATCCTTCCAAAAAATTAATAGTTCCATAAAAGTTCACATTGCCTCAGAAGTTAATACGAGGGGTTCAAATATAAATCGAGATTTTACTCTCAAATTTGATTAGGAATAAAAATTTAAAAAGAAAGATTGTATTGTATTCTTCACTATAGCTGCTTTGCAAATTAATATAACCATCTTAGCAACTGGGTAACTTTTAAATACCCTAATTTTATTGTCCTTGCTTTGGAATTTCAACCAACGTTGGCCAAAAGTTATTTTCTAAACATTAATAAAATTCTCGACAACTTTGAGCTAACTTTACGAAATTTAAGACGTTTTTGGATGATTGATTTAACACATCCCACACAAATTTCAAGCTCAGCAATATCATTGGCGTAAATACCTTGATTCTTGCCAATAATCACGTCCAAACGGATGATATTTCTTGTTCATACGCAGTTTGCTGACCAATGAAGATGACATCTGTTTCGGCTACACTCACAGGCGTACGCAGAAAGTTCATAAGGGGGGTTATAGGCTCAATTGGGGGGTCGCAGAGCTACAATCCCATGTATTCCTACGCTAAATAAACACAATTTTATTGCAATGGGGGGTTACAACCCCATTAACACCCCTCCTGCGTACGCCAGTGGCTACGCTTCTCCTGCATTAAAATAATTTTACCCAGTCATGTGTTTGTATGCGTGTGTCAGGGGTTTATTCGCCGGAGTATGCACAAAGCATCTGCAAGATTTCAAATGGTTTCATACCTACATTAAAAAGAAAACTAAAGCTCTGTGTTTAACAGACATATAAGCCTTGTATTCTCTTATTTGTGCTAAGAACTTCCTAAACATCCTTTGTTATATATGAACAGAGCCAAACTAAATGAGCTACTCACCTGCAAGAACCAGTTCTGCCATCTGCACGTACGTTGAAAAATATGGGAGAAGTAACGGAATTCCGGATTAAATTCCATCCTCTTTCGCAGCTCCGGAAACTTAATAGCTCATATAATGTGAGCAAGGATTATCCGGAAAAACAGGATAACCAAACTACAGAAATAACATTTCATTCAACCGAGTCCAAGAGTGTCTGTCTCGTTTCAACTGGTAAGAAAGTAAAAGCACCATTTTAGCAAATGTGCCCATTTGGAAGGCACCTGTGTTTACAAAATAGAAAAATTGAATTTTAGTTGTGTCAGCAACGTCGTCATTAGGCAGTGAAATAAAAAAAAGACAAGAAAGTGGTCAGGTACATCATAATACGTAATACTCAAAAGTAATGAAATTTATGGATAAGAATAACATACTGAAGAAATTTCAATTTGGATTCAGAAAAGGACGTTCAACAGAAGATGCACTGATGAGAGCAGCTAATACAATACAACAGGCAACAGAAAAAAAGATTATGGAATTGGTATCTTTTGTGATCTGAGTAAGGTATTTGACGTAATAAATAGAGAAATATTAATTAATAAAATTAAAACTTACGGATTAAGGGGGAAAATCAACAATATACTGAACAGTTATTTAAAAGAAAATAGCTCAAGAATTTAATAATTACTATATAAGTGTATCAAAAATTTAAACATAACTAAAACAAATAATTTAAATTTTAAAAACTACTTACAACCAAATATAGTTAATACTATGTTCTTACAAGAAGTAACTGAACAAGAAATAGAAAAAGAATTAAACAATATAAACCCAAATAAATGACCAGGCATTGACAACTTAATGCCTAAAATAATAAAAGAACGTGCATTACAAATAAACCATTAGTAATTGTGATAAACGATATATTTCAAACAGGTCAAATACCAGAGAAATTAAAAACACCTTTAATTATACCAATCTTTAAAAAAGAAAAAAAAAAACAGATAAAAAAAATTATCGACCTATTACAATAATGGGTGTGTACTCAAAAATATTAGAAAAAACGATAAATAAAAGATTAATAGAATACTTAAACATAATTTAATTCACTCAAATCAATATGGATTTAAAAAAAAACAAAAAACAAAAAAAAAACAGAAATCTATTATTACGAAATATAAACTTATTACAACAAAAATTAGAAAATAAAGAAATTATCTATAGCAGGGGTCTTCAACCTTTTTCAGTCCAAGGGCCAATTTTGCTTCTTCCCGTAGGCCCGCGAGCCGCACTACGGTATCAACAATATAAAAAATACCCCCCCGGATCAGCCTTTGTTGATATTTTTTCCTTAAGTCCCTATATTAGTTTTGTGTGTGCACCCAAAAATATTTTCAAGATTTGCCTCTGCGACTGAATAATATACAGTGAAAACTGTCTTAGGCGGAACCTACATAAAGCGGAAACTTGCTCAACACGGAATTTTTTTACGGTCCCTTCAAAAGTCAATGGTAGTTAACATTAGCTACGGAAACTGTCTAACGCGGAAACGGAAAGCACTATTTAGTCCCGTTAAAGAGAAAAACCTGCATAAAGCGGAAAATCGCTGGCAGAAAGGAAATTTTCTCAGCAGAAAAAGGAAAGAGGGTTGTAATACAATGCAAATAGCAAAGTGGAGGCTGGCGAACAAAAGAGATTTTACAGATATAGAATGCCCTTGTCCGCATAAGAGTTGCCACGGGGTGGTTTTGTGGGTTGTAACCCCCCATTGCAATGAAATTTTGTATATTTAACATAGGAATATATGAGTTGTAGCTCTGTAACCCCTCCCATTAAGCCTATAACCCCCCCTTATGAACTTTCTGCCTACGCCTATGATTGTCCGACTACCATTTTGCACACCACCCACCCACCATAGGTATACCCAGAAACTTCATAAGGGGAGGGTTACAGGCTTACAATGGGGGGGGGAGGGGTTACAGAGCTACAACTCCATTGTATTTACATGTATACTATGCACAATTTCATCGCAATGGGGGTTACAACCATAATCGACCCCTCTTGCGTATGCCAGTGCCACCCACTTCTTAAATAAAAACGTTCATTATTAACCAGAACGAAAAGTCACTCATATCGACTTTATCAATTCATGGATAAACTCACCATAAGTGTGAGTACCTTTATACAAAGGAATCATTATCTTTACAAGGGAGGTACTTTATCGTTACAATTTAAGCTTACGTAATAGATTTTTGTTATGGTATAAGCATGTATAGTTAG
>QLNU02015360.1:166618668-166651301 GCA_006491805.2 Dysdera silvatica | reverse complement strand
AATTATTTGATTAAATAATTATTTAAGTTATTTGATTAAATAATTATTTAAATTATTTAATCAAATAATTATTTAAATTATTTAATCAAATAATTATTTTAATTATTTAATTAAATAGTTAATGTGACTATTTAGTTAAAAATATTTAAATAATTTATAACCTTAAATTTTAATTGACACTGTATACATCTTGTTTATCAAGTTTTTTAAACTAACCTTTAGACTGGGTGTATAAAGCTTGATGTAACGATTAAATTAAATTATTTCTGGTGCATATTTTAGCATGAACAAAACCATATTTATAAATCAGATATGGGAGAGATGTATCTATAGGCAGAGATGATGGTACTCTAAATCGTCGTGGACCAGGTTGAGAACCACTGATCCAGATAATGTGAAGCTAAAACTTTGTCTAAATCAACCACCACTTGTTCTTTGAAAACGTTTTGTGGGGTGGAAGTGCCATATTTCCCAATAAGCTATACTAGGCTATAGACTAGGGCGGCAAAATTTTGTGTATCAAGTCTGATATAACAAAATCAATACCATATCTGATGGTATCTGATGATATAATCAGATGTTTTGCCGAGAAGAAAGCTAGACGTCATGCTTTCCATTTAAATACCAGTGTTCGATAGGCTTTTATTTTTTTGCTAAAATTAAAATTTATTTCAATAAAATTGAATTTGATTTATTATATACCAAAAAGGAATAATACTTCAATATAAGTTAATATTGTTTATTGTTACGTTTTACTTTATGAGTTTGTTTTTCAACATTTTTACTGTTAATATAAACTTTTTTGGCGTATATTGAATGTAACAATTTTTATGTTCCTATCATTAATTGGGGAGGGGGGGGGAAGGACAGGTAGGAAGTGGCGGAAAAAAAGTAGCCTAGGGGCTGCAAAATGGTAAATTCGCCCATGGGGGTGCCGCAGAACGTTTCTGATGTTGAACAGTTGAAGATTGTAAAACTAAATTTGAATTTCCATAATATCCCCACTGCATTAAAAACATGTATATCAACGTACAAACATACATAAGAACGCACATACACGTAAGGATATATAAATAAGAAATTGATAAATTTCCAAAATAGAAATGTTGCGTTAATTTATTTTACCGTACAATTTATAAAAAATTCAGAAATGATAAGGTGCGATATATACAATAGTGTGGAAAACTTAAGCAACAAATTCATCTTTCAACTTACAACCATGAAATTGTTGAAAAGGGCTTTTTGCTATCAGTACAATGAAAAATCAGCTCAGTAGAAAGGTGATGCATATGCAAATATTAGCACCATGACGTCAGAAGGGACGTCAGGGCACCCAAAACGCGTGGAGTCAGCGCGCGCAGTGAAAGACAACTTGAAAAAAAGAAAGGAACGTGCATTTCCAGACATTCTTTTGCGAGTAAAAGTGAGATTGTACGTGCAGTATGGCTACAAGAAAACATCAGGACGCCTTTACACGTGGTAGAATGATTGGCAAGCTTGAGGAGGGGCGTACTTAGACGTCTGTCGCCCAAGAGTTTGGAATTGATAAAAGTGTTGTTTCACGAGTTTAGAAAGCTTTCCAAAGGACAGATACAGTTGTAAGAAAGGTTGGTGGTGGTCGACCAAGGAAAATAACAGTGACTGATGACCGATATATAGCCCTTCAGGCGAAAAGAAATCAAAAGCAGACAGCGGGCAACATGCTCAGCAGTTTCTTATGGCAACCAGACGACAGGTGTCCCGGTATACTGTGGCTAGACGACTTAATGAAAGCAGCATATTCGCTCGCCGTCCTGAACGCTGCATACCATTGACAGAATTCCATCGGTGGCACCGTTTACAGTGGTGTAGAGAACACAAAGACTGGACACCTCATCAATGGAGTCACGTCCTCTTTACCGATGAAAGTCATTTCAATCTCACAAACGATTCTTGGCACCCGTTGATATGGAGAGAGGCAGGGACACGCTTCCATCCAAGTAACATCAGAGAAAGACATCGTTGGGGTGGTCCTGGCATGCTGGTATGGGGAGGTATTATGATGAACGGAAGGACAGAGCACATTTTCGACAGAGATTCAGTTTCCGGAGATCGTTACTGTGATGAAGTTATCCACCCCCCACCCCCATATGCGTCTTTTCCGGGGTGTCATTGGTCCCGACTTCGTTTTTATGAATGACAATGCACATCTACACAGGACTCTTGCTGTCGAAGAGCTCCTGGAAAGTGAAGATATCCACAGAGTGGATTGGCAAGCATGCTCCCCTGATTTAAATCCCATTGAACATGTATAGGGGTACTTTAAGGAGACGCCTGATGGCACGATCTTACCCTCCGGCGAACACCAGACAACTGAAACAGCTGCTTCTCGAGGAATGGAAACGCTTACCCCAAGAACTGTTAGATAATCTCTTGTTGAGTATGGACAAACGGTGCCACGCAACCACTTCAGTTAGGGGAGGTCATGTCTCTTACTAGGGTTCTTTGGTTTGTTGTTCTCCCTCTTGGCCAGACAGTGTTTTGTACAGACGCCATTCCGTCAATAAAGCCTTTTCCACTTCGTTCCATACTGCATGCGTCCTATTCATTTTTTTGCTACTATACTTTCCTCATCCTTTCAGTACTATATTGTACCTCTGTAGTATAAATTTCATGTCTTCCAGTTGATTTTTGCAGAATCAAGGCCAAAATCAGAAAAGTTGCTTAAGTTTTGCATACTAGTGTATATTCATGGATATTTATATTGACAAATGTCTAGAGGGTTAGAACTCTAATTTGACGCATTTACATACTTTGTCTCTAAAAATTTTCAACGTAAACTTTTCACGGTTAATAAAGGTGAAACATGTATGAAAACATAATTTGTTTAGAAACTGATACATTTAAAAACACGTAAATTTTCACCTTTATAATGTCAATCAAGATGCCTGCTCTTAGCTTTATTCATTATGAATTTCACGGAAAACAAACTTTGCTATTGAAACACAAAAATTTATATAGCTACTTAAATTTATAATAGAATACAGAAATTTTTAAATTTCTGTATTAATATAAAATGTTACAGTGCGTAAATACTTAACAAGGAGGCCGTTCAAGTATTACGTAAGCATCTTTGGGGGAGGGGGAGTTTGACATTTGCTTATTTTTGCTGACAACGGGGAGGGGGGAACCTGAACCATGCTTACGTAAGACACAGAAAATAATAAAATCAGCATATAATGAGGCAGTAATGGCCTTCCTGACAGAACTACAATACTGGCATGTACAACACACTACGAGTAAAAGAGATAAAATGCACGTAATCGTAGTTAATTTAATTATTTAATCCAGTGGCTGGCCATTAACCCTTATTCGCTAGGAGGCTACCTTCTATACTCCCCGTGGCCCCTCTAATATTTTTAAATTAAAACGAACGTATTATTTTTAATAAATGCACTTATTCACTATTTACTTACAAAATAAGAAATATTAAAACGTATTAAAAATGTGATAAAATACTTTATACAAGTAATAAAATATTATATCATCCCTTATAGTTTAATAATATATATACTATATATAATTCAATAACATATAATACATATATATAGTTTAATAATATATATAGTTCTATAATAATAGTAAGAAAAAATTAGAGAACCAAAATATTACGTAAGCATAAGGGAAGAGGTCAGGCATTTGCTTATTTTTTCTTACAAGGGGGAGGGGAGTATAAAATGGCCAGAAATGTGCTTACGTAATACTTGAACGGCTTCAAATGTTTAGGCTTCAACAAATTTATAGCATTTTCGAATTTATAACATTTAATAAATTTGATTTTGCAAATCCACCCAAAATATACTATCGCATTACTCAGAATTTTTTAACTATAAAATTTATAAAGGTTTCGTAATTGAACCAGTTAAGATGTTATTTGATAAATTCGATCAACATAAATTCACAATTTATAAACTTCATAATAATTTTGCTACAAAGTAAATATCAATGCACTTTCCCCTATTACCTAGATTTGGGTCTCGAAACTGTTATTCTTATAGATATCTATCAGTCTGGACTTCTCAGAAATTCACAACATTAGGCCACGTTGGCCTCACTGACCCCGGAGAGTACTTCGTGAAACCGGCGTCCTGTCCTTACCAGGATCGTCAGTACTCTGGTTACTATTACAATTTCCCCATTCAGAGAAGAAGAAGAAAAAGCACATAAACTAAAATGGAGTACCGGAAAGAAAGTTCACATATGTGGTGCAAAATGTCTGCTTGATGTTTTTCACACATCGTCCCTGGTGGGTTCGCATTTTGACCTCCAGTGATCTGAAGAATTTGAAGTGCTTGGTTATTGCATCCATAAATTTAGTCCTATACTGCTTTTCTTGGAAAATCGGCTTATACTTGTCCAAGTGCAGGGCGTGATTACAATGAATGGCTATTACTGAGAAAGGTTAAAATAGAGCCATAGCCGCATCTGGGTTTCTGGAATTTCAACGTGAAGGAAACAAAAACGGTGAAGGCGCAAAACGGGACGTTACAACATTGGCGTACGCAGGGGGGGTGTTGTAACCCCCCATTGCAATGAAATTTTGTATATTTAACATAGGAATATGTGAGTTGTAGCTCTGTAACACCCCATTGAGCCTATAGCCCTCCTTAAGAACTCTCTGCATACGCTTATACGCTACAATGTCAACGGATAGTAGTCATGCTGTTCCGAACAAGCTTCGGTAGGGTAAAGTTTATGTTGATGACATCATCTAACGATTCGGGGCAGAAAGGCTTATCAAAATATGAATAATTACAGTTCTTTGTCTCACGGTGTATTATTGCTTTGAAATGATGATTGAATTGTGTTCGGGAGGAAGCCAGTCGTTAATTTTAAAGTTATTAAAAAGTGTAGTTTTGTTTACTTTTTTTCGACACAATACTTCGCAGATGCTTTACACCAGTCCTTAAGTTCAAGATTGGCGTAACCCGGGAGTCTGAATTTAATCAAATTAAATAATTCACACCTACCAATAACCGCAGAGTGCACTAAAATGAAGTAACCGCTAAATCATCGATAGCAATAACACCAAGAATTACTCAAATTCGCTATATATCTCAGAAAACAAACCGTCAAACAAAACAATATAGTTTAACTTTTTAATATAACGCATCTTCGGGGGGAGATTTTTAATTTTTAATTTTATTTTTCGATTTTGATGCGGGGTGGGGATTCAAACATCTAGCACCCTTGGATACGGCCTTTTCTACGTTTGGTCTATTGACCAAAAACACACACACACACACATATGCATACATACACACACACACAGTAAAATCGGTTATAACGACCTTCAAGGGACCGCGAAAATTCGGTCGTTATAACCGATAGTCGTTATAAACAATATTTTTTTTAAAATGATTGTAGCCTATAGCAATGTACTCTAGAGTTTTATAAATTATTTTGATAGTAAAAAGTATTAAACTTTTTGGTTTCAAAATTAAATAAAAACATAATTATAATGAATTTAATTTCAGTTTATATTAAATTATATTTATAGCCACACTAAATACATAGTACTTTCTTAGTTTTTTAAATTGAAAAAATTCTAGAAAATACTAAAGTATATAATGTAGAAAACAAATCTAATGAATAATATTTATTATATTATACTAATGACTTCCGAACAGTGCCGGTTTAAGAGTTTTGTGGGCCCTACGCTTAAAAAATAGAATGGACTCCTAAAGAATATGACCCTCGTGATATTCAATTAATAAATCACTTTTTAAGTTCACTATCTTTAATATTCAGGTTTAGCAGTAATAAAAATTTCTCAGACATTTGTAAATAAACAAGATTAGAATAACGCTTAAATTTTGATAACTAACCCACATTGTTCCGACTTATGACTGTCAAGTCGCGTCGTTATATCCGATACGAATTTCCCTAGTTAGAATCTACGTAGACTACAAAATCGCCGTCGTTATATACGATGTCGTTATAACCGATATATTTAGTATGGAGTAGAATAGCAAACCAAACTTCTTGTAAAAATTCCGTCGTTATATGCGGTTGGTCGTTATAACCGGCGTCGTTATAAACGATTTTCACTGTATATATATATATATATATATAGATAGACCGCCGAAATCCGAACTCGAAACCCACAGTGTCCAAATATATATTGAGAGAGGGCAAAATAATGAATGCGAGCACAAAAAGCGTTTAAAATTTTAAAAGTAGTTTTAATAGTAAGAAAATTTAAACAATCGTTTGAAATTAATATTCGAGGAGTTACCATAATGCTTGAATAGAAAAATACTATGAATTAGCTATGCAAAAGGCACACGTTGTTGGAAACAAAAATTACCGCTATAGAATTTCGCACACATAAGGGCGATATAAATATAAAGAAATACAACTACATTTCCATTGTAAAAGCACTTTTCAAGGATCTACGATCGGTTTGAAATTCAGAGCGCAAAACAATTTAGTTCCAAATTTTAGGACTGTGCTTTTGGCACAGTATCGAGAAACATGAGGGAAATTCAGATTACATAAATGACTAAGAAATAGTAGGAAAAGGGAACTTCCGAATCTCTGTCGCCTGCAGTATAATGTCTAATTATGGAGGTAGGTCTCCTACTTCCGTCTATCTAATACCTTTCACGTATGTTTATCCCCAGTGTCACACATATCAGAAGCTTGAATATTTACATTTATGAATCTGCTGTCGTCAGCTGAAAAGAGGTGGGATGGGAAACATTGGGGAAAAGTGGGAACTGTCCCCCCCCCCCTTTCCTTCCTGACACAAGTTCCAGGACCCAAATTAGAGGGGCCAGTGTCCGTTTAGTTATTGTACGAGAGAAGCCCCTCTCCACTTAGTGCTGTGATCTGTTTTGTCCCCGTCATACAAGACTGGGCCCCCTTTCCTTCTGTCTGTGATCAAAAAGAGCCCGAGGTCTACATGTTTCGACACCTTGCCCCCGTAACCCCATCCTACCGACTCCTCACATTTATTCTAAGAAACTACAGAGGTGAGGAATCTTTAAGAGCCTAATCACCCTTTCCGGAAAAAAAAAATAATAATTTTAAAACGAAATTTTTGAAAATTGGTAATAGCATTATAGAAAAGCATTCAAATTGGCATTGTTAAAAAAATTAGAAAGATTAAAAAGAAAGAAATTCTAAGATTTAGGATACCCCGTGAATGTCTCTAATTCTAATTGAACCAATATATATGTAACTAAAGAAGTAACTAATAAGTGACTAAAATATGTAAATATACTTTTTTAAACTGCGCTTTCAGTTGTATCTTTTAATAAAATTTATTCTCTCCTCGCGTCTAAAAATTTCAAAAATTCGGAAAATTCACATGTACCTATATTATGCTCCTTTTATATGTGTCTGCATGATAATTTCTTTTCTTCAAAATTATTAATTATATATTATATTTAATATTTTTTGAATATTTAAAAAAAAATTGAGTTAAAACAAAACAGTCTTTGAACCACTGTTCTGTGTCTGAAAATAATAGAACATAGTATGTTCTTTCGTGATATATAATATGACACGGTTGGTCTTCATCTTGAGTTAGAACATTCTCTGAAGTTGTGTAAGTTCGATCTTTCAATAAAATTTTATCCTACGATGTATTAAATATGATTGCATTGTTAAATAAAAAAGTGCCACAAAATTTTTTATATATTTAGTTAATTTATGTATTTAATAAATTTAAAAGGTAGAAAGAAATTTCTTCAGCTTTTTGGACGGACAGACATTTTACAAGGAAATATTAAAACTTTGTAGTATATTTCGCGTCTTAGATATTGATTTATCATACAATCATCATCGTAATTAGAATATTATTTTAATAGATAGTGAAAAAAAAAAGACACAAATTTTCTTCATTTGAAACCACAAACACACTTTTGTATAAAGAGGGAAAGGGGCACAAGTGTGGTCTTTGTCCCAAAATCTTGAATTGAAACCATAGGTTAATTATCCATTTCTCCTTAAAAACGAGTATAATAATAAAGACAATATTTACAAACACATTGTGCTAAGAATCCACAATGCAAAAGTTTAGATGCCGCATGCTCTTTGCGTTTCCCCCGGCAATATACCCATCAGATTGGGGAAAACCCGAAGATGATACAAGAGAGGTCAAAATGTTTCCACAGCATTTGTGTTTTGGGCCTTTTCGCGGCACTTTTTACCCATACATTCTTACAATCGCGCCTTTGTGAGGTTTTGAATGAGGAACGCCCATTTTTTTAGGGGTTCAAAGTGGGACCATCGTTTTTGTTACCTTTCAAAGGAAGTACCGACAAAACCCAATCTTATCGCAGCCACCTCGACACTCTATTCATCGTTTTACCTTTTGTGACGGCCTTCAGTCTTCTGCTATGCTAAACAGACCACTTTCCAGGCTCCCTAAACGGCAAGACGAGGAACCATCTCTGGAAACATTTCAATTTGGCAAAATTGCAACTGGTTTTGCCAGTCGTATGGCATTTTACAATAGCGCTTGGAGCATAAAACTATAAATTTTTTTTATTGAATATGTAGAAAAAGTGCATTCTCGTACATAACCAGAACACTTTCAGAAACGGGCAGTTTTTTCAGAACAGTCAAAATTTAACGCCGTAGACGCTATGCTAAACAGACCACTTTCCAGGCTCCCCAAACGGCAAGACAAAGAACCATCTCTAGACACATTTCAATTTGGCGAAATGGCAACTGGTTTTGCCAGTCGTATTACATTTCACAATAGCGCTTGGAGCATACAACTATCTTTTTTTATTGAATATGCAGAAAAAAAGTTTTCATATATATCCAGGCCACTTCCAGAAACGGGCAATTTTTCCAGAACAGTCAAAATTAAACACCGTAGACACTATGCTAAATAGACCACATTCCAGGCTCCCGAAACGGCAAGAAGAGGAACCATCTCTGGAAACACTTCAATTTGGCAAAATTGCAACTGATTTTGCCAGTCGTATGACATTTTACAATAGCGTGTGGAGCATACATATATTTTTATTTAATCTGCAGGGGGAAAACCCTTTTCATATATGTCCAGAACACTTTCAGAAGGAGCGGCTCTGTAATCCCAGGCAGGACGCTCAGACAGCGTAACCAACCGCCAAGGCGGGTTGTGGGGAAAGTAGAATGTTCGATTGTCGGCCATACACAGCACACAAAGATGCACGCTCGCATATGTGTCGCCATTTAATGATGCGACATTAAAAAAATAAATGTGTTTTGATATCCCAACGGGAGCGTGCGTCCCTTTTTCCTACGCTACTGAGTCAATGGAAGAATAAGTATAGTAACAAATTCTACCTTATGGTAATTTGTCTATTAATATAATATAAAAAAATTTTGCTCCAACTGCTCGGCATATTATTACCGATGTGGAATATTCGCATACAGTCTCATAATTCACAAATAAAGGAGAGTTTCGGTATCTCATAATTCGTAAACTTAATTTATGATTTAGGCCAATTAAAATGTTCATACAAAGCTTCTCAATGTTTTTTTGGTTTTTTTTTCAAGACTGTTTTTAAAAGAAATTAATAGCGAGCTCTTGCTTGATAAGAAGCACGTGACAGAAGGATTATTTAAAATTTAGGTTCATACAAAGCACTACAAAAACTGTTTATTGACCCTTTTAAAGTAATTTAACATGTAGAAAACATTTTGCAGCGTTCAACAGACGAGAAGACAGCAAAAAATTCTAAGGTAAGGAAGCTTTTATTTATTTAATGCAGTTTAAAATTCTATATAGAGAACAGCAAATTTCTTGAAAGTAAATCATCGCGGTGGAGTTTAACAGAAGCTGTGAGAATGGCTTAAAGAAACGGAATAGCTCCACACGTAAAAAACATGAGACGGAGTAAAATTCATAGGATGAACAATGAAGAAATATTCACGATTTGCTATATGGAAACTTTAGTAAATCAGATCCGCTGATACTTTTAACAACAAACAATTTTTATTTATTTGTCACAATGGTTGTAGCAACTTTCCATTTCACTTAGAAAATACATATATAAACAATAACACACACACTGCAATTCAATAAACCACAAATAACCACAATCCATCGTGACGAGTCACCAGTAAAAATCATACGATTTAACAGGCTGAGGACCCTAACAATTTAATGGCGCAAAATCACCTCTTAGCAAATAATCTAATATTTTTTTTTCTAAATAGATTAATATTATTTATGTCGTTAAGAGTGTTTGTATTTTATTCCAACTCCTTAAGCCCGAATATTCAATGTCCTTGTTATAAAATTCCGTTCTAATTTTTGGTAGTCTATATTGACCTTTTCTCTGGAAGCTCGATTGTTTCCATAATCTATTAATTCAATATTCTCTATATATTTATTTCCTTTTATTCTTTTGAACATTATTTTTAATATACTATAATCATATATCTTATCTATTGGTAGAATACCATATTTGCTAAACAATATAATTTGATTTAAACTTTTAGTTTTTTCAATTATTTTTATAAATTTAATCTGTAGCGATTTAATTAGTCTGGTATTTTTCTTATTTAGATTTTCCCAAATGCTATTACAATAGGTCAAGTGACTGTATATAAATGGATAATATAAACCCAGTAATATATCTCCGGGGACTGTTCGCGACAATTTTCTCAAAATCCCTATTCCCAAACTCACCTCCTTTTCTACTCTTTCTGTCTGCCTATTCCAATTCAAGTCCTTTGTTAATACCACCCCCAAAAAATCAATTTCCTTAACAATTTAAATTTCTTTCTCATTTAAATAAATTTTTTCTGAATCTTCTATTCTATAAATTTTCTTATTTTTTGCACTAAAAATTGATATTTCTGTTTTAGATTCACTTATTTTCATTTTATTTATTTTAAACCGAAGTCCAAATTTTTTAATTACTTCATGACCAGTTCTAGTTAACTCATATTTGTCTTTGCGCTGAATAAACACACTTGTATCATTTGCATATAATGTTAAATAGCCATTGTTAGATATTTGCGCTATATCATTTATATACAATAAAAACAGGAGGGGACCAAGAATGAACCCCTGGGGAACACCATATTTATTTTTAAGTGAAACATATATTATATAATTAATATGTACTATTTGCTGCCTTTCTTGAAGATAGGCATTTAGAATATTGTTAATTTTGCCTCTCATACCATAATGTGATAATGTGTCTAATAATATGTTCATATTAATTACGTCAAACCCCTTGCTTAAATCGAAAAAAATCCCCATACCAATAAAACCATTTTCCAGAGATTTTTGTATTTTTGTTATTATATTTATCAAGGCAGTTTATGTGGATCTGCCTTTCAAGAAACCGAGAAAGAGTTTTTAGAGTTCGACATCTGTATAGTTCCTCCTCTCATCATTGCTCGCGTATCGTCTTAAGAAAGAACAACTGCATCTCAAGATCTGCAGCTAGGAAAAATATAAATACCAGAATCTACTCCAGAAGAAAAAGAGAATTGGGATAACAAAGTGAGGTTTTCATTTTTGTAGAGTGATGGTTTGATTAAAAAAAAACAATAATACTTACCTTTATCAGGCTTCGTTATAAAAATAATGATAGAATACCTTGGTTGAGCACTGTGAGAAAAGAAAAAATTTTGAATAACACGCAAACCAATGGCCCAAAAAATGTCCAGGTTTCATGGTAACCGAATTCTGAATTTCTTTGCTCCCACCCCTTCACTTGATGGAAGTTTTACACGAACAATTTCCCACTATGACATTCACCCAGCATAAACTAAGTACTTCAAAGGTCCCTTTGAACAACTCAATAGATGAAACCCATATAAGTGTGAAGTATAAAATAGAGGCCTTGGCTCAGAAGGCAGGGGGCCAATTTCACGTTAAAAGAGAGAGGGAACTAAGTATGTAGGGGTTCTATATAACAAGGTGCCCAACTTGCTGCTCCCTAGTCATCGACTACCAAAATAAAAATTGTAAGCCACTACATAACTCTAACTTTTCATACGTTTTCTGGCACCCACTCTAATTTGAATGCTTTCTGGGGTTCAAAGGAATAGCAGACTTGAACCTTCTGTAAAGGCAAGTGAAGAAAGTTGGTCAAAACATAAAACTTCAACCATTTTCTAGAGAATATATCGGATCTCAGGTCTTCTGTAGAAAACTTTCTTGAAAATCCGTACAGAGAAAAGTTCAATTTTGCAAAATTTTATCAAATAAAAATTCTCATCTAAATATTTATTTGTTTAGTTACTAATGGAGAAAAGGCAGCCAAAAGATTTCATGCGACTCATCAACATGAGACCAGAGTAATATTATTTATATCCGAGGATATATATTTTAACCCGCTTTACGGGCATTCCAAGAATAATAGTATCAGAATTCCTACTTTGTGAACGTTTTTATTTAAGTGGCAAAATCTTCTACAATTATTTTGGAACACACACATTTTGTCTTTCCAAAATAAATGGTTTATATCATTGGTAGAGGTTCTACCGTAGAACCCGTGGGGAAAGTACCTGATAGCGACCTCACCAATTTCCTTGAAATTTGAAGAATAGGTTTAGACAAACGTTGAAGTATAACTCTGATGGTATTTTATTCGCAAATTCGCCGATGCCAAGTTATTAAAATTAAATTGATGGGGAAACAGTTATTTTTTCTATCGTTAGCGCTTAAGGCAGTATTAGCATGGATACCAGCGCGCCTTTCACTATGAAGTCTGCCGGGTGTTACTTTAACCGTTAACAACAAAAAAAATGGCGGTTTCGCATCAAAATTAAACATTAATAACTTGGCATCGGCCAATTTGCGAATGAAAAACCGAGAGATTTGCTTCAGCCTTCAGACATTAATCTGAACCCATTTTGTAAATTTCAAGCAAATCGGTGAGATCGCTATCTAGTACTTTCCTTATCAGTGTAGTGCATGTTTTCTTATTCCATATTAAATGAGCGAAAATCTTTTAAAAGCCACATTAAAAAAACTTACATTTCTCATACATTCATCAAAACTCCCTCTAATAGTTTGTATTCGTGAAACCACTTTATATCTTACTCATACTCTAGAAGCACATTGTTAAATTGTGATTAGTGCTGTAGTGGCCATGGGGGAGGGGCAAATAACTTCCAAATATTTTATGAACCGTTATTTATTTTAATGGACACTGTTTACACAAAAAAGCAAAAAGATGCTACGATAAAGGTATGATATATAATAAAGAAATTATAAAGCATATGCGATCATATATTTATTTAAAGCAACTTAAAAATTACTATATTACAGAAAATTTAAGGTGTTAATATCCTAGTATGCATGTTTAATCGATTGATTAAAATCAAAGGAATATTAAATGTATAAAATTCAGTATAAAAGATATTTAGTTTCTAATGTCACCTACCGCGTTTTAATATTTATTATATTCACACGATGTAGTAGAGAAGTAAATAAAAAGTACATAAATATTAGTTATATAAAGAATAAAACAATTTATTATGTTTTCTTGAAATATCGAAAAATAATTTATTCTCGCTTCCTCCTTTTCCGGTATCTCACGTTAAAAAGGCACATTGTGTGTCCTTTTAACCTGTGTTTCCTCATAGCACTGTGCAAACATTTTCCCTACCTGTCGATGGATTCAAGCGGAATAGCCTTCTATCAAGCGGAAAATTAAGCAGCACCCGATGGACTTTATTATGGAATAACGTCTCTATCGAATCCTCTGACCCATAACAATTTCTGACAAACGAAGAAAAACATCCGAAATCTCTGCATTCTCGAAAGCACCTTTCTGTGGTGTAAAGTCTGCCCTTTTTCTATTTTACAATTCGATGTCGACAGTCGGGCAAGTTTCCCCGTCACAATTGTCCTTTGTGGTAAGAGCTTGCCCCCTTTGAAGAGGTCTGCATCAGTTGCCGCCCGAAGGGTATTTTCAAAAAGAGGCCGTTGCAACAATATGCTTTTTACATTGTTGTTTCCCCTTACCTGTAAACTCCACTTCGGCATTCAGTATGACAGCACCCATAACAGCTCGGTGTCAAATTTTATATCAAATTTTGCAAATATTGTTGACAGCCTCTAACAACATGCTTTACTCAAAGAAAAGAAAAAACGCGGTTGTCGCACTTGCATACCTCAACTGAAATAGAAACGCAGCATATAAATTCCGGAAGAATGTGAGAAATGGAAAAAAGCGAGTAATTATTTTAGTTAGATTTGTTGTCATATATATGTGTCTATAATTTATATATTGCGCTGTGTTGTCATATATATATATATGATATATGTGTGTCTATGATTATATATATATATATATAGAGAGAGAGAGAGAGAGAGAGAGAGAGAGAGAGAGTTTATATATGTAGATAATTTTAAATTTTCTTAAAAATATGATAATGAAAAATATAGAAAAAATAAATGTAAAATTATGTAAAATTATCTAAGTATAGCACACTTTGAGCTGCTGCTATATAGTAGATAAGATATAGTGCAAAAATTAGCAAAAGCATATATAAAATGAAAAATTAAAAAAAAAGTGTTTGAAAGAGTTAAATAAAAGAGGTTTGATAGAATTAAAGTAACAGAAAAGATTAATATAAAATATAGCAATTCGATTAAAAAATAATATACACTCAAAAAAATATATAATGTAACGTAAGCATACAGCCTTAGAACCATCGTCAGGGCCTTTTCCAAGACTACATGCTTGGCGCCTTTTCTGGAGGTATGTCGCAAAATACAAGTAAAGCATATAAGTTAGATGTATAAAGCGAGATACCCAAGACCCAAAGGCGCCAAAAAAAACATGAAAAGCTTTAACTAACGGCAAATATAAAAAAAAAAAAGAAAGAAAGAAGGAAAAGAAAAAAAAAGAAAATAGGAATGATTAACTACGTAGAGCATCCGACAATATTAAATATACAAAAACAACTCTGATTATAGCATATATGCAACAAAATATTCAAAACAAAACAAACACCTATCATAATTCATATTCAACAAAACAATGCAATGCATGCAGCATCAAATTCAACAAATCATACATCCACTATAATACACAACCACCAGGAAATGTATTAGACAAATGCAAAGCAAGAAAGTACAACAACGCTTTTTGAAGGAGGTAAAAAAAAGCCGAATAATTTTAAACTTCGATATGCGAAATATGTATCCTATTGCCCTATTATCATCAGTAGTTTGAAGCTTATTGTGGTATTGGCATGTAAAATTATGTACTTACGTAGGAATGAAGTTCAAAAGGCACTGTTTGGTTGAATACTATAGCGTAAGAAGAAATGAAGAGACAAATCCAAGAAATATGGCTGCTTGTTTAAGTTTCGTTTTGACCCTACCCTCCAAGTTGTAGCACCTCTATTAAGTGTTATAAGTTGACCGTCTTTTGCTTGTTCAATTAGAAGGTGGCGTCTTGAAGAAATAAACACTTATATGTAGATACCTTAGGTATATGTTGAAATTATTTTGCTTAGCTATGTAGATGAGAAGGCGCCTTTGAGCCTTGGGTATATGGCTTTATAAATCTAACATATATACTTTACTTGTATTTTGCGACATACCTTCAGAAAAGGCGCCAAGCATGTAGTCTTGGTAAAGGCCCTGACGAAGGTTCTAAGGCTGCATGCTTATGTTACATTATACATATATTTTTGAGCGTATATTATTTTTTAATCGAATTATTATATTTTATATTAATCTTTCTCTTACTTTAATTCTACCAGCCCTCTTTTATTTAAATCTTTCAAATACTTTTTTTTGCATTGTTCATTTTATATATGCTTTTGCTATTTTTGCAATATATATATATATATAGGTGTGTACATGTTTATGCATATGCGCATATATATGTCTTTATTTTGATTGCGCACTTCTGCGTCTACAGGGTTTGTCCCAAAAGTTCCAGGCATGATTTTTTTAAAATCATTTATTCAATATCAGTTTACAATCTTTTCAGAACTTTTCAAAGTATTCTCCCCCTGCTTCGATGCACCGTTGCCAACGCTTCACCCAATCATTGAAGGCGCCCTGGAAGTCGTCAACGGGAATCTCCTTCAGTGAGGTCGTCGCGGCTGCTTTTACCGCCTCCAGCGTCCCATGCCGAGTTCCTTTCAGGGTTCTTTTGATCCTTGGGAACAAAAAGAAATCCGCTGGTGCCAGATCGGGGCTGTACGGCGGCTGGGGCAGCGTTGCCACACCCATTTTGGCCAGCAACTCGGAGACAATGAGCGCGGTGTGGGTTGACGCGTTGTCATGGTGCAAGATCCAATTGTCGCGAATTTCGTTTCGGACGCGTCGAACCCTGTTGCGCAACCGTTTGAGCACTTCACAGTAAAACTCCTTGTTGACTGTTTGTCCTTGTGGCACGAATTCACTGTGAACCACACCTTTTCTGTCAAAAAACACAATGAGCATTGCCTTGATTCGCGATTTGCTCATCCTTGCTTTTTTCGGGCGAGGAGACTCCTTGGTGTGCCACTCGCTGCTCTGGCGCTTTGATTCGGGATCGTACTGAAAAATCCACGTCTCGTCTCCTGTGATCACTCTGTCCAAAAATTCTGGGTCCGTTTCGTAGCGTTCATGCAATTCCTGGCACTTCAACAAACGCTGCTCCTTCATCTCACTCGTCAGGACTTTTGGCACCATTTTCGCGCAGATTTTCCTCATTTGAAGATCCTCCGTTAAAATGCGATTAACGATTGTTTTGGGTATTCCACACTCCTCTGCAATCACCCAAACACTTAATCGTTGGTCATTGTCCAAAACTCGACGCACTTTTTGCACAGAGTCGTTCGTTTGTGATGTCGACGGGTGTCCAGAGCAGCCGTCGTCGTTGACGGACTCCCGACCTTCCCGGAACCGCTTGTGCCACATGAAAGTTCGGCTTTTTTTCATCGCCCCATCACCGTAGGCTTTCTGAAGCATTTCGAGCATCTCTGCCCCGTTTTTACCCAGTTTCACACAAAATTTGATTGCATAACGCTGCTCCAAAAACTGGTCCATTTTTTGATAGACGAGGGTGCAGTAGATACCTCTGCGTGGAACGTGACCCTGCCTCAACAACTGCCCGCAGGCGACTGATACCGGTCTCGTTTCCAAGCTTAAATCCCCCACCAACTTCTCCGCCCGAAGCTCCGCCCCGTCAGCCAGCGTTGCCAACTACAAAAAATCATTCCGGGAACTTCTGGGACAAACCCTGTATTATGAGTGCAAAGAAACAATTTGTTTATTCTGAATATACGGGTTTATTTAAACTTAAACTTATATATTTTTACTAGTTAATAATTAAGTGTTTATCTTGAGTGTGACATATTCATGTAAAACTTTTTACAATTTTTGGTATAATTAATGAGTTTTCTCACTTCATCATCTTCTCTATTCATGTTAATTGAACCTTTACACTTTAATCACTTTCAATACCTCTATCTACTTGTTGTAAGTTTGCTTTTGGGCCACTTACAACAATTGAGATTGTTCTCAGTATTAATAAAGAGACCCTTCTAAATTACTAAAATATTGTTAAACTAATTATATTCTGGGTTTATACTGTTTTTAGCTAAGTTTTGGTCAATGCTGGTTTATTCAGTATTGATCACAAATCTCAATTATTGTAGTCAGAAAAAGCAAACCAATAACAGGGATTTTGTGCGGTCCCTGATGAAGAACAAAATTCTTGGTATTGTTTAATCTTTTACTCCTCTTCACCTTTTACTACTACATGTCAATTTTTATTCTGAGATGTTTCTACTACTTAAATTTACTTGGTTTTACTACCTTGTGTGATATTACTTTACAACTTTAACTTTGTCTAAATTAATATACATTTAAGTGTAGTGTATTCATGTATATTACATTAGAAGGTACTACATGTCACAATCATACTACAATTTTGCTATATATATATACACAAGTTGACAACGTGGAGCTAGAAATTACTGATTCATATATTTACCTTGGCCAGCTGATTTCAATGGATGGCAACATTATGAAAGAACTCAACAGACGTATTAAACTTGGCTGGAGTGCATTTGGAAGAAACAGTTTTATCCTGAAGGGGAAATTGCCTTTGTGTCTAAAAAGAAAGGTCTTCAACCAGTGTGTATTGCCAGTCCTCTCTTATGGATCAGAGACATGGAGTCTAACAATTGCAGCAATACGGAAGTTACAGACAACCCAAAGGAGCATGGAGAGGTGCATGCTTGGAATAACTAGGAGAGATCGAAAAAGAAACACTTGGGTGAGAGAGCAAACTAGAGTAGAGGACATCATTGTTAAAGTAAAAGGGCTGAAATGGCGATGGGCTGGGCATATTGCAAGAAGAACTGATCAACGATGGACAACAGAAATTCTGAACTGGATTCCAAGAGACCACCGAAGACCTAGAAAACGTCCTCAAACTAGATGGGTGGATGAAATAAGAAAACAGGTTGGGGTGACGTGGAAGCGAATTGCTCAGGATAGACTTGTGTGGAAAGCATTTGGAGAGACCTTCATCCAGCAGTGGATAGATAATGGTTGAATATGATGATGATGATATATATATATATATATAAATGAAGAATCAATAAATTTAGGCAGATCATATTTGGTCTGAATTAGAAAGAAGAATTGGACCTGCAATGTACAAATATTCATTGGCGTTATGAGCCAATAATCATGGGTTAAACGATATTTTAAGGATCCAACATTCCCCATTCAATGCAGACATTATACAGGAAGACCTGTTTGTTTATAACCATCCATGTGGCAGAGATTTAAACAATTTTTTTGTTTGAAAGAGACAAAAAATAGAAAGAAATAGAAAGTCGTATATACATCTCACATCAAAGTAACACTGTTGAATAACTTACAAGTAGTAATTCAACAAACTCAGTTCAAGTAATACCACAAATGTAAAAAAAATATAGATGAATTTATTCAGTGTCAGAAACTTTTCATTTTTAAACATTTTTAGCCGAGTTTTTGCAAGCATATTTTATTAATAATAAAATAGGAAGTGGTTAAATTACCTTGTAATAGCAGTAATGTAGAAATTAAATTCAAACTCGTAACTAAAAAGATAGCACATGATCAGTCAAAGGCAGTTTTGAAAGTGTTTCCACATCTTATAAACTAAGCAATACCAGATATCCAAAAGGAGTAATGAACAGGTGCTTCCATCTATATTTGAGAACTGCGATTAGATGTATTTAATTGCAATGATTATTCTTTATAAGAAACATTTAAGATTTCTTTCTAGAGATGAAATTTGCAAATGTTCTATTTATATAGTTCATTGGAAAACCATTTAAAACCAAACATTTTTTAAAAGATCTTATGCCTTCAGAAATGGCTTCAACTCTATTTGAAAGCACTTTCTGTCTGAAGAGTTCACCTAAAATCAAATTTTTTATAACATGTTTTCTGAGACATGTGTCATATTGCAAGTACTGAACAAAAGCAAATGAAAATTGTTTTCTTTTATCGCATATTTGAAAGACAAATCTATTATTTTCATTGATAGTAATAAGTAGATCTAAAAAGTGAACTTAAGTTCTAGATACAGAGGTATCTTTCAGTGTTAATCCTGAGGGATAAAATTCAAGGTCCAATTGATGCTCCATACCATAGCCTATATAGATTATATAATCTATATATCTGCCAAAAAATAGATCTCGAGAAACAAATTCTGTTTCGTAACTATGTGTATGACTTTTCGGCCTGTTATTTTGTGCTGATGTTTGAAATTTGTGATGAAATGTTTGCATGCTTTGAAATCCAGGAATCCTATATCATATGCTTCATCCATGGCTCACATTTTCAGGTTACTGTCATAAACCGTCACTCTTAACTGCGTGCAGTGCTCAACAAACTGAGACCACATAATGTTTTTTTATGATGTCTATGTTTTGTTTAATTTTCCCCACCTTTGTCCAAATATTGTTTCCAAAGTTTAATTGTTTTGTGGTTTGTGATCTTCCTGAAATGACGTTTTGCAGCCTGCAATTTAATAATAATAATAATAATTTATTTTCTACGAATTCGACACCCGACACCCGCGGAGGGAGACAGCAGAAAAAGGCCAAGAGAAGGCCTGACTAGCTCTCTGCCACCCAATCCGACAGACACCGCTGGCGAGCGCATCAACTAACAGGTTTAATCATATTACATAAGCGAAGTACAATAAGAGATGACATTAGTTAAAACAGATAATGTAACGGATAAGAGATATATACAATCATAACTGGTAGTCAAGATATTGTACTATTCTATGCACAGAACAAAAACTATCGGGAAACAAAAATAGATTCAAAATATTATTTAAAGTTTCGAGCTATCAGTACTGGACTATGATGTAAAACTCTTGCGTAAAAACTTTTCTTCGACAAATGGCTAGTTAGTTTCTGAAAAATTTCACTTCAGTCTCGTGATAATATTCAACAAAAGAAGAATTTGGCGTCCTTTCGAATTCAAATGAAAATAATGAACCAAACAAATATTGAAGAAGAATCCAGTATTGAAGATCACGATGTCCACAGTCCACACACGAGATAGACAGTCCACAATACCAGCCAAACTCCATACTCACGTAGCCGGTGTCTTCCCAACACAAGTCATACAGTCACCACCGAAGATGGCAAATCAGGCCTATCTTTCAATTTTAAATTTAAGCCGTCTGGTCTCTGACTACAGCCCTTTTTATCTTGGATCAACGTCTCTTCCCACTTGCAAACTTTTCGTTTTCTTTTCGTCTTTCGTTGATAGTTCATAATATAATAATATAATCATACTTTAAATTCTCTTGTAATATGATGTAAAAATTTGCTTTGCTCACAAGAACGAATTTCCTATATTATATTAATTCTTAAAATGCTTGGATGCCAAAATCGCCAAAACGTTCGAATTCTTGAAAAAGAACAAAAAAGACTTGTACACACCCGGGAACCTTGGCAAACACTTCAGTTTTTACAGACCAAACAAGAGGAATCCGGCAGCGAAGGAATGTCCAGATCCACAAGGCAGATAGGTGGGAAAACGAAATTCTGAAATTTCATATTGGATTTTGCAGTTTTGATATCAAAATTTTTAAGAATAAGCAATAATAAATGAGCAATGATTATTTTGACGATGTTTATTTTTTGAAGTATCATTGTAGGCTTGTACTGCCTTTATCGTTACTTCTAGAGATATTAATTCATAGATTGCTACTCTTTTTTTTCGACGGTTCGTCGTATTCGAAAGTGGGGTAGTCTGTTAATTTGTGACTTTCTGATTCATTGGCGTCAATGCTGCTCTCCATTGAAATATAAATAGGGTCAATAAATTTTTCTCTAACATTCCCCGCATAGTATTAGACGACGGTCTCTTCCTTGGACGTGGGATTCCACACCTCTGCCTCTCCAAAATGTGCCAAAAATTTTTGACAAATACGTTTTACTATTATGGCTTTGTCCACGCTCGCATTAGATAGAATATGATGAGGGTTTATTGATAATTGCATTAAAACTTGGCCCGTCTTCGCATGTCGCAAGGGCGAGTGCCACCTCCTTTGAAGGCCCGACTTCGCATGTCACAAGAGTGCGTGCCACCACTCCTGAACCAGTGTAGTGCCCGGAACGTAAACCATAGTTACTTCCATGATTCGCCATGATTGAGTGCCTAGGGATCTTCTCACCTAGGCACTGCCCATGCCCTCTTTTCACCCTGTGGGATCAGGCGAGGAGTTAGTTCCTGTTACGGAAGGAAAATGTATTTGAAATTTTCTTTATTTGCCTCTCATTTTCTTTAACGGATTTTTCAACAACTTGCCTTTCTTCCTTTTCTTACCTTTTTCATTTTTCAATTTCAAATATCTCGAAAACCGATGACCGCCGACGGGTAGTTCTATGGAATTATTGCTCTCCAAGACGAGACCTTCTCAACGATACCACTTTTATCAAAATCCAGAACTGGCATCTGGGTTACCTTCCTAGGAAGTATAGTAAAAGAAATCTATATTGAGATGTAAAATTCTTATACAGCATGCGTTTAATGTCTTAATATTGTTGTAATCAACAAAATCATTCAATTTGTAACTTACAGTGGTCAGTAGGACCTGTTATTATTAACAAGAGTTGATAATCTTAATTTCAGAGAATATATTTTCCAATTTTCTCTAGGAGGAAGGTCCCCAGATCTCCCCTGCTACCCGATGATACCTGATAAGTGAGGGGATTCTCAAAGTGATCTGTGGCCGATCCAAGTGTAAGGGATACTGGTCCAAGGTATCACAATCATTAAACATCCAAAAAAGATTTTTATACAGGGTGGTCCTGAATTCTACCGACAAAATAAGAGGGGGTGTTGGGGACGCCAAAAAAGGCATATTTGCCCATATCCCCGTGTCCGCAAAGGGGCCGGTTTGGCTGTAGAGCGTAACTACAGTTTATGCCCATCACGTTGCTACGTAGCCAATTACATGAATTAAATGCAATTTTTGATACATAATTTAAGTAAATGAGCTAATAATACAGTAGAGACAAAGAAATCCGGAATTCCGTTTTCTGATTTTGATCTGTGTTACTGTTTAGTGAAAATAAGCCTAAAAATGCCTTTTTTAACACACTGGAAAAGAGTTGGGAACTGCCAAGTATGTGTAACAGGTGAAGAACATCAAAATAAACATTTTTTGTTCAGTGAATTTTTTTCCAAAAATTAGCCGTTCGGGCACTACAGTGAATTTAGTATTTGCATCCACCACATTCAAGGTTTTCACAAATGGCTACAATGCGCCATTTCACAAAGTTTTAAAATTATTTAATGTCAACGGATGT
Organism: Dysdera silvatica; assembly: GCA_006491805.2. Lineage (NCBI taxonomy): Eukaryota > Metazoa > Arthropoda > Arachnida > Araneae > Dysderidae > Dysdera > Dysdera silvatica. The sequence continues at coordinate 166,628,504 of QLNU02015360.1, read as the reverse complement.
CTCTGGCGACTTTTTAAAATCAGTTAAATTCACCGTAAATGTATGTGTAGAATCCATGGTCGCAACTGAAGAGGGGGATTCTACACATACAATTCCGGTGAATTGTAACCGGTTTTTTTTTTTTTCCAAATTCACGGCACTACATGTATGTGTGATAACAGAGAGACCTCCATCCTGCAGTAGATTGAAAATGCTTGTTGATGATTATTATATATATATCCTACATATATTATTTGTAGGCTTTCTTGTTTAAAAACTAGGGATATATATATATATATATATATATATATCCATTCCAGTGATTCTTAGCACTCTCTGCTTTCATGCCACACTGACCCATATATATATATGGCCTGCAAAAGGGTTGCTGGTATCTAACTGGAAGGAGACCCACACGCTGAACGTATGTGACGATGTGTGGAACCGGCCGGGCCAGTAACCTAGTGTCCTACCCCGCCTTCAAGTGGTGCAGGCTGGGCTTTCTATCCAAGAGGCAAATTAATATTTGCTGCACGGATGGAAAGGCGGAAGGGGAGGGCTAATTCACCAACCCGTCTAGCCAGCGTGGTGAAATGATGGCTAATTCCTCCAATATGCTAATACACCAAAAACCATGGCCCCTAGTCTCCAGGTGCTGGAGTGCTCCTGATCAAGGCAGCGGTCAGCGTGGCATGAAAGCAGGGGGTGCTAAGAATCACTGGAATGGCCCAGGCTGCCGTTTGTTATTGACCTTGGCAACGTATAATGGACGATCCCTTGCTTCTGAAGCAAAACTTCAGGAATTGGAAGAAGAACTTGACAAGATCAAATGGGACATTGTAGGACTCAGTGAAGTTAGAAGAAAAGGTGAAGAGTTGGTGGAACTTAAAAGTGGACATTTGTTTTATTATAGAGGAACGGAAACTGGAAGAACAAGTGGTGTTGGCTTCTTAATCAACAAAAGAATTAAAGACTACCTTCTTGAAGTCGAAAGCACGTCAGATCGAGCAGCGAGGCTCGTTGTTCAACTAACCCAGCGATACCAACTTCAGATAGTACAGGCATATGCACCAACATCAAGCCATACCGACGAGGAGGTTGAAGAATTCTATGAAGAAATCAAACAGCTACATACCAAGGGGAAACAACATATCAAGCTCATCATGGGAGATTTTAATGCAAGAATTGGACAACAGGAACAAGGAGAGACATCGGTTGGTAAATACGGATACGGGGAAAGGAATGAACGTGGCGATCAACTCATAGAATTTGCCGAAGCTGAAAATCTTAGCATCATGAATTCATTTTTTAAGAAGAAACTACAAAGAAAATGGACATGGAAACACCCCAATGGAGGAACCAGCGAAATTGACTATATACTGGCAAACAAGAAATCAATTATTGAAGATTGCAGCGTACTGAACAGATTTAATACTGGAAGTGATCATCGAATGGTGAGATGTAAAATGCACTTAAATACTAAACTAGAAAGGCAGAAGCTCATTAGGAAACAAGTATGTAAGAGGGTGGATTTAAAGAAATTAAAAGAAAATACCGAGGCATTCAAGTTGGAATTAAAAAATCGCTTTTCTGCACTGGAAGGACTTATTGAAGAAGTTGACATCTCAGAAGCAAATGAAAACATTGTTAAGACAATAATTGAAACTGCTGGGGAAATTGGTGGTGTAATATGTAAAAAGCAGAATAGCAAATTATCTGAGAAGACGAAACAACTCATGAAAAGGCGAAGACTTATGAAGGTGGACAATCAAAATACCAGTCGCAAGATCGAGTATGTAGAACTTTGCAAAACTTTGCGCAAAAACATGAAAGAAGATATAAGAAAATTCAATTGTGAGTTAGTAAGGAAGGCCATTGAAAGCAACAAGAGCCTTAGGGTTGTTAAAGGGAGTTTGTCTATTGGGAAGAAACACATCATTGCATTAAAAGGAGAGGATGGCACCGTAACAAGAAATAGGGAAGAAATACTTAGAAGAGTTGAAGAATTCTACAAAAAACTATATGAAAGTAACAGTGGATTAAACGAAGACACTGAAATAGTCGAAGGAACAGCTCCTAAAATCTTAAAAGAAGAAGTTTCATTTGCAATAAAAAGTATGAAGAAAGGAAGAGCCCCTGGCGATGATGGTATTACATTAGATATCCTAAAAGAAGCTGGAGAATATGTAGAAGACATACTTGCAAAATTCTTTACCAAATGTCTTAACAGCGGTAACATACCAAACCAATGGGATTCTGCAACAGTAATTCTTTTGCATAAAAAAGGTGATAAAGAGGATTTGAAAAATTACCGACCAATTAGCTTGTTACCTGCTATTTATAAAATCTTCACAAAAGTGCTAACACATCGCCTGCAGAAAAAATTAGATGCAGCTCAACCAAGAGAACAAGCTGGATTTCGAAGTGGATTCAGTACAGTGGACCATATTCAAGTATTAAGAGAATTAATTGAAAGAACACATGAATATGAACTTCCATTGTGTGTTGCATTTATTGACTATGAGAAGGCCTTTGACTCTATTAAAACATCAGCAGTCATCAACTCTTTAAGATCAACAGACATTGAGGATGTGTACATTGACATGGTGAAACGTGTGTATAAAAATGCAAGTGCAAAATTTCGGTTACATAAAGATACCAAAACTATCAAACTTGGCAAAGGGGTGAGGCAGGGAGATACCATTTCTCCAAAACTTTTTACTTCAGCTTTACAGATGATTTTTCAGCTGATAAATTGGAATAACAAGGGAATAAAAATAAATGGTGAATATTTAAATCATTTGCGGTTTGCTGATGACATTGTTATTTTTTCAACGAACCCATCAGAACTCCAAGACATGGTACAGGAGCTCTCAACTAGAAGTAAAGAAGTTGGACTCAAGATGAACCTACAAAAAACTAAGATCATGTTCAATAATTTTGTAGAGGAAACAAAAATACAAGTTGACAACATTGAGCTAGAAATTGCTGATTCATATATTTACCTTGGCCAGCTGATTTCAATGGATGGCAACATTATGAAAGAACTCAACAGACGTATTAAACTTGGCTGGAGTGCATTTGGAAGAAACAGTTTTATCCTGAAGGGGAAATTGCCTTTGTGTCTAAAAAGAAAGGTCTTCAACCAGTGTGTATTGCCAGTCCTCTCTTATGGATCAGAGACATGGAGTCTAACAGTTGGAGCAATACGAAAGTTACAGACAACGCAAAGGAGCATGGAGAGGTGCATGCTTGGAATAACTAGGAGAGATCGAAAAAGAAACACTTGGGTGAGAGAGCAAACTAGAGTAGAGGACATCATTGTTAAAGTAAAAGGGCTGAAATGGCGATGGGCTGGGCATATTGCAAGAAGAACTGATCAACGATGGACAACAGAAATTCTGAACTGGATTCCAAGAGACCACCGAAGACCTAGAAAACGTCCTCAAACTAGATGGGTGGATGAAATAAGAAAACAGGTTGGGGTGACGTGGAAACGAATGGCCCAGGATAGACTTGTGTGGAAAGCATTTGGAGAGACCTTCATCCAGCAGTGGATAGATAATGGTTGAATATGATGATGATGATATATATATATATATAAAAGAAAATCTCAAACAGAGATAAATTTTTTTCGTCCCACGACTGCTTGATGGATCATAAGGCGAAATGTACAGCTTAACAGGATTTCTGAATTAGGATAATTTTACGCTATTTTATTATTATTTTAATATTATTTTGTTTATTATAATTCCATCAGGATATATTCACATTCCTGTGGGCTCAAAAGGCATGATCATAACCACTGGGAGCCATTGAGGCGCCCTACGCTGAAGAGCTTATGTATAGCCGCAGATAAATAACCAGATCTTAGAACCTATTTCCTAAAAAGTCCCAGTTGGCATTGTTGTTATTTTCATGTTACGTAAAGTAAGCACATAAGATTATCAATAAAAATTATCTCCAAACGTCTATCTTTTCAAATGATTATGCCACTCCTTCATGACAGGCTTTTTGAGGCGTCGTAGATAGCATGTAAAATATCCACCCCTCCCAAGCTATTACTCATAGATATTACTGTCATATCAAGCACAAGAACTTGCCTATCCTATCACTTAAAAAATACTCCTTCGACAGAACTGACACCAGCGACACATTGCGGTTAACCAGTCGAAAACAATTCTTAAAAACTATTTTCTGATACCATGAGCAAACACACGTTTCTAGCTGACAGCGACGTACGCATACAAAATTAAATTATTTTGTGCGTTTCTTACCATGATCATGTCGTTCATGTTATACCCTACATTAACATTCAACCATTATTGATAATGAAGTAACTATCATTATTAAAAGATCAAATACTTGGAGTAGAGAAATAATAGCAACTGTAAAAAGAGGGGGTGCGGGCTCTGTTTGTGAACAGTTTGAGCCTAACTCGAGCAGTCAAATTTGAGCACCCTAATATATAAAAGCATTTAACAACGGGTTATTAATATCAGTTGAAACTGCAGTTGCCATGATCAAAGAAAGCCGTACGACGGCAAACAAGAAACCTTTGACACACGAAATTCAAACAACCGTTGATCCACCACCTGGGCGGGAGGTCAAAGAAGTCTGCAGCAGCCATTTTTCAACTGAGAAGTCATTCGGAATCATTTCCGATTCTCATCACGGAGAGATCTTTTTACCGTATACCACGACTCCTCAGAATTCTGCTCACGTTTGTGGTTTAAGCTTCTATTGAGGTTCTGCCTTGCTTTCATCCCTCGTTCCTCTCCACCTACTCCTCCAGCAAGGGTCCCAGAAATTGTTGAATTTCCACCAGCTTCAATAGACGCTGAAGAATGGATATCAAGCACGTGGCTTACATGAATTGCATACCCGATGAATATTGGCCACATTTCTTCGGTGACGCCAGTTCTTTTCGAAGTGGACATTGCTTGTAAAAAGTCGAGTAGTCTGCTATTGGTTTCTTGTATCGCGAAAATAAATTAGGAGGAGATGTGGAAGTAGAAGTTTTTTGACGATCTTTTGAATCACAAAAGGGATGTAAAGCTTGTGCAAAATCTATGGAATACCCGACCATTCCATCTTCTTGAGGAAGATTATTTAGCTTTGCAAATAACTTTATATGTATATTGACTACCAACCATGATTTTAAACAGCAAACAAAAGAAGAGGGAAGAAGGAAAATTTAAAAACTATTAGGCATGTCGTACTAGCTTTTATATCAATTAATCCAAAATGAAGCCATCCAGGGGTGTGGTAAAATATACAAATTGCACCTTGTATGGTTGTTTTCTGGAACACATGGCAATTTGCGCACCTCTTAAATATAAGAATGATTTCTTTCGCGCTTAAATCCATCTTTACGAAGGCTACCTTATGCCGTGGATCAAGATCATCGTGTCTTCACGTTAACTTCATATACCAGCAAAAGTTGTATTTTAATCAAGGCAATCCTCTAAAATTAATCAACTTTTAACTACATTGCAATGAAAATTCTTTAAATTAACGATTAATTATAATGAATTTCTAAATGAAACGTTATTTTTAAGTGCAGTTTGGCTGCTTCCTATCTCATATGTAACTGAAGTCATGTAATGTTTCCATGGCTATCAAGACGTAAGTACCAAGAATGCCTAGTAGCTTTGATGCTAATTTTTGAGATTTGGTCATATGGCGCCCGGTGCGAGCCCAAAATATGGCGTCCCCCTCTCGCCGCTAAATATTAATTATTTTCAAAATAATTCCTTTCGCGAGGCAGTTTATTTTTAGAGATCCCCTCAATACGCTACTAGATCTTATTACAAAAAATACGGATTATTTTTACCACGCGGAAAGCCACGATAATAATTAGAATTTCCTTTCAATAAATAACATGTCATCAAACCACAAGTACTTTTTCTGATGAGACAAAAATTAAATTGTTTTAATATAAAAATTAAAGCCTGACATGAGTTTCAATAATCTGAAATGTCCTCTATACAGTCAAATAAGTTCATCCCTTTCAATGTAGTTCTTACTTGCAGTGTTATATTGTATCATACGAAGAATCCGTACACAGAATTTATTCTGTACTAGCTTGGACCGTTTCTTATTGGTTTTAGAAAACGTATAAGTAAACATAATTACACATTGCACTCAGAGAGCTTATAAAACACCAATTTGATTAACTGAAACTTATTTCAAAATACACGCTTATATGATGAAATTGGATTTGGCCTTGTCTGCACTTCGTGGTTGTTAGGCTCTTTTGTCGCCCACTTGTCATGGCGCCCAGTACGACGACACCGGCCGCACCGCCCATAATCCGTTATTTTAATAGACATATATCATTCATACCAAAATATGAGTACAAATCTCATTTATATCTTAATTTCTATAACTTTCTATAACTTCTATAAACCAACTATCCTCCATTAAGTGTTACCTTTTATATATACAGGCCCTATGCATCTTGAATGAGAAGGCCACATTTAATGTTTTTAAATATATGCATTACAGGTTCCCTCTAAGAGTTACTAAACTGGATAAGTAACGGCTTTGAAATTTGACTCATATATATAATCGTATATGTAGAAAAATTTCCGTAATATATATTTGCATTCCTGTCTTCTGCTTAGATGAAAAGTAGAGAGAAGAGCGTTTGTTTATTTTTTAAACCAGCATGAGAAAAAAATTGACATTGAAGTCTTACGATTGAAAAATAATCATCGCATCAGCGACACATTTTATCAAAAGGAATTAACGTACTGCTAAATCTAGATCATTTAGCTGATATGGAAATTTTAAACTGGAAGATAAATCACCATTTATCTCTCTGTGAATATAAATTATATATCTACTACTTTTGCGCATTCTATATGCCATGATCCTTAAAAGCACGCATAGACGTAGAGTTTTCAAAATTATTGGGGTGGCTTGTGGCCCAGGAACAAATTTTCTCTGCACGTACGTACATATATACGCAAATGGGCGGATTTATCATTTTGCTGCCCCTAGACTATTTCTGCCGCTCCAAGACTACTTTTTGCTGCTCCTTCCTACCCGTCCGCCCCCCCAACCAGCGGCAGGAACATGAAATTGATACATTCAATATATGCCAAAAACTTTTGCATTGACAACAAATATGTTGAAAAACAAACTCATAAATTGAAACATAAACATTAAACAATATTAACTTATATTGAAGTATTCTCTCTTCTTGGTATATAATAAATCAAATTCAATTTTATTGAAATAAATTTTAATTTTAGAAAAAAAAAAAAATATATTGAATGCTGGTATTTAAATGGAAAGCATGACGTCTAGCTTTCTTCTCGGCAAAACGTCTGATTATATCATATGGTATTAAATTTTTTATATCAAACTTAATACACAAAATTTTGCCGCCCCAGTCTATAGCCTAGTAAAGCCTATTGGGAAATACGGAACCACATATACACACTTACACACAAACACACACACGCGCGCGCACACACACTTGTGTGCTTGATTACTTGGGCTCAACTGTGTATGTGTGTACACAGTTGAGCCCAAGTAATCCGTCTTCGCTCAACCGAAATCCGGATTAACTCATTGAAGCCCGAATTTGAGGCGCCTTGGGCAGAGCGAAATTTTAGCACTCCCTCCCTCTAAATACGACTGAAAATCGCGGAATATTTAGGATGGAGAGCATTCATGTGTGCCTTATGTGCATTATTATAAGATAAAATAACGATATTTTTATAAATAAATTTAGTTTATTTCACGACCAAAACGATGTTTTCAGATGTTTGTAGATGATGTTTGTTTTGTGGAATTTGAAATTTGAAATTAAGACAAAACGGGGTAGAGGGGGGAGGGCTTTCTCAGAGAAAGTGGAGAAGTGGAATTCTATGATAGAAAGATGACAATTTATAATTTACGTTACTTTATTTTTTTTATTGCCTCTAAAATTTTAGTTTATCGTATAAACTCAAATGGTTACGTTTTTCATTCATTCTATTGCACACTTAATGTCTGTCTGAAAGAAAGCCTTCCGCTACAATGCGAAAATAACTAGCGAATAATGATTTACGCTGACTAATTGGAAGACCAGAGGTAAGAAGTAAGAAGGGGAAGGGACTGCAGATGAAACAACACGCCAAGCTTTTATATTCAGTTATAATACAGGACCATGCGATAGGAAAATTTTAAAAATCCCTCAACTTGATGGTGGGTAGGGGGGAGATATTTTTACAAAGGCAAATTTTCATCTGCATGCTTTTTTTCCTTTGTTTGTCACTAATTTTCAAGCTAAATGGTCAGGTCTTTATTCGATTATCCGAGGGCGTCTCGCAGAGATTATTCGTTATAGCGGGGAAATTTAACATTAATCCTATGGGAATAAATTTGGTTATAAAAAATGTTATTCGTATACATAAACGAGGTATTCAATTATCCACGACTCGATTGAATCAGTCCGTTGATTGTTGTTTCAAGAACAAATTGTATTAAAAATAACTTTCTTTCTTTTTCTTTCTTTTTGGTTTTACGGCTCAAAGACTACAGTGGTCATGCTGCGCCGGGACCTACTGTTTTCCGAGGAATCCGAACCTCTTAAGGCCTAGGGAACCAAACCCCGGACTACAGTGAGCAGTGCGATCTTTATGAGATCTCTGAGTAAGCGTTCTTTTTGCACTGCTGGGAGTCGAACCCGGAATATTAAAAATAATTTGCGTTAAAATGACTCAATTGTACACTTTAAGACATCATTTTGTGTGTGTGCTATCAATATTTTGATTTAGTAATATGTAATGAAGCATATTTTTAGATCAATGCTATGATTTCTTTCCACCTCTACACTGAAAATATAATGCTGATTACCTAAAAGTGGACCGCCTCTTTTATTTCGAATGAGGGGGTCAACAAATATATATATATATATATATATATTTTATATAAGGAATGTAAAGAATATTTGGCATTTTACATTATGTTTAATGCAAACAATTTTAGAGAGATTCTATTCAAATGTATATTCAACAATGGTAGTTTGTTGTTCCTTATTTGGACTAAAAATATAAGAAGTATTACTAGTACGTATAAATAAAATTATGTTAGTGGTAATTTATTCAGGTTTAAAATGTTATATGTTAAATCCGATTATAAGCATTGTGTCGTTTTCAGAAAGCATGATTGCAAAAACACAAGAGCACTTCTAGCTAACCACTAAGCTATACACCGATGTTTTCATTGCTTTTTTTTATACGGCTTTGTAGTGGTAACGCATTTTCCTTGCACGCCTTTATCCCAGGTTCGGTTCCCAATAATGTCAAAAACAAAAAGAACACTTACCGACTAGAGTCGAGTTCGGGCTCATTTTTCGAGGCCCAAGCCCTAAGACTCACAATTTGAGCGCGGTCGAGCCTGAAATATTTTATGGAGATTTGAGTCCGAGCCCGAAACTTCAAATAAAGCTTAAATCCCTTGACATATGATTTAAATTCAAAAAATAACTTTGCTACATTGCACTCTTTAATTTCCTTCGAATTTTCATACAAACGTACTTCTACAATCCTCGAAAACGAATCACATAATTGTATTCTTTGAAGAATTTCGATATAGAAAAATCTTTGTTTGTTTTTTGGTTTTACGGCTCAAAGACTACAGTGGTCATGCTGCGCCGGGACCTACAGTTTTCCGAGGAATCCGAACCTCTTAAGGCCTGGGGAACCAAACCCCGGACTACAGTGAGCAGTGCGATCTTTTATGAGATCTCTGAGTAAGCGTTCTTTTTGCACTGCTGGGAGTCGAACCCGGATTAGCCGCGCAATAGGAGAACGCGTTACCACACTGCGCCACCGCAGGGCCTGATATAGAAAAGGCAT
>QLNU02015360.1:166595321-166618568 GCA_006491805.2 Dysdera silvatica | reverse complement strand
CGATCTCTATGAGATCTCTGAGTAAGCGTTCTTTTTGCACTGCTGGGAGTCGAACCCGGATTAGCCGCGCAATAGGAGAACGCGTTACCACACTGCGCCACCGCAGGGCCTGATATAGAAAAGTCATTTTCTTGTTTCATTTGCGTCCGTCAGATGAGCCCATCTCATTGCTATTACCTTACCGACTATTTGCTAAGTGTAGTCCAGAAGTTGGTTTCCTTGGCAAAAAGAGGCTCGAATTCCTCGGAAAACTGTAAGCCCCGGCGTAGCATGCTCTTTTTGCTCTCTTTATGCCGTCAAATTAACACTTTTTTTAACATTTGTAATGAATTTTAAAGGAAGTGTATGTTCTGCCCGAAAGCTAGCCAGATATTCGGTATTCGGCTAAATCACTATTCATTTTATAACCTTAATATATTGTATATGAATATATATATATTAAGGAAAATCTATATAAAAATATTGTATAAATTTTACACCTGCTAATTGCTCTATAAGCAGATCTTTAATAGCTGATAATTTTTATAAGTGATCACATCTATTTTTCATCGTCCGAGTTTGAAATTCCGAGTAAATTCGTTTTTATGTAGCTTTTAAACCTTTCGATATTTATTTTCCTGGTTTTCCAAGAAAAAGAAAATCGAAACTTAAATTATCGAAACTCAGCGAATCAGTTTCAGTTATAAATGGCGAAAAGTTGACAATACTTGGTTATTAATATCTACCCATGGTCACATTTTTTATTACACTTATAAATTAAAAACTAATTAGTTAGCATAATAATGATTTTGAAATAATCAAAAAGTAAAAGCATAAGCATGTTTACCGTTTACTGCTGGAGCTGCTACACATTAGAACAGTATACAACGGAGTGGCAAAAAAAAACTATCTCTCTCCTGCTTTGTTGGATCCACGTTATTCCTGGGGGCTCCCAATTGCCCCCCACACAAGTACTTCTTTTATTGGAACCCAAAACAGATGCGCTGTATTTCGGAGTTTCTCCAAAAAGAAAGCACTGAGCGACTACAGAACAATACTCATGAAAACAAGCTGTGTCATGCTCCTAGGCCAAAGGAGAAGGAAAGAGACGAGAGCCGGATACGACATACTCAAACCATCCGGCAACCCCACCCCCCTTAAGCAAATGTTTCATCCTATGCAGAAATATCTCAGAGCTTCAATGACAAAGGAATCAGCGACATTACAATACCCTTTCCAAAATATAATAGCCCATTAGTTCTCACGGCCAAAAGCACAACAACTTATTAAAACATGGCAAAACAATGTCGCAATTTCAATTAAAAAATGTGGTCCCAAATTCATTTATATAACTTCTATTTAATTAAAATACATGCGTCAAATCAAGCCTCATCCTGCCCAATATCACTTAATATTAAGTGATAAATTAATAATTAATTAAAAGTGATAAATTAACAATATTACTCAAATTGGGCTATAACACACATTTTGTTTTTCATAGTCTAAAGAGTTCGAAATCAATGTTGTCTACATTATTCAATTTGTAAAGATGCGAAATCAAAGAAATCAATTTGTAAAATACAATTTATGTAGCATGTTTCCTGTCTGGAGAAGAACCTCGTAACAAGCCATGGTTTTCTGCTTTTCTCCATTTCTACCCTGATTGGCGCAGAATGACCCTTGCTGTCCTTGCGCCATAAAAATACAACCAACCAATGTCCATTTCTAACCTGATCATTAATTATTATTGTCGGATTTACTTGTAAAGGACTGCGGAGTTCGTTGAAGTTTAATCATGTATCCATAGGTGATTAACCATAGTCATACTGTTTTTTTCATAAATTTACAGAGTTTATAATATAAATATTTTTTTGGCATTTTTGGCGCACATTAAATAATTTTAATTTACAATTAAAGAAAGGTTTGCAGTTAAAGAAAAATTTATAACGGATTTAAAATTTATAGTTCTTTATTAGCTGTAATAAAACCGTTTTCAATCCAGATTCTTTAACTGAATCAATTTTTGTGAAAAATTGAGGTTATTTATCTATAAAAGGGTAGACGTGTATTTGCACATAATCCACTGTACACGTTTTGAGGTTTTCTATTTGAATATGTACTACATGTTTACACCTGCCTTAGTTAGGCATCCTGATTTGCTAGCCTTCTTTTCAGGACCGTAGCCAGACTAGGGCTAGAGGGTGCTGAGCCCCCCCTTGGAAAATATTTTTTCTCAAAATAAATTACTGTAGATTTTTGTTTTCTATGAATTTGTACACGATAATGGAAATTATTCTTTAACGTTAAAAATGTATTCAACATAGCTTTCTACGGTAGATCTTGTATACATCGTGTTTTCTACAAAGATTTGAGTCTTTATCTACTCTATGATAGGGATAAAAGAAAATATAAATTTTAGTATATCTCTAAATTTTTAATGCAAAATTTAAGTTAAGAAATTTATTCATTAATGTTAAATATATTAGTCTTAGATATTTAGTATCCTTAAATATATTAGTCTTAGAGATATTCAGTATCATTAACTATATTAGTCTTCGAGATATTCAGTATCGTTAACTATATTAATTAGTCTTAGAGATATTCAATATCGTTAAATATATTAATCTTAGATATTCAGTATCATTAAATATATTAGTCTTAGAGATATTCAGTATCATGAAATATATTAATAAAATGTATTAAAACATTTCCTACCCTCGTGCTTTTTGTCGTGCTCTGAAGGTCTTTGATCTGCCATGTTTTTCTAGTTTTTTCCTTATTAGTTTGTGTTCGTTAAGATTATTGTATTCCAATTGACGATTTTGTAATTCTGTATTTTACTCCCAACGTAAAAGTATTTGTAACCTATTGGGGTTTAATAAATTTATTATTATTAACGAATGCTAAACTCTCTTATAGCTCTCTGAGCCCGCCCCCCATAACTTTTAGATCCTCTCCTCTGTAAAAAGCATCTAGCTACGGCCCTACCCATTTTTCCAGTCTAAAAACCTCTTCCATTGAAGGCGAACAATGCAAAAGATACAACACAACCATAGACATATATGGTGTTTTTTCACTTTGGAGTGTTCAAAGTAGAGCCATCTAGTTTAATGCGATCTCTTCTTTAATGGCGACTCCTTCAGGCGTGTGTTGGACGGGATGGGCCATTAAACACCCGTTTGAGCGCCCCACAAGATACAGAACTAGCTTTCCTAATTGTTGGTCATCAATAGAAAGTCGTAATGTCAGCGTTTGAGTTTGGAGAAAAAAGTTCGTACAATTAGCAAGGAAATGGGTGCGTTTAAAAAAACATTGCATTAAAATAAGCCGAATTAATTTTCGTAAATTAACTAAATTTTCATTTTTAAAATTATTGGTAAATTATTGGGGACTCAAACCCTTATCTAAATTTATTGGAGGGCTCTAGTCCCACGGACCCATATAACTCTATGCCTATGAAAGAACGAATACCTGTTGATGTGACACAAACAGCTCTAAAGTTTCGACGAAAATTTAAAAAAAAAAAAAAATCAATTAGTATTGCTCTCGCGTTTTCGCTAAATGTATTGTACGTCTACAAGCCCCGCTCCATTCCCTCTAAACAATTGATCCTTCTCCGTTTCAAACTCCGTTGTCCTTTTTCTCCCTTGTACCACTGAACCGCGTTTAAGCAATGAAACTAAACATATACCAAAAAACGGCAGATGGTGTGGCATCGGCAGAGACAGGGGAGAGAGGGGAGTTACCTCCTGGTGGGCTCAGCCCCCTGCCAAACAGCGGGGGCTCTACTTTTCTACGGGTGCCAACAATGATACGCTGTCAACGATGTGCCTCATATACTACGCTATAACTCCTACTAAAGTTTCATTTCCAGTGATAATGAATTTTTTAGATCGAAGAGTGAAACATGCCTGCCTTGTTTAATAGTCCCATACATATGGGAGGACAGTGCGAAGATAAACGGATGAAATCACAGTAAATATTTATTGGTTTTATATATATATATATATATATAAACCAAACAAGTTTTTAAACAAGAAGGTCTACAAATAATATATGCATATATAAAATTTGTGTGTGTGTGTGTGTACGGATTTAAAAATCATTTAATGCTTTAAAAATTTTAAATAAAATTGTTACATTTCTAATTTTTCTCTCTCCTCTTCGGGAATTCGTTTGCTGATAATAAACTATAACATACAATAACGTATAATCGCCATTTTTGTTGTAACATTCGCTACAATTTTGCCTTGCAATTGCATTCAACAATCACATTTGTACTAAATAGTCCATTACAACGTGTCTTAATAAAAGTTGCATTGGTATGTGCAAATGATGTTAACGCCATAAATGGTGGTATATGCCTAGGTGGTTTCTTATGTAGGATATAAGTTCCATATAGCTTCCTGTGTCTTAAAATTGAAAATTGTATAAGGAGAAAAATTATAGGAACCTATGAAAATAATAGGGGGAAGAGGGTAATCAAGGAGGAATTTACAGGATTGTGTGAGACCCAATCTCTATTACGCACCTTGTGGTAAGATGAAATCGATGACTGAAATGCTCCAATCAACTTGAGAATTATGGCTTTATCGCTGAAAAGAAAATGAGATCTGTGGAAATTGACTTCATTTTGTGTTTAATACCTGCAGTTTCTAATAAGTAAGGCAGACACTTAAAGAAGATTCTTAATCAAGACAGTAGCTTTTTTTTTCAATGGAGGGAAGGAGTAAGTGTACCCCTACCACTCAACCTATCCCTTCTATAGGATAGGTTCAGTGGTGGAGGTACGTAATACTTTATTTCACATCACATCGATGTTACAAACTTGAAGCTTTCGGTAAAATTATATTGCAAAAGCGGTGAAAAGTAAATTACAATACAGCAAAACAATAATAGTACCCAAAATATATATAAAAAATAATATTATTCAAAAGAGGGTCGTTTTGAAATTAATACAAAAATTAACAATCACAGGTCATCCCTATTTCCAAAATTCTGAACTTTTTAAGCACCGAAATAACGTCAAAAGTGGAGAATTCCACACCTGATCTCATGTGATGGATCGCAATTAAAATATCGCAAGCCCACAGCCGACAGTTTTCTCAACGTCTCCAAGGAAAAAAGGATCCTCCAATTCCCAAACACAGTTTTCTACTATATTAACAGGACGTCCTGATCTTAATGTCGGCTGAGTGTGAATATGTAAATTTCGTTTCATCACTAAAATTATTAAAAATATTGCGAAAAATTACTTTCAGGCTATAAGTGTAAATCGTACAGGAAACATAAACGAATTTTGTGTTTAGATTTGAGCACGAATCTCCAAGATATCTCATTATGTATGAGTACATATCGAAACCCGAAATGATCCCGTTTCAAATCATTTGAGATTAGGGGTACTTAAACTGTATTTTTCAAAACACGTGTTTCAAAATTGTCTATAATTCTTTTTATTTTTTGAGAATTGTGATGGCCTAGTAGCAACGCAGTTCTAACCGCGCCGAAATTCCGGATTTAACTCCCACTGGCGCCGCATACCCATAGGTCCGCAAACCTGGATTTAATTCCCTAGGAAAACGGTACATCCTGGATTCATAAAGCACAAAATAAAGAAGAGCTTTCTTAATGAATTTAAAAGACTACTTTTTTTTTAAATTGATATACTGAGTTGGTTTTGAAGTATATATATGGATTTTTGTTTTTGTTTTTGTTTGTTTTTTTGTTTTTTATGAATATAAAACTGGTTGTTTGCGTTTTTGCTTTCCTCTATTGGTTAAGACTACGCCATTTTTGTTTAATTATATATACAGTATTTTCAGGGATTCGGGGCTTGTCAAGCCAACTTTGTTTTTTTTTCCCCCCATCTCCTGGTCAAGTTGCTTCCTATCTTTCCTATATAAGAAATCAGGGCCTAACTATATAGTTGGTTTTGATTTTTTATTTAATGCCTAATTGATATTTGATAATTTTGTATTTTGTATTTTCTTGCTTGTATATATTTTTGTTTGTGACTCGACAAATTCTTAAAAAAAAGTAAATGGAGATTAAAACTAAGGGTCCTTTCGAATTTCTGTACATATAAATTACTAGAATATCACTCAATATATTAGACATAGTCAACATACTGTACATATTCCACGTACTTTACAGTGTATAGTCTAGACATATCACATATTAGATTATTACTCTACACACGGATACACTTATTATTTCGAGGAAAAAAAAAGATGTTTTGGGGTTTTTTTTCCCTAAAGTATTAACCTTGGTCTATCATGGATTGCGACGTTTCTTTTAAGGTACAAAGTATTTAGAATGCCCCTGCGTAACTGAAATTTAATTTGAAAACGTTGCTAGAAGTATCTTCAGCAGTCACGAATTTTCTGCCTAAAGCAGCAAAACGTTTTCACTTCCGTAATCAAAATGGAGAGAAAGAGGGCGTTGTTTACTATTGGAGAGCTGACAGGGTATTTGACTAGTTTATCTTGTTGAAAAAACGATACGCAACTGCATACCGGAAACAATTATTGCGCACACTTTCCACGAAACTTGCTTTGAAAAGAACGCAAATGAGAATTGTCTATATAGAAACATAAAATCTTAACTCGTTGTACCAGACGTGCACGAGCATCAATAAATCACAAAATATTTGCATATAAGGAGCCGGACAAGTGGTGGAGTAATCCATGGCATTTGCAGCACTTGCACATACACTGTTTGCTACAAGGCAAAAGTAAAGCTTTGTTGAAAATTTTCTGCGGAGACGAGAGCAAGGAACGACTTGGAAGGAACATTCTTTAAGTCAAGGAATTATCAAGGGAATATCAAACCCTCTCTTTACAGAGTTTTTCGACTCGTTTTGTTTTTTCCTCTCCCATCCCGGTTTACAGACTTAGCTTTGCCTCAACTCTCTTCGGCATAAAAAGCCGTTATGACATTCGAGAGCTTTTTTCCCCGCCTTTTTTTTAGAAAAGAGACTACAACAGTGGTTGGCAAAACTTCCAAGACATTGTCTCCAGCGACTTCTGCATGGAATAATCCTGTCTCCGCGTTGGAGACCGTGCAGACGAAGAAACGAAGAACTCTTTTGCATATATTCAGAATGCTTCTCCTGTTTCCAGGACGGATTACATTGCACTAGGGAATTGTTCAGCACCGGGTAGAGTGTCTTGGAAAGAAGGAGCGGAAACGACCAAAGAAAAAAAAGGAAAAACATTCTCCGGAAAAAAAACTTTTCCAAGGCGTAACAAAAAACAACACGACAAGTGGGATTCTATTTCACATTAAGACTCGAATGAAGAGCAGATGGGAGGGAAAGTAAGAGGGCTGAAAACGGAAGAGGCTTTCTCTGAAATTCTCCAGTTTTGTCCGAGTCGCTTTTAGAGGCAGGAGTGATCTCTTCCGAAAGAACTATGCATGATGCGAATCCAGAAAGCAGAGAGAGATTCTCGACGAAAAATGAGTTTCGCTCGTGGACAAAATTAATCAAAGTCACACAGAATAGATATCTATAATCTTTGGGGCTTTCTCTCTTTCTTATATGTGTGTGTATATATATATATATATATATAGTTATGGCTATAGTGAGACCAGAATTCTCAATGCTTCCACAAAGTCCAAAGGAAGACTTGAGGAAATGAAAAACCTTTCAAGAGCAAATGTAATACAAGCAATATTTTATGTACATTTTAAAGAATTCTTTACGCATTTACTGTTTATGTTGTAAAATTTGGGTTTGTTAGTATAAGGGTGAGAATAATAGGTTACTGCTTTTTCTTCCGGGCCCTGCGATAGCGCAATGGTATCGTGTTCGCCTAGCGTGCGACTATCCCGGGTTCGATTCTCAACTGTGCCAAAAACAGTACGCTTACCGACTAACGGCTCATTGTAGTCTGGGAGTTGATTTGCTAGGCCTTAAGAGGTTCGGATTCCTCGAAAAACTGTAGGTCCCGGCGCAGCATCACTCTTGCTGACCTTGAACCATAAATCTCAAACGAAAGCTTATCCTTCTTCATCATCATACTATATCTTCCAACATGCCCTGTTCTCTCGTTAAAAAAATTATGCTACGGTAAAACCCCTCTTAACGGACATTTTTCATTTCCGGTCGGACAAAAATTCCGTTACAATAATATCCCACGTCTATGGTCACCCCTGTCTTAAAGATACATTTTCCATGTGTGTCCGTTAATGAAAGCTCTTATTGTATGTATATGTGCGGGCGTACTGAGTGATCCACAATAATCTCCCTGAAAGTAACAGTTTATAACTGGAGTTGTGATGATAAGCTCATATACTGGGGTTAATTCACTGGCGTACGCAGAAAATTCATGAAGGTGACAACAAAGCTACAATTTTATATGTATATATACACAATTTCATCGCAATACCAGGCCCTCCGAGAGGATGAGAAAGACCCGGGTCACTTTCTTTTGCGAGGTCCCCCTACCTTTAACAGGGCCGAGGACAAGTGTTATAGACCCCTGGGCGGTTTAGCAAATCGGACCCTCCTCCCTTCCCCAAACCTTGTCCATATTCCCCCAGGATAATTTTTCGTGCTGCGTTTAGGTGTATTTAATATAATAATAATAATTCTAAAAAAGGAAAGCTAAAAAGTTTTGCGCTGGGACCTTATGATAGAGGGGCCCCTGGGCATTTACCTTCCCCTTTCCATGGGCCTACCCTTTTTTGTGCAGCACATAGTAATATATAACAAACAGTTATTTCGACACTGGCGTAAGGTTTAAAAACACGACGTTTCGGGAGCCCCTTTAAGTGAAGGCAGACTGAAGAGATAGTGAAACGAGAGCCAACTGCTCCCTTTGTCAAGTGAAGGCATACAATGAAGAGTTAGTGAAAGTTCTAAGCTTAGGACTTTCACGAACTCTTCATTCTGCCTTCACTTGACAAAGGGAGCAGTTGGCTCCCGAAACGTCGTGTTTTTAAACCTTACGCCAGTGTCGAAATAACTGTTTGTTATGGAATCTCCTGGTGAAGCTCTGTATTGTTTCGATAGTAATATATAGCACAGGTGGCAAATTTGTATTTGTTGTTAGGATCGGCGTTTTACACAACAAATTAATCGCCAGATATCTTTCAAATAGGCGAAATTTAACATATTTAATACCTTTAGCTTGATCGATAACGGTAGAGGGAAGGTAAAGATGATGCATAAAGTCCATATTAAATTGTATTAATCAAAAAATTGTGCTTCTGCTGTTGTGGTATTTATATTAGTAAAAAAATGGAGGTTTCTGTAAAAATAGATAAAGAGATATTTAATTCGCAAAAGCAAAAAACGACTTATCATTATTATTATTATTATTAAGCGTTAGAAAACATACATTTGAAGTAGGTATACTAAAAAAAGAAAAACTTATAACGAAAGTATATTAATGAATATGAGTGGAATTTATTTTGCTGGAAAAATTATCGGGTAAAAGAAAAATTACACACATATCATAAAAAACCGACATATATATTTGATGTAGACATATCTGTATATTAAAAAAAACGGATACCTGATAGCTAAAAGCTTATCAACAAAAAGTCCATATCTTTGCATTTGCTTCTAAGCGTTCATAATGTGGTAAATACGCATGTCGACAAGGATTATTTGAGTGGATTTTGAGTATGAGAATCAATAAGCGGGAATAGTGACATACGTTCATTTATTTTAAATGAGAAAAAGCCAATTCCTATAAGTATGTAGATTCAAAATAAAAATAGGTGTATTTATATCATTTTTTAATATTTGGATGCGTTTTTCCGGATTAATAAATTCATAACTATCTTCTTCAAGCCCTCTAGTTTTTAAGATCAGACCAAATTGTGGCGTTTTAATTCCATTTCATGATACAGTTTTTTCCATATCGAAAATATCGTCGACACCATGTTAAACTAACTGATCCATAAATTTGTCAATTTTGACCTGAGGACATTTTCGAGGTCATTTACTGATCAGTTACGCTCTGACTACAATTCGAAGGTGTAGTGGTAACCTCAATAGAAATAGTTTATGTTTACATGCAAATGTAGTGCAATCATTTGTATGAAAGATTACAAGTCAAAAACTTTTTGGGTTAATAATGTTTGCAACGTAGTTTGTTGACTTTTAAATTTGATTTTCTATTAAATATTTTTTAAACTTCCGTTTGGGTTTAGAGTTTTTTAGTTCAATTGGTAATTCATTCCATATTTCTAAACCATAGTAATTTATATCTTTTCTGTAATTAATTCTTATTGTTTTAGTTTTAATGTCTTTTTTGTTCTTTGTGTTGTAGTTGTGGTTTTGTTTTGTTATTTCAATTATTTCTATATGTTTTTCTTCATGTATTCATTCATAAATAAATTGAGATACTTTAAATTTGTGAATATTGTCGATGCTTAATATCTGGGTGGTTTGTTTTTATTTTGTTTTTTTAATTGAAACTGAGTTTTCTTTTATTATTTTTTTAAATGAGCTATTTAGTATATTATTTAATTTAGTTAGACGTGTTTTAGATAATTTACCCCCATACTATATTCCCCTATAATAGATTACTATAGATCATTGAATAATAAATATTTATTTTAGATGAAGTTGTTAATGAATTGTTTAATGTTGTTAATGTTTCGTTAATTCTTCTTATTTTTTTAATTGATGTTTCCATGTCATTATTCCATAGTAAATTCCCTTGTAAGTTTATTCCTAAAAATTTTCATGTTTTAACCTTTTCAATCTTTTGGTTATTAATTATTATTTAGTTTTCTGGGTTGTTTATTTTTTTAATTATGACTAACATTAATGTTTGCATGAAAAATAATGTATTTATTTTTTTTCCGTATTTATTAATAGTTTATTGTCGTTAATCCACTGTTGAATAGCTTTGACTTTGAATTTTATTTCATCTAACATTAAATCGATGTTTGTTCCACTTATAATCCAGTTAATATTATCAGCGAATAAAATCAAATTATTATCTATGTTCATTAAATCGTTGATTGCTAGTAGAAAAAAAGTGGTTCTAATATTGTTTCTTGTGGTACACCTATGTTGTTAATTTTTTTTCAGATAACGTATTGTTAATTTTTACTATTTGGTATCCATCATTTAAATAATTGTCAACCAAATGAAATATTTTTCCTCTTATTCCTATATTTTGTAATTTTATTTTTAATATGTTTCTATTTATCAGGTCAAATGCCTTACTCAAATCGGGGTAAAAACTATAGATGATTTCCTTATTACCTAATTTTTGTTGTATTAAGTTTATATTTCTTAATAATAGATTTTCAATTGATTTATTTTTGGGGAATCCGTATTGATTTGAGTGATGTATGAATGGTATGTATAATTCGTTCACGAAAAGTAGTCCGATGGTACCGTTAGAAATAAGGGGAGCTGACGTCACAAAGGGCATAGCCGATTCCAGCAGAGGGAAGGACGTCATTTCAGAACTGTTTTTTAGCGAACGTTTGTCTGCGCCAAAAACCAGTTCTGAAATGACGTCTTCCCCTCTGCTGTAATCGGCCAGGCCGTTTGTGACGTCAGCTCCCGTTATTTCTAACGGTACCGTCGGACTACTTTTCGTGAACGAACTATAGTAACTTTTATTTACGCTTTTAGTTGACTGTATTAAAACGTAATGGCAGTGAATATTTGAATGCGGGTTCCTTGGAACAAGAAATTTGCTGATTTGTTAGTGAAGTGTGTGGTGTCAACACTATCAAAAATTCTTCCTGCAATATGTTGTCCGCGATCGACCTGTTGTCCATACCTTATACATAATATGTACTGTAGCGAACGGGTTCAGGGGATTTTAAAAAGGGGAGTGAGCGTTTTCGATTAAAGGGGGAGAATTCTCATAAGGAATTTTATTCCACAACTAACAATATTTTGTAGTTTGGTGGAGGGTTAACACACAAAACCCCTCCTTGTACACGCCTTGTACTGTATATATCCGCTATGTATGCTGTATGGGTATAAAATATTCTTTTATATAATTATATTTGAAAAAAAAAAAAAATATATATATATATATATATTTTAGCTTTAGGTAAAATTTTAGTAGAGATTTCAAATAATTGGGGGACAACTAAATTAAAATTAGGGGCTATATGACATGTATAAAAAACGCGTGTACAATGCAATATATACGTAGATAATTAAAAAGGTAAAGAGATAATTCTGATATATTTCATTGTCATTATTTCAGGTAGAGGTAAACTGTGCGGATGGGATATATATGAACACGTGTTAGAAAAACCTGATCATGCTCATTACACCAACCTTTTTCTCATTCAAACCATAGCCTTACAAAGATGGATACTCTAAACTCATCAATTTCATCATTGAGAAATGGCTTTCTATAATTAGATTTTTATGGGAGAAGAACACCAAATTTGATGAAATTCATCGAAGAGTGGTGGTACAGTATGAAAACGGGCACCTGTCTCAGGGAATGAATAGATTAGTTGAAGTACGTGAAGATCGTGATGCTAAAATGCATGTCCAACGAAAACACTTAAATAAAACGTATAGAAAATTACTTAAAAGTGTGCACTTCCATTAAAATAACATAAAATGTGCAAATACATTTTTTTTTCCTTTAAACTTCTGCAACAGAATTATATATTTAAAATGATCATGTGAGATAAATCTCTTTTTTACCCTGATTCCAAAGATATTACGTCAATTATCAGCGAATAATAAACAGAATTTTCTCGTGTTGCAATTGTATTTCCATATTTAGCAATTTAACATGCGGAGAACTATTACGATCAATACGCATTATCGTAAATTGAACGTAATATCTGAATATTTAATTTTATTCATTGAAAAAAAAAATTAATAATTTCAATTCATTGAAAATTTTTACGTTTATGTCCTCTTTTTATAATTACGATTAGTTCTGAAAAAAAAACCAGTAATACGATGAAGAACGAAAAGGCCAATTTAATGTTAATTTTTGAAATGAGTAGAAATTGCGTTTTATGAAGACTAGCATTTTTTAACTAATGACGTATAGATGACTCTGTGACATGTGACAGGATAAAAATAGATTTCGCTGAAAATGATTTCATTTGTCATTTAAAAAGCAGCAAATATCTGTACATTCTTTGTTGTCCATTGAATGGACATTATCCTGATTCTAAATCATTTTTAGATTGGTTACTTTTTAAATTGGTTGCCTTGGAGAGGGGGAATGACCAAATGCACAAGTCCTCCTCGGCGGATGTGTTAATATTTGGGTATCCAAAGTAACTGGTGTTGGTGACAATAAGTATACAGGAGAATCGTTGGCGTACGCACGCAGTACCTAAGGGTACGGTAAGGGTATGGTAAGGGGGAAGTTATACATGCTTATAAGGGAGTTACGGAGCTGCAATTCTATATATTCATATGTATATGCTGTACGTATTACTGAAGCGGCAAAAGTCATGGGATACCTCTCTAATATCGTGTGGGAGCTTCTCGAGCATGGCGTAGGGCAGCAACTCGAGCATGGCGTAGGGCAGCAACTCGACGTGGAATGGACGCAATTAGTCGGCAGAAGTCATCAGGAGAGATGTTCAACCATGCTGTCTCGATAGCCGCACATAATTCCATGGTTGTGGTAGGTGCTAGATCTTATGCACGAATGGCTCTTTCGATCGTATCCTAGATATGCTCTATGGGGTTTGTGTCTGGCGCTTTAGGTGGCAATCATGTGCTGGAACTATCCTGAATGCTGCTCAAACCAGTCACGAACAATATGGGCACGACGATGCAGAGCATTATCATCTTGGAAGATACCTTTGTCATTTGGATAGATGTATAAAAGGCTGAAAATGGTCAATAAGCAGCTAAACATCATGATTTCCTGTCAATGACTAATTCACTTTGATCAGAGGACCCAATGCATGTTAAGAAAACACTCCCCACAACATTATGAAACCACACTAGTTTGCACAATGCCTTGCTGATAGGTTGGATCCATAACCTCATGGTGTTTCGCCTCACCCGCACTCAACCAACAACTGGAAACGTGACTCATCGGACCACTCTACCTTTTTACAGTCATCTAGTGCCCAATGCATGTGATCTCGTGCCCAGAAGAGGCGCTGACTCCGATAATCTGCTATGAGTAAAGGCCCTCGTGTCAGTCTTCCGCTGCCATATCCCATCAATGCCAAATTTTGCTTCACGGCCCTCAGAGACATGCCTCTAATGCATCTCTCATTGAATGTGACAGTTACTCAGTGTCGTTCGTCTACTCGCACGGACGCTTTTGGTCAGACGTCGCTGGTCTCGATCATTTAGCAGACGTGGACGGTCACTGCGTTGTTCCTTGTGAGAAGAAATGCCTCCCATAAAGTACTTTTGATAAACCCTTGATATGTCGGGCGAGAAATTCGAAAGATTGCAACAACTTTTGAAATGCTATGCCCCATGCGTCGAGCTCCAACAATCATTCCACGTTCCAACTTGCTTAATTCTTGTTGGGCAGTTATTATCACGTTAGTCAACGTTTTACAAGACATTTAAGAGTTCAACAGACAGCACTGATACAACCAGCCGACTCTTTATACCCTCTTAACGAGATGCGAGCTCCACTTGTAAATTTGTATACTGCTATCCCATGAGTTCTGCCAATTCAGTGTATACAAAATTTCATCGCAATGGGAAGTTACAACCTCACCAGTATCCCCCTGCGTACGCCAGTGAGAATATAAAAATTTGAATTTAAAATCCTAGGTACTAAGTAAGATTCAGCAAAAGTAGCGTACTAACTTTGTATATAGGCGATTAAAAAATACTTCGCATGATTCAACCATCTTAAAATGCTTACATAGGCTTCATAATGAAGTACACAGTATACTTACAAAAGCAAAACATGAACATGTAAACAAAATACCGAAGGCAATTCGTTTATTAACCGCGCAGAAAACCAGAGTTTGAATTCAACTGGTAGCAAATGCTTTCATTTTTTCCCTTGACAATCTGCATTTCAGGATTTGCCTTCTTAGATGACAAGCGGTAGGATCCCACGCCGGAGCTTAACAAAAAGTGTTAAGCTCCGGCGCTGTCTGGTCACAACTATCCTTGCGCCCACAAAAAGAATTTTAACATTGCTTTTCCCAGCTGAAACTTAAAGGACATCAACACTGGAAACGTTCAATTGATGTGGCAAAAACCACTTAAAAAACAATAAATAAATAAATAAATAAATAAATTTCTGCTTCAAGGAAAGGATATTTACTGATTTTTCTATACAGGTTTTCTGTGAGCTGAATCCATTCGGTACGAATGGCTATTGTAAGATTCAATACTTCCATTAAGTATATATATTCATCTGGCGTACATAATGACCACCCAATGCGTACTACAAGTATAAAAGGTGCAAAAACGCTCTTTCCCTCCTCACTTCTGCTTTACTTAGCATTGAGAACCGAAAAAAATCAATTGTTCCCGGGTGATTGTGTGGTCAACTTCGCCCAGTCAACATTCGGAAAAGACTCTTCAAGGGCGTGCGAATTTTTACACCCTCTGGGACACAGTCCTCTTGATGTGACCGCGATTTGCAGGGTGTGCTACAATTGGCAGTATGGCGAGAGTTCGCCGACAGCATTAAAGTTCAAATGTACATTTATTTATAACGCGGAAAACAGCGCCAAGGTATCCTAGCATTTGATTGTCTAGAACGATGTAAGTGAACTAATTCAGCATAATTAATTATGAAGAATTGAAGGCGTTGTGTCGATTGAGAGGACTTATTTCCTCACGCCGTATTTTTAGTGAAGCGATTATACTCGCCCGGAATAAACTCAGACATGCTAATATAAATTCAACGTTGTTATTCAGCTTAGAGATGAAAACCATGTCTCAAAAGCGATAATTTATTGGCCAAAATAAAGCTTCGGGCCTTTTAACGTAATACATGGTGAAATGTTTAATTAAGACTAAAGTTTACCAAACTTGTTGAAGATTTTAACAAATGCTGCTAATTTTATGATGTGAGAATCTTTGTTGAAATGATGAAAGATAAATGTCAAAACTTCGTCTTGTCTTAAACGAGCGTTTAGAAAGATACAAAAAGCGTTTTAACACAATATTTTTATAAAATTTCAGAAAATACAGCATTTTACTTTTAACAGTCAACAGTACCTACCTAATATGATATTAATTAATTTACATTTATCTCTTAAAAGAAGGACTTCTCATTATTGTAAAAACCTGCTGTAGACATTAAACGAATAATTGTTTTAGAACAAATGAAGCAAAAATTTAAAATTTCTTTTGAATTTTAAGTTCAAATCGAGATATATATTTGTAGATCTCGAGCGAGCTGAATCTTATTCTTGTGTAATATTAGTCATCGAAATCTGGACGTCGCAGTATAATGTAGATTCTTATTCATATACTAAAACCTATCTGGATCGGAATACAGAGAAATTATATAAAGGCCGTACTATTATTATTATTATTATTATTTTATAGCAATACTATGGTGGCATGTTAATAAGGTCTCTTAAAACCACCCTAATTACTAAGCCATATTAATAAATATAAGCCATATTGAAGTAATATATATATATAAACTATATTATTTATATTTTATAATACAATAATACAATATATATTGTATAGTAAATAAATGTATTATATAGAGGAATACAAACTACATTGCGAAATATGAACTAAAAAAAGAATAAACAAAAAAAAATGCAGACCTCATTTTAGAAATATAGATTGACAGATTGATCCTAAATCACAAGCTGTAAAAGTTTAAAAAAAAAAATATATATATAACACAGGTTATATATGTTTTAGTTGTTCGTTCCACATCTGTACAATGGCTCATCTTGAACGGGAGCGACGGTTCGGCGTGACCCCCGAATGGTGGCACATTTATCAACAGCCAAATTTACTGCCATTTGAATTAGCGGTCGTTAAGGCCGTAGATTTGCAAAAACAGTCCGACGTTAACAATAAATCAAACAAGTGTCTGTCTTACATTTTCCTCTAAATACATTAGATGAATTAGAATTTCAGATAATGATTCGCGAATAGCAAAATTTGAATAAGTCGCTTAATTTGTGTAACTGGATCAATCCCCAACCATTGCACATTTTTAGGCTACCAGATAACGTCTCTCTTGACCCGTCCAATCTCTACCATTATCCTACCCCACGAAAATCCCCCACCAACCCCGTCTCTTTCGATTCCTTTTCCCGACCTTCTACATACGACTCTTACTCTGGAGTGGGGAATTCGATGCTAATTGAATTGAATTCCCCCCCCCAAGAAGCATGCCATCACCCCCACTTTCGATTACACGCCTTTTACACTTTCAGCAATGATGAATAAATGATAAACTTCTTTTTCAAGGGGGAGGATTCGACCATTTGGTCCTCTTTTCGGGGAAGGAAAAGCATTCTCTCTCCAGTTGCTTCCCCGCCCCCTTTTTTCTTTCAACACCTACTACGTTGAGAACATTTTATTTAATTTATTAAGCCCATAGAGGGTTTTTGTTCAGTTTGTTTTATGCCAAATAACTATATAATACTTCAATGGGAAGTCAATAGGATCTTCTATCCCTTTAAAGGGGCCTAATGTGTTTCTAAAAGCCAAATGCATCAGCCTTCTCGGTATGGATTCCCCGAGGGTAAAAACACCGTGTTGTATGACCCGCCTGTATACTTGAATCGCAGAATATGCACTGGTTCCAGCTATGACTATTAGAATTGAAAAAAGCCATACTAAAACCTCTTCGAAGCTAATCTTATGAAAGTACGATAGCGGATAGGTATGTTGGTATTTTGATACACCGAAAGAAGTATATCATATGAACCTTATTATGTGTTAGCTCTTCATAATTGGCAATTATAAATTACATCAATGATATTACTCAAGACCGTAGCGAGAATTTAATTTCGTGGTGGTTCAAAAAATTTTATACCATGTATCGATACAATCATAGCATGCAAGGCCGTAGCCAAGTCCCATTAAAAATTTAGTTTCGGGGGGAGTACCCGTCCCTAAGATCCCCCTCTGGATACGGGCTTGATGTTACTAGTTGTTTTTCTTATTCTGGCGCTAAAGTTTCTGGTAAAGGTACAACCAAAGAGTTTGTAAGGCACCAAGGCAATGTGTATTTCGCGCAAGGCCTAATATTCAAAAAATTTCCAAACCTTTAAAAAAGGGATGCTTTAATAAAAAATTAAGCCAGATTAAAGGTAAACTAATTTGTAGGTGCAATTAATTTGAAAACTCTTAAAAAGACTGAAAGTAACAAATAATTCTTATAAATTTAAATCAGTAAAACTTAAGCTCTTACCAATTTAGTGAGGAAAACATGCTCCCATCAAATTAGTTAAGAGCGGTTTGTTTTAATTGTTGTTTCCTTAGCAATATATGAAAAAAGATCTTGCAAACTCTTTTTACAAGCTCTCGTCCACTTTTATTGATTGAAGTACAACGAGTTCTCATATAAACCCACTTTAATCAAATTAAGTGTAATAAGCTCTTATATAAATCCACTTTTACCAAATTAAGTGTAATTAGCTCTTATATAAATCGACTTTTATCAACTTAAGTGAAATAAGCTCCTACGTTGTCAACTCTTCTTAGCTTAATTGAAAAAAAAAATGAAACGTAGTATAAGAATACTTATGAAAACACATGGCATATTACAGAATGCGTCCTCATCAATAAATAGGCCATGCGTGGGGGTGAAACCAGATTTAAGCCTATGGATTAACACTAGAAAAAAGAAGAAAGTGCGAGGGTGCCGATAGAACGGTGTTCTGCAGCGTCAGAGAATGGACGTCCAATGATTAGTTTCTCGTTTCTGTAATTGTCCCTGGACTGCTCTCCCTCAAAGGATTTTCCCTCGTTGCAAAGGATTTTAGGAAATTCTATGTCCAACACGTGTAGAGCTATTATCGTAATGAAATGGGAGGTGAGGTACAGCATGTGCACGGCGTAATATCCCACCCTACCATACAGCAGCATGACAGACTTGCGCTCACAATCCCACTGTGGGGCAACACCGTTTACCATGAAGAAGAATAAAGCCGGGAAAGCGTTCTTTACACAAAGGGTAAAAAATGAATCATATTTCTCCAGATAGTGCGAATCTAGAAACCAATGAAAAATACTAGAAATTTGTAAAATAATATAATAATAAAAAAAGGCACGAATTCGAAGAATTATTGTCGAATGTGAGAAAAACACTATTTTGAAACAAATCATCACAAGTGTTCTCTCTCCTCATAAAATCATATTCTACTCTTAGACTGTGCCTTTAAAAGGGGAAAGTTTTTCATAATTAAAAAAAAATAAAAAACAGGGTACACACTCTTTTACTTCAATCAAAAAATACATGAAATAATATTCTTAAAGTATACGTGTTAGGTAATAGACTACTACTAAACACAAATACAATGATGATAAAGCATACAATTAAAAAAGTGAGAAAATACACATTAAAGACATAAGAATCCTGTCTTCTGAAGTGAGCAAGTAAGGAAATAAACAAGTAGTAATTCATATATTTATACTTTCCTAGCTCATTGGGATCAGTGCATTCGGTCTTAATTAAGATTCAGGAAAGTCAAACGAAAACTAGGAAAGGGAGTATTATTTACAGTTTATATTAAAGGTATAATTTACAGATAAAAATGACCTGATGTAAAATAAGACGTAAGGAAAAATATACCTTTTCCAAAATAAAAATTTCTCATAACAAGTAAGTACGTACGTGTATATAAATGCTTTTTTTTCCAGTAGTATATAAATATGCTGCAAGAGAATATTTCGAGGTACGGCTAATATATGTACACATATTCTTTATAAAATAAAAGCACTATATGTCGCTGGGTTTACGCTGGTTTAATAGAGTAGCAAAGTAAAGATGATAACTATACTTTAATTCGTTAAATAATCCGCTAGCGATAGTAATTGTTGACGAATTTGTTTCTAAAAAATTCAGCTTTAATAAATTCAGTTAAGTGAACTTCTTTAGCATTTTTTTTTTAGTTTATTGCACTTGTTATTTGAAAAATCAAGTTGAAAACGAATTTTTTTTTCTCTCCCTTCATAGGCGTACGTAGAAATTTCATAAGAGGGGATTACAGAGCTACAACTCATATATTCCTATGTTAAATATACAAAATTTCATTGCAATGGGAGGTTACAACCCCCATCAACACCCCCTGCGTACGCCAGTTCCCCCCTCTCTCTATGCATATATATATATATATACATATCCTCATTTCCTCTCTTTTATATATATACAATCAGCCCCGTATATATGAACACTGATAGCTCAAGCAAACATGATTCGATTGCGCAAGCACTTTTCTTTTATCCGGGAAAACAAATACACGGCTACATACAAATACTTTATATACTGAAAGGTCCTAGTACATGATGTAGAATATACTAGGACATTAAATATTGAAAATACTGTATACAAAAATAAAAGTTAAGCAAACCTATGTATTTTTTAATGAAAGAAAACGTGTAAACTTGCATAAATGCGCTGTTTTATTCATACCGAAAAAAATCTGTCAAATTTGATTATTTTGTCTTGGATCTTGCTGGGCATTTATCTAATTTTTCTTCCATTGCATAATGCGAATTATAGTTGTTTCTTTGTTTGAGCGCACTGATTTTCATGCTAAGAGTGTCTAGTCAATTATTCGGAGATGTTCCGTGGAGATATCTGTTAAAACGGGGAAGTTATCATTGATCCTATGGGAATAATTTTGATTCTAATAGATTTTACTCATATAAGCGATGTATTCGATTACCTGTGATTTGACTAAGTGGGACGACTTAAATTTCAACATTTAAAAAAAAATTAAGAAGCATTTAAGAAATTAAGTAATTACATTTCGTTAATTTATGCTATAGAAAAATCAGCGCATATTTGAGCAGCGAGATTTATTTAACAAACTATACCTGATCTAAACACGAAAGAACAAATGATCAAAATCAGTGGAGAAAATGATCAGAAATCGATCTACTTATGCCACAGATTATTTCGGCAAATATCCATCAAATAACTATAAGAATCGATTAAACTGCCAATTTCACTGCATGTGGCGTTTACGCGAGTGATAAAAAAATGCTCTATCTTTAATTTGCAGAAAAAGTCGGGGGAAATTGAAGTCAGGATTGGGAAAGTCACTCTGAAAGTACTCGAATTCTAGTTCCCCAAACGTCTTTTGAAAGACATAGACGACAAAAGCCTCAGGGTCTGTGGTAGAAGTAATAACTCAAGATAAATCTCAGTACGGTGTATATTCATGTCCCGTTTTCAGAACAATATACTTGCACGTGATCTTTACTCGCTTGAGAAGTGTCGAAGAGCTTTAAAATGAAATTTTATAGCCCGAAGCTTAACGTAAACCTGACTCTTGTGGAAAGTATCACTCAAGCGTTACAGCCCAAGGCGTTTAATATCGTCAAACACCAATGTCCTGCACTCCCACGAAAAATGTGTTTACAATGTTTGTTGAAACGCTTAATAATACAACTATCACCACCATATATTTATTGCGGTTTTCAATGAGTTTCTAAAAATTGTACCAGGCTCTCGCTTTCATTATGAAAGAAAGCTACGCTACCCATAATTCCATTTTCCCGAGCCATCTGAGGCGCCTTCGCTGCTGTCGAAACGGATTGAAATATTCTGATGACGCAATAGAAACCAAATTGAAACGTTGAAAAATCAAACTTTCAGAGATTTACAAATTTGTTTACAGGGAAGCTCTTCGAAGAAGAAAAAAGTTACGAATTATAATATAGGTATACATTCACAGTAAACTTTTCCACCGGTCGTGGGGGGCGACTAAAACCAAAAATAAAAGGAGATAAACTCGAGAGAATAAAAACAAAACAAGATATATAAGTTTAAAAGAGCGGAAATAAAACAAGGCAAGGAATGAAAAACAAAGACGGAAATACGAAAAGCAGAAATAAAAACGATAGTACAATGAACAAGCAAAAGGAGAATACTTATTTCTACAAGAACAGTTTTGTAATGTTTCGGAAACTATTTTTTTTTTTTAAATCAAGATAATTAATTGTTAAAAATTCAACGTATTTTCGTTTCAAGTTTTCTTTCTAGATTAATATATAATAAAAAATGCTATAAATTTTAATGAAGGTTTCAGTTTATTCCAAACGTTACCTCCCAAAACTACTTGGCGGGTGATCTGAGATGGGGCCATCAGTTTAACGTGACTTTCGAAACACGAAGTTTCCAAACAACCAAGATTACTGGGTTAGAACCCAACCCAGAGAATTCAAAATGCGTACCGATAGGCAGTGGAACATGTAGCTTTACGTAAAAATCGAATTGAGCTTACATAAACACTCAGTGACAAAATTACTACGACCATCGGATTAGTATTTCGTTGAACCATTATCACTTCCTAATACGGTCTGAATTCTTCTAGTCATGCATTCCATTAATGCTCGGTACATTTCGTGGAGTATTTTAGCCAAAATGCGATGAATTGAATCTTCCAATTCTCCAAGGTTTGAAGGCAACGCAGCCATTTGTTTGATTCTCCTTTGGACCTCATCCCACGTATGCTCAATGAGATTTGAGAGGTCATTGCAGCAGAGAAAATTCTTCGTCATGCTATCCAAACTATTCACGTACATGTGAGCAATATGACATGGAGCATTGTTCAACTGGAAGTATTCATTTTGCCTTTTTAAGATAAACTATCAACATTACTGGGTGGACTAAATCGGCTATGACAGTGTTTCTCAGACTGGGGTCCGCGGATCACTAGTGGCCCGCGAAGACTTATCAAGTGGCCCGCAGGGTCGTTAACGAATTTAAAAAAGAAAAAGAAAAAAGAACTAGAAATTAGCGGCGTATCTATAATTTAGGTTCGGACGAGATTTAAGAAATTTCTCATAAATATTACTTGTTATAAACGTTACTTTACGGCATTTTGTGAAAGATTTGAATCCTCTGAATACACCCATGCTGTCTACATTGCTTATTATTATTTTATTAAATTAATGATGTCATTTTCATTATAAATTTGACAAAATAAGATCATAACTGACACTCTCCTTATCAAATAGTGTTACTCTAAAAATTATTTTGTTTCAGGTGGGTTTGGAAATAAACCCATATTTTAAAAACATGGTCGAAGGTTTTATAAATTTTCTGCCACAAGCTGACGTTTTTTCAAAAAGCTTAAAATTAACTTAAATTACATATATGTAAAAGATAATTTGATAGCGTGCAAATTAGATTTATAAGTAAAACT
>QLNU02015360.1:166558714-166589628 GCA_006491805.2 Dysdera silvatica | reverse complement strand
GTAAACAGTTTTGTTTGCGTTTTTGTGGCGCAAGGACAGCAACGATCCTGCTGTGTCGGAACCTACAGTTTTCAGAGAAACCCGAATCTCTTAAGGCCTAGGGAACCAATCCTCGGACTATAGTGAGAAGTTAGTCGGTAAGCGTGTCCCCCTCCCCCCACACACTGCTTAGGAGCCGAATCCAAGTTATCGACTCGCTACGTTAACACATTACAAGCTTTACTTTAAAAAAAAATAGTATTTCTACCGTCATTTATCGCCATATATCAGGACAAAAACGGGTCTATAAAAGTAAGTACAACGTCTTCAAGACCACGTTGCAACAACGATTCGGCAAAACCGCGCGATTACACATAACACACCGATCCTCATATGGGAATCTTTAAAGAAACGGTGGGTCACATTATCAGCCTTCTCAGAACATCGTCTTAAATACACCTTGTCGTAGCATGACAACGCTAGGTCCCAGCAATGCCATAACGGATGACCTTGCACGTTTGCAGTTCAGAGGGGTGAGTTTACCACCACCACCCTATGGCATGGATCTTGCACCCAACTATTTTCATTTGCTCTCGAAACTGAAAGAGTATCTCAGAGACCAAAACTTCAGTTTCGATGACGAAGTTCAGGCTTCTGGGCACTAGTTTTAGGAGAGGGAAAAAGGATTTTTTGAGGAACGGAATTCAGAGACTTGTAACAAAATGGCGTAAGTGTATTTAGGTTGTAGGATGCTATGCGTGGAAAAATAAATACACTTAATTTTTATACATATGTGTAAATAAACTCTAAACGCATATTTATATCTCTTGTGTTTCACTTAAATATCGCCGTTTTCTCAAACTCATTTAGTCGAAAGTCAAACTTTTCAGTATATCCTCGTGTACGAATCCGGATATTTTCAGTTTTTTAAAAGAATATATTAAATGCACGTGAGGGGTGATGGGATTGTAATCCCTATTGTATCGAAATTTTGAATATGTGGAGAGATTCAACTCCCTTTTATGAACTTTTGGCTTACGCCTATGATTAGCAGAAAGTTCATAAGGGGAGTTACAGAGCCGCCAACTCCATATATTCAAAATTTATTTATTGGGAGTTTATTGGAGCCAGAGAAACGAGATAATTTTTGAAATCCATGGATTTTTTTTTTTCTGTGTTATTTAGATCATCAAAAGGAGTTAAACTGCA
Organism: Dysdera silvatica; assembly: GCA_006491805.2. Lineage (NCBI taxonomy): Eukaryota > Metazoa > Arthropoda > Arachnida > Araneae > Dysderidae > Dysdera > Dysdera silvatica. Next base: position 166,588,440 of record QLNU02015360.1, on the reverse strand, counting down.
CAGCGTATATATAGCATATTCAAATTTGTAGCCAGCTGAAAATAAATATACTTTGTGACTTTCCCGATAACTTCACAATCTCTTTTGTTTTTCAATCAGATTAAAAAATTTATGTTTCTAAATCTCGCTACCTTATAAAACAGAATTGATTGAAATTATAGTTGGATGTTTTTTGACTAAATAAACCAAAGCAGTTACCCCAGACACGACTTTTACTTTTTACTAACACAAACACACCACATGAAAATACCACACGTATAACATTTAACTTAAAACCGGGGTTTATCCGGAATTCATAAACTGGGGTCTTCAAGATTTTCAGTGGGGTGGGGTGTGGATTAGATTTCATTACGCTATTTTCACTAAATACACTGTGTATTTAGAGTTTATTAAGGGGTGTATCAAAAAATCTTCAGGGGTGTTGGGGTGTGTGTGTATAAATCCTTGCTTAAAAGGGTTACTAAACCATGAGTTACCAATAAAAAGAGATAATTATGATTTTGTCAGACGCGGTAGAATAGAAAGCCAACAGGTTCCTAAGCTCATATAATGTAAAAAGTGAGGTCTCGACTTACCATCTGATTGGATTGGCAGTCCCCCCCCCCCACTATGTGAAAGTAAACTCATCAGCAACGATAGGTGCACGGACCTTTTTAGGCTCATGGACATCAAAGGCAAACAGGGTTCTACACACGTTGAGGAAAAAATTCCCTGGCTTTTCCAGGTCTTTTGGCATTTTTTTTTTTTTTTTTTTTTACAACCTATGACTTTTCAAGGACTCTTTGGCATTTTTGGCAAAATTCCCTGACTAAACACATATGAAATGTTCAGCTGAACTTTGGTTAAGGGGGAAATCGTTTCACATTTGTGGGAAATTCAACTATTCAAAACGGAAGTTAAAACGGTTTCCTGACTTTTCCAGCTTTGACCAAAAAATCTCGTTTTTCCCTGATCTTTAGGGAGGATCTCAAATTCCATGACAATTCCAGGTGCGTGAAAACCCAGAGTCAAAAGTCTTTCAAGGTTAATCTTCACTGGGTCCCCACACACGTTTGAGAAAAAAAAAACTTCCCTGACTTTTCCAGGTCTTCTGCATTTTTTTGGCAAAATTCCCAGACTAATTACAAATAAAACGTTCGGCTAAACTTTGGTTAAAGGGAAAATTGTTCACGTTTGTGGGAAATTTAGCTATTCAAAACGGAAGTTAAAACGGGTTTCCGGACTTTTCCAGGTTTGACCAAAAAAATCTCGTTTCTCCCTGATCTTTACAGACGATCTCAAATTCCCTGACAATTTCAGGTTCTCCAGGTGCGTGGGAACTCCGAGTCAAGAATCTTTTAAAGCTCATATTTACTGGACAGCAAGACATCGTACGTCCGAAATAAAGCGTTCGGTGGGCGAAGAGGAAGGGGAAGAAATTATCTGCTTTACGAGGTGAATCTATGAAGTTGTAGAATATGCATAATATATATATATCGGGTATGCAATGGCGGATCCAGGAGTGAGAGGTTAAGACAGGGTAACCAACTGCCCCGTATTTTCCGGGTTTTTCCGTATTTCAGCTGATTTTTTTTTCATTTTCCTGACTCCCGTATTGACATTCTATTTCCGCAGTATATTTCATGGACCATCAAACATCGATTAACTACGACCGTAGCCGTACCGAGTTTTTAAAATTTGTACAAGAAAATCAAAAAATGCTTGGTGATGCATCATCAATGAACAAATACATGTAGGTTAGAAGTGTGAAATATGTAAATTTATAACTAATGTTACAATGTAACACTACACAGAATAAACGAAAAAAGTCAGCCCAGCATTTTTGGCGTAGTATTATCCTTCTAACAAAACTCAATTACACTACGCCTAAAACGTTGAACTTATTTTCTTCAGTTACACGTAAATTTGTATTCCATATTGTGACCTGTATACGGCTACTTCTTTGTTTTCAACAATATTATATGTGACATATGACAATACTACATAAAATGTAGATTAATTGTTTTGTTTAGTATTCATTTCATGAACATTTGCTGCAGTGACGCTGTTCTGATTGATATAGATATATAGATGGATGGATGGACGGACATAAATAAATAAATCGCTCAAAAGTTGCCGCCTTCCATAATGTCCCTTGATTTAGTCCTTGTCGCAAACAGGGGCGGACTTGTGACCGGCCTCCCAGGCCGGTGCGCCCTCATGGGTTACATGACTCGTGCCCTTCGATGACCTAAGGTATGCGCTCTTTGAGAGGACGCATGCCGGCCTTGGTCGCAACGAAATCTTCCTTAAATTCGCAGACAATAGTTGGCAACACAGGGTTAAGGTCTCCCTATTATCACCGTTAAATCACACACTCTTTGAATAAAATAATGTTTTGACAGCGTTTATCAAAGCCTAGTCCTAAAAAATTGGAACCGCAACCGCACATACACATATCGCATTTATAAATGCCCCATTATATAAGCATCACAACATTTGGCCGGCGCAAAAACTATTAAAAATGGGAAACAACTTTTACAAACCCAGAAATACACGGTTTTCAGCAACGATCAGGTAATGTACAGTACCATTCGGCATGCTAGTTTAGTATTAATATAGTGTTGTTCGGTAAAGAAAGGCTCGTAAAAAACCTTTTATTGTTAAAAGCTTGTTGAAACAAAATCTGAAGTATTTTCGGAGACCAATTTCTAAAGAATCTCAAATGCAGAAAATCCTACTATTTCAAGGAGTGGGAAGGCACTTTAACTCTATGCTGCTGTGCATCCTAAAATTATAGGGGCTCTTCGAAAAAGGATTTCCAGCAAAAACAAGGGATTTCTACCATCTTCCCATTTAGAAGAGCTTTTCGTTTCGGGGACTTACTTTTAAAAGGTATTACCTCAGAAAAGATACGTTTCTTATCATTGTTTACGGCTAGAAGCATTTTATGTTCTGGAATTATGAACATCTTTAATCGAGATGGTATTTATTATAAACTGTAGAACTAATACTACATACACCACACAAAATGCAATAAAAAATAAAGCGAAATAATCGCCTCATCACATGCGCGGTAAAACACGAATCAGACTAACATGATATACATTTTGAATTACCGTTTTGGGATTTTGTAACGCTGGGGGGAAGAAACGAAAAGAACGAATGGGCTAAATACCCGTCTCTTTTCGGTTAAGTGCGATGTAAGTGTGTTTAGTGTTTCCAAATGTCTAAATAGTGTATTTGGTATTAATCCTGTTACCCATAGGGCTAGCAGTATAATATTACCTCCGAGGGCACCTCATGAAGCCGCTAGAACAGAAGTTTGGAAGGAGTGTGTAAGAAACTACAGGGGCTAAAATTCGTTAATATTTTGATGGTTTATTTATATTAACTATTACTAACAAGTACATAATTAGTCATACACATTCTGCATGCATGATTGTAATAAACTTATGTACAGAATGTGTGTGGTACATATTAATGTTTATAGCACAATGTTATCACATTGTCTAGTATGTGTTGTGTACAGATTATACTGAATGTGTATTATATATTAATTATGTAACTCAGCAACGGTATGTCATGTTATTTGCCTCGATCTTATAAATAAAATGTATCATTATTATAATAATACTAAATACACAGTAAAACCCCAATTATTTGAACTTCGCTTAACCAAAATGGCCAGCTGCACTCATTTTTGTCGTCTTATTATTTTCTTGTTTCAGTAGACACTTAGTCAATGTTTTCGGCAAAATCAATAATATTTGTTTTCTAGTGTTTTCCAGCCGTAAGAAAAAAACTAATACAAATTTTAGATATCGGACTGTTTCCACAGTAGTTCATATTTAATTATCATACACATTACATATATTTTGTGCCTTTTTTCGGTATCAATGTAGTCGTTCAGTAATATAAAATCAAACGTGCTTTTTAATAAATGTTGTAGCTTCTTCATACACCTTTGCACTGAAAAACGAACTTTCGGATTATCCAAATTTGGAACTGCCCCCTTTATTTAAGATAATCGGGGTCCTACTGTGTCTGCAATATGGACATTATTATATATAAATAAAGCATTATAATTAATTCTTAGTACTGTATACTTCGACAGGACGTAAAAGACATAAAATAATACGTGTGGAACATACAGCGTGATTTAGGACTCATGAGACAAACTTTAAGGAATGGTAGGACACACCAAAACAAACACTATTCATGATACAAAGCATGGTCGCAAGTGCAGCGGTTAGGAGCTAGAAGGCTCTTTCGGCGCAAGTATAAAAGCGGTGGTTTTCGCATGCAAAGTCGTTAACTAGTCATCAAGTCTTGCCTGAATTGTTGGAGCATGTACCAACAACCATGCACTGTAAAATGTGGTTTCAGCATGATGACGCGCTAGCTTTTTTCAGCACTCCAGTGCGTGCTTACTTGTATACCATATTTCCAGGCCAACAAATTGGCCCTATCACTTGTTCCCCCCCACGCTCTCCAAATCTGTACCCTCTGGATTTCTTTTATGGGGACATCTGAAGACACTCATGTACGACACTCTATTGCTTCCAATGAAAAACTAGCTGCCAGACTTTTCGTAGCAGTCGGCGAAATGCCTGGAAGATTTCAGAACATACGGGAATCTTTACATCAAGAGTGCTACGCTTACATCAAGAGCAGCGGTTGCACTTTCGAGCAGCTTCTGTAAATGTAATTCATCCGAGTATTTACACATTAAGATTTTCACATTTATTCATTGCCTGTAATTTTGATTTTACTTCGTCAAGCAGTTGTTGACGTTTCAATTTCTTTTAAATAAAGGTTTGTTTTGCTATTTCGTGCCAGTCCTGTTTTTGCTTTGCGTAAAACTGTTTGTGAGTGCAGACTTATTTTCATATTTCACCATTTATCACATTTGCATAAACTGGCCAAAGCAATAAGAACCTTCAGAAGTGAGTCAAAGACAATACAAAGCAACCTATTCAAACACATTTGTCACATAGGTTGGTCGTCGAAGGCGACGTTGTATTCCCCGTGAGGGACGGACAGACATACGAAGCTAATCGTGTGATACACTGATCTTTGTGCGAATTCTACAGATCACTGGACGGACAAAAATGTACATAAATATGGAGAAATCTAGGATCTGCCATAATTTAAAGGAAAAGTTTAATCGCAAGTTGACGTTCAACAGGAACTACAGTTAGCAAACGAAGGAAATTGCTAGTTGTTTAAAAAAAACATTTCAAAATGTGCATATTGACTGGAAAACAAATAGCTGTCGTCTTTTTCCTTTTAAATAAAAAAAAGAATTATTGTAGCTGAAAAGCCATACATTAAAAGCGCAACTGTTGTGCTGTGGCATAAACGCCGCGCAGAAGAAATGCGCAAGGATTGACAAAGTTAAAGGTCAAAATGTTCACTTCAATAAAACGATGCGGAGATCTAAAGAAATTACGCCGAGACAGTCGTTAATGAATTTAAAAGACAGCTGTTACTTCTAAAAATGGACAAAATTCTATTGTAGTGGTGTTGAGAATACCATGGCTGGACACTTGAGCAACGGAAGAAAGTAACGTGTTCAGATAAACCATGGGTTACATTATTTTGTACTGATGATAGGTAGGAAATACAGTACAAACTTCGTGAAGCAATAGATCCTGCATGGTTTGTGAATACAATCCGAGAAGCAGGAGATAGTATGGGGATGATTTATCACGGGTAAAGTTAGAGTGAAATTAACAGAAGGTTTAATAACATCCAAGTCATGTCAATATGTTGTAATGTAGTAAGCGTACCATATAATATGCTGCATTTCTATCCCGTATGTGACGGCACCTTCATGGACTATACTGCGATATCATATCAGGTAATCATAGTACAATACTGGTCTGATGAGTAAGATTTCCATCACCTCCCTTGGTATTTCCAATTGCTTGATCACCATCCGCTGAAAAATGGGTAAGTTAAAAAAAAAAGTCGAACGTCTTTTGCCGTTCCTAATGATATAGTTACCAGAAATTTTGTAATATGGGTAGTTCTATCATTGGAGGAAAGGGGAGGTGGGCTCTATTTCACATTGAAGCGCGTTGTTTCATTTTCGTGCATATAATCATTTTAATTTCCATACACCAATCAATTCAGCTGCTTTGTGAAAGTAAATTACAGCATTCTTCAAATCGAAAGTGATCAGCTATAGTAAAAACAGTAAAAAATTAACACTGATATCTGTAAGTTTCATTCAAATTCTTGCGTTAAGCATCTATCGTGTTCCCAACTTCACACCAATACAAATTTCAATACAATGCTAAACAGCATTTGGATATTGAAAAATGACTTGGAGCAAGAAAACAATATCCCCCTTGAAATATAAACAAATGAGGTAGACTTTAAGGGGAGCTGATTGAGTGAAGAGAGGAAGATCCATTATACAAATTCTTAAAAAGGAGGAGGGGAGAGGTGGGGGGAAGAGGGACAGTGTGGAAAAGAGAGAGAAAAAAAGAAAGGACGAAAAGAAAGAGGGAAAGTAATGTGAAGCTTCGTTTGGCTGTAGCTTTCTCAAGAGAGAAAAATTTCTAGCTGAACAATGACGAAAATAAAAAGAAGAGTTCAGGAGAAAGAAGAGGAAGCATGGGTAGCAAGGTATGCCTGCTGTTGATAAGGGGGGTGGAGGAATGAAAGAAAAAGAAGAAGCAAGCTAGTGCTTAATCCTCGGACAAAAGTACGATGGCTTCGATTTTTGCCACCTAAACATTTAGTGAAGGTGTGGGGGAGGCGTGGGGGATAGAAAACGTCAGTCCGGATAGCTAGGAAACATTTCATCGTTTTCACTGTTCAATTTCTAACATAATGAAAGAAACAGACTAAACTATATATACAGATGGATCCAACTGTTCGTGCCAAACCATGACATGTACTTAAAGGAGCTCGTCCAACCCAGATAGGTACATAGATGGATCTTGATTAATTGACTGACTCACCTACGTCCGTCCGTCCATCAGTCAGTCAGTCACTCTCTCTCTCTCTCTCTCTCTCTCTTAGACAAAAGCGGAAAAAATAAAATAAAATAATCTAAAATGGTCATTTATTTGCTGTTAATTACTTAATAAGCATATATTCCCATCTCTTTTCTTTCTCCCCACGGACAAATCAACTACCGGCGCCTTTGAATACTACCCACATTTTTAATTGCGTGAAAAGTTCCCACAGGTACGCCTGTACACCCTCCCTATTCCTCCAAAAAATGACACAAAAGTGACTCTCTCACGAACTTTTTTTTAAATAAAAAAGTAAAAGTAAATACATGCTTTTGCAAAAAAAAAAAGAAAGAAGCACATCTAAAAAATTATCCGATCATCTCAAAATTTCGCATGCAAATTCCTTTAAACCAAGTATGCAAATGATTAAATTTTCAAAGCCAATGAGTGTTAACTTCGATCATAGCGCGCATTTCTACTGCGCAACTGGCATCGTATAAAAGAGGTAAAAATTGCGAACGGTTTATTTTTTTTCGTTATCAGCGTTGCAGTTCCCTGGAGACGCCACCAGTAATGCCGTTAATACGTTGTTGAAGACCTTATAGCCAATTGGACGACTTTGAACGTGGTCGCATACCCGGGATGCGTGAAGCTGGCTGGTCCTACAGAGCAATATGTCGCCACTTGCACCATACGGACACTGTTGTGCAAATGTGTTGGCAGCAATGGTTGCCGCAAGGAACCCATCGGCAGAATAAAAGCTCTGGAAGGCCAAGGTGCAGGAATGCGAGGCAAAATCGGTTGGTTGTGCGAGAGGTTCGAGCTGACACAACAGCATCATTGTCCGCCACCCAACGTGCTACAGTCTATTCCATACCACCCGTGGCACCTTCTACCATCTTACAACACTTGGCTGAGGTGGGGTTACGCTCACAGCGGCTTTTAAGACGTTTGCCTTTAACCCCACACCATCGACAGAGTCGTCTGGAGTGGTGTCGTAGCCGATCATCATTGCTGCCAGCAGATTGGTATCACATAGTGTTCAGCGATGAATCCCGCTTCAGTCTTGGAGCAGATGACCATCGGATAAATGTGTGGAGGTGACAGGGTCAGCGGTCCCAACCACCCTTTGTTTTACAGAGGGACAAATCTATTACTTCTAGTGTGTTTACAGAGGTACACAGCTATTACCACTAGAGTGATGGTGTGGGGTGTTATCTCATACGACAGCAGGATTCCCCTAGTCATCCTGCATACAACTTTCAAAGCTCAACGATATGTTGATGACATCCTGTGGCCGTTTGCGTTACCCTTCATGACACGACAGTTTGGAGTCATTTTCCAACAAGATAATGCCAGGCCCCATATGGTTCGCATATCTGTGAGCTACCCCAGTGCTGTTGATACTCTTCCTTGACCAGCAAGGTCACCAGACCTTTCGCCAATCGAACATGTATGGGACATGGTAGGCCGCCAGATTCTGAAACCGTAAAATGTCGCAGCTATGGAGCAACACGTGAGGAATGCCTGGCAGAATGTGTCGCAGGATGACATTAAGAACCTTTATCATACCTTAGCTGGACGTATAGAAGCATGCATCGTCGCCAGGGAGCGTTTCACCAACTATTGATTTGAACATTTAATGTGCAATTCCTAAACATTGATGGGTCCCACGGCCTTGAATTTTTTATCGTTTCCGTATCTGTGCATGTGTTGGACGTACGTTTAATTTCAATAAAAACAGACAATTTCTTCATGGTGCTTCGGTTTTTTTTCCCCAAAAGAGTGTACAAGACTAGATTTTATTCGTATTTTATAACTGAAAATAAAAATGTACACTTTTTACACGTAGGACATATTTTCAGTTTGAAAAGTGTTAAAGAATTTGTTTTAGAAATTGACCGTTTTAATAATGGGGTGCAACACACATAGCCCAAGTATCTTTAAAGGGCGATTACCATTCCCCCATAGAACCCCCCCACGAGTGACCGAAAATCAGCATCACTGGTTAACATTTTTGCGCTGATTACGAATATATGGATATTTTGAAGGTGTGACGTCGGGAAGTGAATTTTTTTTTGGATTTCGAATTACAATGGGAGTCTATGGAAGGGACAGGTTTTCTGCAAGAGGCACCACAGGCGGCCTCAATTCTATTTTTGGACTAGAAACTAGAAGCTATGCTGCATCTAATGCACCTAGATGAATGCTCGGGAAGTGTTGTGAACATGTTTACATCCAACTTTAAAAATTAGTCAAAACATTTTTTTTTAATACGAATTTGAACATGTCCCCAACGCCTTTCGAGCATTAATCTAGGTGTGCGTTGGATGCAGCAATTTCTAGTTTCTTATCTAAAAATAGAATTGAGGTCACCAGTGGTACCCTTTACAGAAATCACAAAAAATAAGCTCCTTCCATAACTCCCATCGTAATTTGAAGTTCCGAAAAAAGTTACTTCCCGACATTGCACTTTCGAAGCCTTTTGAGGTCAATGTTAAAAATGCTATTGAATGTTGATTTTCGACCACCAGGGCCGGGATTAAAAGGGGAAAGTGCCCGATGCGAAACTTAGAACATTTATATTATAACCTGACAAACATAATTCTTCGTTAACCGTAATTGCCTTGGGGACCATAAATCACGTCTACGTTAATGTCGATCACTACCAGAGGGCATTTTCTGTGGGAAATGGAAATCGCTCTTTACAGATGTGGTATACAAGATATGAGGTATGTGGTTACAGATGTGGTATGAGGATATGTGTGTGTATATATATATATATATATCCTCATTTCGTATCTATCTATCTATCTATCTGTGTGCATTCGCCTTAATTTACGAAATACTGATTTTTTGAATGCATGCGTTTTTTATAGAGAACGCGACATAATTACATGCTATCAATATATTAAGACTGAAGGGTTACTTTTGCCGCAGCAAATGTTAAAAAAAATAAATTTCAATACGTCCTTAATATAAAAATTTGCAATATTTTGAAAATGGGACAAATAATTCAAGGCGCAATGTGCAGATGGTCCCGCCCCAATAAACCGCGCGTTATTTTCAATTCGCGCAATTAAAAAATTTCCCTTCCTCTTTTAAGGTCGATATAATTAAAAACCCCTAGTCAAATGCAAGACTTGTAAAAACAAAAAACAAAAAACCTACTTCGCCACAATTTGTTATCCTATCATAAGGCAATGGAATCCGCATATTAAAAGATTATTTTTCCTCCATTTTTTATCGAAAAAAATCCTGCATATTATAGATATTCTAAAACAGTTTCCAAATAGCAACCTAATCATGCAAAGCGCACGAATTGATGAAACATGGACAGAAAACTGTAAGGCCGTAGTAGAGGGTTGGGAACAGAGTTTTGCACATTTCAATAGACACATTGAAGAAACATGCTTGAAATATATTACGAAAAAAATTGTAAGACGTTAAATATACGCCAAACTTATTAGTAGGTTTTCTAGCTAGTTAACCTCCCCACTTTTAGTGCCGTAGTTTCAAAATATGTGATTTAGAGTAGTTATGATAGTATTGTATACCCGTTTGTTATTGCAAAGCAGCCCTTAACATAAAACACTTTTCTTATAGTTTTCGTAACATTTCAACAAAAATGTTTAATATTCGCATATAACACCTCATCTGAGCAAGAGCGTATCCAGGCGTTTCTACGGAGAGGGGGCAAAGTTAACAAAATAGGCGTCATGTATAGTTTTGTAAAGAAATTGCGCATTCTTTCATAGGGACCATTTGAGGAAAACATATTATGGAGGAGAATTTCAGCAAGCACAGGAGAATAATAGAGGGAGCCTAAGCGTTTAACTAATCCAACAGTTTGTGTCGTTAGTTCCGTCATATTGGGAAGCTAGATCAGCTATTTGTAAACAATGTAAACGAACGTGGAAAGAAAATATATTTCCGTTTTATTTAACAACATTTTAGTATGTTTCTCGGTTTAAAAGTTTTTAAAAAAGTTTAAAAATTTTCAAAAGTTTTTTTAAATTTATTAATTAAAATTACGATTTTTTAAAAAATAAGAAAAAAAATCAAAAACTTAATTAAAAAATAATCAAAATTAAGAAACACTGTATAATCTAACCTTCCCGATATTTTAAAATAAAAATTAAATCGAATATAAAATTATATTTAAAAAAAAAATATATATATAATCATATTCAACTATTATCTATCCACTGCTGGATGAAGGTCTCTCCAAATGCTTTCCACACAAGTCTATCCTGAGCAATTCGCTTCCACGTATGTTATCACTGTTAAGACATTTGGTAAAGAATTGTGCAAATATGTCTTCTACACACGTCGTCACATACGTTCAGCGTGTGGGTCTCCTTCCAGTTAGATACCAGCAACCCTTTTACAGGCCATATATATGTGTGTGTGTGTGTATGATGAGATGTGTGGAACCAGCCGGGCCAGTAACCTAGTGTCCTACTCCGCCTTCAAGTGGTGCGGGCCGGGCTTTCTATCTATAAAGCAAATTAATATTTGCTGCACGGATAGAAAGGCGGAAGGGGAGGGCTAATTCACCAACCAGCCTAGCCAGCGTGGTGAAATGATGGAATAAGTGAAACGTGGTGGATAAAAATAAATGGTGAACATTTAAATTATCTACGATTTCCTGATGACATTGTTATTTTTTCAACGAACCCATTAGAACTCCAAGATATGGTACAGGAGCTCTCAACTAGAAGTAAAGAAGTTGGACTCAAGATGAACCTACAAAAAACTAAAATCATGTTCAATAATTTCGTAGAGGAAACAAAAGTACAAGTTGACAACATTGAGCTAGAAATTGCTGATTCATATATTTACCTTGGCCAGCTGATTTCAATGGATGGCAACATTATGAAAGAACTCAACAGACGTATTAAACTTGGCTGGAGTGCATTTGGAAGAAACAGTTTTATCCTGAAGGGGAAATTGCCTTTGTGTCTAAAAAGAAAGGTCTTCAACCAGTGTGTATTGCCAGTCCTCTCTTATGGATCAGAGACATGGAGTCTAACAGTTGGAGCAATACGAAAGTTACAGACAACGCAAAGGAGCATGGAGAGGTGCATGCTTGGAATAACTAGGAGAGATCGAAAAAGGAACACTTGGGTGAGAGAGCAAACTAGAGTAGAGGACATCATTGTTAAAGTAAAAAGGCTGAAATGGCGATGGGCTGGGCATATTGCAAGAAGAACTGATCAACGATGGACAACGCAAATTCTCAACTGGATTCCAAGAGACCACCGAAGACCTAGAAAACGTCCTCAAACTAGATGGGTGGATGAAATAAGAAAAGAGGTTGGGGTGACGTGGAAACGAATGGCCCAGGATATATATGATGATATATATCATCATATTCAACCATTATCTATCCACTGCTGGATGAAGGTCTCTCCAAATGCTTTCCACACAAGTCTATCCTGGGCCATTCGTTTCCACGTCACCCCAACCTGTTTTCTTATTTCATCCACCCATCTAGTTTGAGGACGTTTTCTAGGTCTTCGGTGGTCTCTTGGAATCCAGTTCAGAATTTCTGTTGTCCATCGTTGATCAGTTCTTCTTGCAATATGCCCAGCCCATCGCCATTTCAGCCCTTTTACTTTAACAATGATGTCCTCTACTCTAGTTTGCTCTCTCACCCAAGTGTTCCTTTTTCGATCTCTCCTAGTTATTCCAAGCATGCACCTCTCCATGCTCCTTTGCGTTGTCTGTAACTTTCGTATTGCTCCAACTGTTAGACTCCATGTCTCTGATCCATAAGAGAGGACTGGCAATACACACTGGTTGAAGACTTTTCTTTTTAGACATAAAGGCAATTTCCCCTTCAGGATAAAACTGTTTCTTCCAAATGCACTCCAGCCAAGTTTAATACGTCTGTTGAGTTCTTTCATAATGTTGCCATCCATTGAAATCAGCTGGCCAAGGTAAATATATGAATCAGCAATTTCTAGCTCAATGTTGTCAACTTGTATTTTTGTTTCCTCTACGAAATTATTGAACATGATCTGTTCCTTCGACTATCTCAGAGTCTTCGTTTAATCCACTGTTTCCTTCATATAGTTTTCTGTAGAATTCTTCAACTCTTCTAAGTATTTCTTCCCTATTTCTTGTTACGGTGCCATCCTCTCCTTTTAATGCAATGATGTGTTTCTTCCCAACAGATAAACTTCCTTTAACAACCCTAAGGCTCTTGTTATTTTCAATGGCTTTCCTTACTAGCTCACAGTTGAATTTTCTTATGTCTTCTTTCATGCTTTTGCGCAGAGTTTTACAAAGTTCTATGTACTCAATCCTGGAACTGGTATTTCGATTGTCCACCTTCATATCTCTTCGCCTTTTCATGAGCTGTTTCGTCTTCTCAGATAATTTGCTATTGTGCTTTTTACAGGTTACACCACCAATTTCCCCAGCAGTTTCAACTATTGTCTTAACAATGTTTTCATTTGCTTCTGAGATATCACTTTCATCAATAAGTCCTTCCAGTGCAGAAAAGCGATTTTTTAATTCCAACTTGAATGCCTCGGTATTTACTTTCAGTTTCATTAGATCCACCCTCTTACTTACTTGTTTCCTAATGAGCTTCTGTCGTTCTAATTTAGTATTTAAGTGCACTTTACATCTCACCATTCGATGATCACTTCCAGTATTAAATCTGTTCAGTACACTGCAATCTTCAATAATTGATTTCTTGTTTGCCAGGATATAGTCAATTTCACTAGTTCCCCCATTTGGGTGTTTCCATGTCCATTTTCTTTGCGGTTTCTTCTTAAAAAATGAATTCATGATGCTAAGGTTTTCAGCTTCTGCAAATTCGATGAGTTGATCGCCACGTTCATTCCTTTCCCCATATCCGTATTTACCAACCGATGTCTCTCCTTGTTCCTGTTGTCCAATTCTTGCATTGAAATCCCCCATGATGAGCTTGATATGTTGTTTCCCTTTGGTGTGTAACTCTTTGATTTCTTCATAAAATTCTTCAACCTCTTCGTCGGTATGGCTTGATGTTGGTGCATATACCTGTACTATTTGAAGTTGGTATCGCTGGGTTAGTTGAACAACAAGCCTCGCTGCTCGATCTGATGTACTTTCAACTTCCAGAAGACAGTCTTTAATTCTTTTGTTGATTAAGAAGCCAACACCACTTGTTCTTCCAGTTTCCGTTCCTCTATAGTAAAACAAATGTCCGCTTTTCAGTTCCACCAACTCTTCACCTTTTCTTCTAACTTCACTGAGTCCTACAATGTCCCATTTGATCTTGTCTAGTTCCTCTTCCAATTCCTGAAGTTTTGCTTCAGAAGCAAGGGATCGTCCATTAAACGTAGCCAAGGTCAATAACAAACGGCAGCCTGGGCCATTCCAGTGATTCTTAGCACCCCCTGCTTTCATGCCACACTGACCGCTGCCTTGATCAGGAGCACTCCAGCACCTGGAGACTAGGGGCCATGGTTTCTGGTGTGTCAACATAATGGAGGAATTAGCCATAATTTCACCACGCTGGCTAGACGGGTTGGTGAATTAGCCCTCCCCTTCCGCCTTTCTATCCGTGTAGCAAATATTAATTTGCCACATAAATAGAAAGCTCAGCCTGCACCACTTGAAGGCGGGGTAGGACACTAGGTTACTGGCCTGGCCGGTTCCACACATCGTCACATACGTTCAGCGTGTGGGTCTCCTTCCAGTTAGATACCAGCAACCCTTTTGCAGGCCATATATATATATATATATATATAAATAAGAAATAGTAGATAATCTAAATATAAATGGAAGTGTAGAAAATCAAGCAAGTAAATGAAAATTATTAATAAGTAGGTGCAAATATATGAGCAATACCAATATTCACACAGCCACATCTGCATACTATATAAAATAATAAAGGCCTATGCACTAAAATGTGTATATACAATATAGGTGTAATTGTAGCATGGTAGTAAGGCATGTAGCATAGGTGTAAATGTAGTATAGATGTAAATGTATCATTATCTACTATTTCCTATTTATATAATTTTCATTTACTCGCTTGATTTTCGACATTTTGATTTATATTTACATTATCTACTATTTCCTATTTATATATTTTTATCATATTGATTGCTGCTGCTTCATGCGCGCTCTTCATTGATAAACTTGTTTGTATTTTTATTTTATTGTTTACTATTGTTTTTTATTTGCTTTCATTTCTCACCAATCTATTTGCTTGATTTTCTACATTTTCATTTATATTTACATTATCTACTATTTTCCCATTTATATATATATATATATATAATTTTGTTTTAATAAAATTCATATTTTTGTGCAATGGGCATTTTCTCAACGTGTCCATTTAAAAGTCCAGGCCTGGCGGTAGACAGTAAATCGGTATCGTTGTTGTGTTTTGTTTATCTTTCGACAAAAATTCAAAAATATATCTCATTTTAGTTGATGAGCTAAACAAAATAAATATAAAGGTCAAACATATTCCGCTTAATGATGAAAATAAAATCATTGCACCATTTAATGTAATGCTATTTACGAGCTCTTAACAAAATTGCAAAACCTGTCAATAGTAGGTAGAACCGTGGATTGTTTGATTGGACGTACATTTGTCTTCTTATTTAGGTTTATGTTCATAAGCATCTACTATACAGAGTAACAACGAACAACAGGACTTCAACAATCAGATGAAACCACGGGGTTTTCTGTTCACGTTTTGAGTTTTAAAGCTGTTCGTAGGTTCGCGTGAAGTGGAAATCGGTGACTTTATATAAAATAAAACCTCCAAACTTCATTTACATTTGTCTATATTTCCACAGATTTCAATAGGTACTACTAAAGCAAGCTATGCATGGTCTTATTTCTGTACTTGTGTTGTATCAAAGCGCATCTACACCCACCTTTAAATAAGAGAGATTATGGGCATTTTAAATCGATCCGATTTATTGTTCGTCAAGTGAGAGGAAATTTTCGACATTTTTCCACTGAAATTTACGTACGATAGGGGCAGAGAAAGAAGCATATCCTTTTGTAACTGACATGCATGACACCTCATTCGTATGGTAGCAACGAACCGTACAGCTTGTTGTCGAGTGTTAGAACAACACTGAAGCACTTCTATACGTGCGGAGTTGTCTGTTTCTACGGTTCGAAGGAGTCTGTTATGCAGAGGACTATGTACACGCATTTCTTTGAGGAGGATATTTTTGGTTCTGAACCATCGACGCTTTTGATCACAACGGGCGGATGAGTATAGACAATGGCATGCAGATTGGCACCAGATCATGTTTTCGAATGAGTCCCGCTACAACTTGGACTAAAATGATGGCTGCTTACGCGTTAGACGGTACTATGGTGAGCGCCATCTTCTGGCATGCGTTTTAGAGCGCAATACTGCGCAGACGGTCAGTGTAGTGGTGTTGGGTGCTATTGACTATCATAGGCAATCCCGACTGCTATGGATTCAAGGTACTCACGACAGCAATCACCACATCAGGGAAGTTTTAGAAACCCAAGTTGTACCCTTCCCTCAACATACGCCTGGAACTATATTACAACAGCATAATTCCCGACCGCATGTTGCTCGGAATGTCTGAGCCTGCTACACAGCACAGAAGATACTGCTTCTTCCTTAGCCTGCCCGTTCATCAGATCTGTCATCGATTGAACATGTGTGGAATATAGCCACCTATCGATTGGGCAATTATTCTTCCCCAGCAGTCACTACCAATGAACTGCGGACTCCGATAGAAGAAGCCCGGCTGCGAATACCTCAAAAACACACCCAAATTTTAAAGTTAGGTTTATATTCAGCTATTGCCACTGTTCCTTGCGTTGCTTTATTTATTCCCCAAAATACTTTTGTGGAAGCATCAAAGGCAGTGAGTGTTTACATTGCCGCTTCATACTTTTCGCATTCAACCTCGGGCAATGAATAGAGGGGGTCGAATTAATTACAGCTTCAGCGTTGTGCCTCCTGAGCGGGAGAGTAGAATGTAAACACTCACTCGCGTCGCTGGTCCTTTGACTTCCGCACAAAAACAGCCAACGAAGGGAGCGGCAGGGGCATGGTCAGCGCAAGTGACATGTTTATATACTCGAGCTGCCCACTTTCATGCTCACTTCCCTGCTCACTGCCACGCTTACTTCCCTGCTCACTGCAACGGAAGTGGGCTAAATGTAAACGAGGGTTATTTGAATGGATACCCAGATGTTTAGAGGCTCTTATTTCCGCTCGGAGCAGCTTCAATAAATACATATTTCCTACCCTTAATGTAGTTGAATGTTTCTGTAAAATTAATAATATCTTTGTAACGCCTTTCGTCATGTGTGGTATAAATTTCATTCCGATCTGACCATTCCTTCTTGGTGTTGCAATGTTCAAAAAGATGAGTGCATCCGTTGTTTCGTCAGCTAAGAGGGTGAAAACCTTATTTTGATTGACTTTTTTTCAACGATCTTATTTCGGATAAGAAGATTATATGATTCACTGGTTTTGTACTTTTCAATTCGTGTATACTGCGTTTATATTATAGGTATTTAGATGATTGAAAAGCGAATCATCTATCCTAGCTCTATACCTAAGCACGACAATTTCCGAAAACAATATGACATTTAGTTTCAAGCGTCACCTCCGAAATGTCCCGCCCGACTAGAACGTTCTAGACTAGCGTCTACCGCCTGTATTCACAGCTGAAATATGAATGGACATATGCGATGAATGGCTGGCAACTTTATTCTAAATCAGATTTTTGCTTGACAAATTTAGCTTATTTTTAAGAAAATCGTACGTACCTAGCTACAGGACATAGCCAACATCGGGTGTTTTGGAATATGTCATGAAAATGACATATATGTTATGAAAATGACATATATGTTATGAAAATGACATATATGTTATGAAAATGACATATATGTTATGAAAGTTTTATAACGTCTACGTTTATCGTTTGCCAAATCCTGGATCATAAGATAATATTTTGATGCATTTGGATATTAATATATTTTTTTTTTATAATTGTGGGTTGCAAAAGGTTTTAGATTTGCCACCATTTTGTTGAAATTGAAGTATATAAGCAGGGAAAACAATGGGAATTAAAAAAGAAAAAAAAAGCAGAAAAGTAAAGAATTTCCACTAACTAAAACTATTATTATTATAATTTTCAATGTCAGATTTGAAGGAGGGGTTTCACCCCCCAACCTCCAGCTTGGGTGCGCCAGTAATTGAAAGAGTCCAAGGAGGACCGCCAATAGCCATGCAAGTTAGACATTGAGAGATTAAATATCCACTGCTTCGAGAAAATCGCATCTAAATTCCCATCCATTAAGACTGAAAAGACAATACACACACACACGTCCATCACTCGTTTCTCTTTATGCTATGCGCAGACGCATTTGAGAAACACATTATGCAGCAGCCCAGAGCAAACACTCATTAGGTTGCTTTTTACGCGGAAAAATAATTATTAAAAAGCAGTTTTCTTGTTACAGAAAGCCGTCGCTAGGTATACCTGAATAAATAAAAAATGATTGAGGTAGAACT
Source organism: Dysdera silvatica (assembly GCA_006491805.2). NCBI lineage: Eukaryota > Metazoa > Arthropoda > Arachnida > Araneae > Dysderidae > Dysdera > Dysdera silvatica. Next base: position 166,569,951 of record QLNU02015360.1, on the reverse strand, counting down.
TCCACACACGGTCGTCAGACGAATTAGAAATCACAGACATCGACTGTACATTTCATTTCCAATACCTTTAAAACCCAAATCTTGGAGCCGACCAAAAAACCACGATAACAAGCTGTGACACAAAGAGCATGAACGCCGAGGTGAAAATTTACGAAGATGCAGTATTACTATTGCGGCGTTCACTTGGCGGGCTAGTTACAGCAGAATGAAAATGAAAAGAGGAAAGTGAGCTTTGGGAAGCAGAGGCCGCGTCAGGGAAGTTCCTGCGTTAATTAATTGAGCAGCTCATTAGTGCTTTTCTCGGTGGCGAGTTCTAAGATTAGGGGGCCTGATTAGGGAAGCGAGGAGGGAGGATTAGATGGAAGGAAGAGAAGCCTCAACGCCCTCGCTCGCTGCCCACCCCCCCAGAGCACGGCAACCAATCAGGATTGAAAACCTAGAGAAATTCAGAAGACAAAGAATCGATAATGTAGAAGGGAAATAGTGGTCGTCGAATAGCGAACGAGATAAACAAGTTGTTTTAAAACGCACAGTCCTTATGTTCTGAATCAAAGCCAGGGGTATGATTCATCGCAACAACAACATGTTTTCCAGCCCACATGTTAAAATAAAAATAAAATAATCCTAAAATTCAACAAACAACCTTCGTGACGTAAATCCAGATTTAAAAAATAAATAAATCATGAAATAATTGTGGGAGAAACGAGCTGTTGATCAGCAGGAGAGGAGAAATACCGCCTACAAATTTGAAAACATGAACAAGTTTCTCTCCTTCGCAAATCTATTTAAGGTTATTGTTATGCACTGGTGTTCGGCATTTAAAAAAAAACAAAAAAACTTGGCTAATGGTATACAGACAACGTTGGTTGAATTTCTATGGCACAAGAACAGCAAGAATCACTCCAGGTCAAACAAGGTGGAGTTGAACATACGTTTAATAAGATCAGCATGATGACGTAATTCGTTTAATAGACAACGTAATGAAACAATTTGCAACAAAAACAAAAAAACAAAAAAAAACCCAGATTTTTGAGTACAGACTATGTAAAATATAAACAGAGTGTAATTACTCAAAAAACTTGACGTTTCGGTTCGTCTCTTGCGAAACTTCTTCTGAAGTGATCATGATGTGATCATGTAGAGCTTATTGATTTTTGGAGAAAAGAGACGCTCCAAAATTACACAAGCTCTAGTTTGAGCTGTAATTAATACGTGGGTGGCAAAAATTATAGTATAATAAATTCCCCCACGAAAACTCACAAAAATCTCGCCCCGGAGGCTTTCTTGTGTTGACCATATTTGGCAATTGTGTTATCCCTGCGGAGGGTAATAATACCTTAACATCTTTACATACGGAGAAAGAGAGCGTTGTTTCCTGTCCTCATTCGTCTAGCGGTCCAAGACACTCCGGGCTAAACGGAGGGACCCTGGTTCGAATCCAGGATGGGGAAAGCGTCTCTTTTTCTCCAAAATTACATAAGCTCTAGTTTGAGCTAATTAATACGTGGGTGGCAAAAATTATTGTATACCACATTGCCCATGTTATCGAATGGCCTGTGGAAATAGGCTCTTGGCAAGATTTTGGCTCCATTTAGTTCTCGAATGACCAAAATATTTTCTTGAAAGTTTGCAAGATCTGACAGACGCCTCGGCCACCTCAAAATGTAAAAGACGAATCTTCTGGGGGCTATGCCCCTGGGTAAATATTCTTTCATTTCATTTCTTCTTCTCCTGTGCCACCTTTAATCTTTTAAACTTTAATTTTCTTTATTAACTTAACCTATAATATTCTGCATGTGTTTTTTTAAATGATTATTTTGTGTGTCCAGACCCCGTAAAAAGGTAAAGCTGATTTGATTAATATTCAAAAGATGTTGGAATTCTTCCCAATTATATAAAAAATTAAATGAAACTCATACTGCTGATGTTGACAATTTAATGTCTAAACATTTTGATAACTATTATTATTAGTTATAATTAAAAATGTTACTTGAAAAAAATATTATCTTATGGTATACTCAATTAAATTTTTACTTGTATTATTGAATGTTATACATTTTATTAAAAAGCAATTATCTAAACAATCTGATACAAAAATGTTTCAGAATGTTAAAAAAAATCATATTACTGCTAGTTATAATTAAAGATTTATCTTGGAGGAATTATTTTAATTATTGTATAATGAAGGACTATGTTACTTGTAATGAAATCTTGTATTTTATTAAAATCAGTTCTATTAATTTGAGTAATTAATTTTGTTTTTGATATTTCTTTTAAAATTCTAAGTGCATGCTTAAGTAGTAAATAAGTAAGTTTCTAATCAAGTAATATTTTACATGGTTGGTTATAACACTCGTATTAATTAAATTACAATTTTTTTAATTATTCAGCTTACCCGGATGCACCATTCTTGTGAATTTGCAGGCTTATAAAGTAATGTATCTATCCACTAAAATTCGACACGAGCCTCAAATAATTAACTTCCTAAGTTCAATTTAGGAAATCAAACGCTTGTATATTTTAATAGGAAATCAAACCCTTTTATATTTTAATGGAAATCAAACCCTTTTATATTTTAATAGAAATCAAACCCTATTATATTTAATTGAAATGAATCCAGATATTCAATTTATAGGAATCAAACCAGGTAAAGGATAGAGATGTTTGTAAACATACGATTTGATGTATAATCTCTGCCAAGTTGGCGACTTATTAATCCAAATTAACCATAAACCAATTTATTAATAAATAAATAAAAATAATAATAATAAAAACTTCAATATTAATTATATCATTATTACAAAATCATCCCCACATAAATGGCGCCGTTCTTATTAGCAGTAAAGTACTGTGTGCAGAAGGGAGGCCGATGGTTCAACATTATTAGCAATAACTGTGTAAATAAATAATACATTTTATTATTTTAGTTATATTCCTGACAAGGTAAGTCTCTTAGGAGTTTTATATAACATAAACACATGTACAAACTATTGAAAGCGTATTTTATGTCACTACACAACACAAACAATTACACAATTATATTAAATGGTGAAATATAAGGCTATAGATTAAAATCAATTAAAATTTTTTTAAAAATAAACGTCTCACTCCTAGTTCTTTGGGTTTAAAATAACTATACATAAGTGTGGTAATCATGCCAGTGTAAACACATAGGAAATTTCAATTTTTGAAATGAAATGAGATCAAACATTTTTCGAGAGAAGTTGTACCTCTCATGATATGAAATAAAAATAAATTTGAGAGATGAATGAATCTACGTAACGCAGTAGTTTTTTTTATGGTCATAAAAACACCACTTCTCATTTAGATTACTTGGATAGGAAACCAGACTCTAATTTGAGCAAGTTAATGATGATTGACCTTGTGTTATTTTTGGGAGAAGTTAAAAAAATTGATAGTCACTAAATGCGCCAAGTGGCAAATGTACTGGTTAGTTGATATCAGTAATCCAACTTGGGCACATAATGTTGAATATTTTGTTTTTCGAACATTGAAAACCTTGAAATGCATTTCATTTTACAAAAATCATTATGTTTCCACTGAAGGCATGTTAATCAGTACTGTGCTCACTTAATTGGTATTTATATTTTATGGTAATAGTTACAACTTAAAAAAAAAAATAAATAAATATGGGGAATTGTGTTAAGCAGTAATGGCATAAGGGGAAAAATTTGATTTCCTTATCCACCTACTATATTATACCTACATATTTCATAAAATTTTAGCTAAGTCAATTCAATTAATTCTAAGCCTATAATTTTGAGGTGTAAATGAGCAAATAAAATTAAAGTACGTAAACAAATAAATTCTCCAAAAAATCACCCTAACTTCCTGTTTTTCTTTGGTCGACAAATATGGCCTTGCCGCTCATCGACAACTGGGAAAAAGGGTACTACAAATATGTTATTATAGAACATTAACAAATTTTCCTTTCAAAAACTTTGGACCAATTATGAATCGCACACTTCACAAACAGAAACCGACATTGTTGATTAGACCGTCAACCACTTAATGTACATTAAATACATAACATAAATACATCAAAACTGTTACACACATTGATTTCTAATTCGTCCAGCTCTAATATAACCTGATATGGAATTTAATCACAAGGCAAGTTGGATATTCAAAATTAGGATATAAAAGTGTCCTTCATGCAGTTCATGGACTACAGAATCGGCCATGTTGGAACTTCCGGTTTTCAGTGTGTAGGCTTTCAATATAGGGAGCGCTGGTCCATCGCATCGGCTTGGCGGGACCCGGGCGCTATTTGGCGACTGAAAAGTTTTCTTACTAGATAGCCTTGACACCAAACGTCGAGACACTCTTATTCTAGTTCTGGACCAACTAACATATGTTTGGTTTTTTTTTCCCTCAACTTAACCATGTAGTTCTTTCTGGGAAAAAGTCCAGGGGCCTTGGGGCCCCACCTTGATTCATCGGCTACCTTACCAGGTAATACATATCCATTCTTTCTTTTCTGTTTATTTAACTTTAAATTAACTACTCCCCTGTGCTCTAGTTAATTTTGGTAGGAAATTTATTTTATTTTAATTAATTGGCTCAGATGAATAACTGTTCGTAGTGAGACCCGAAATTGGGTAGTTAATCATTTTCATTCAGAGTAGAAAATCTCTGTTTAGATGGAATTAATAGCTCGGGTCTTTTTGTCTTTCCTTATTTATTGTCGAATGAAAAGAATTCTAGTGTGTGAATTACGGATTAATGTCTGAGTCTTGTTAGTTTTGTAAATATCTGGTTGGGAAATTGTGTCCCACCCTGGAACTAACCATTTTGGGTAATGGCCCTATGTAGAAGAAATGGTATTTTTGTAAAACCTAAAAATTGTTTTATTAAATGTGTAAAAATTATTTAATCCTTTGTTTCCCTTGTTGAGTAATTTTCCGTTGCTTATCAGTATGCATGCATATGATATGTGTTTAGTTAAGGCTAATTAAATAATCAAGTTTCATTAAGGCATTTACATCATTTTTGATCAGTGAGCATAGGTCCAAAAGGATGGACTCATGTTTATTGATTTAATAGAGAGGCAAATTGTCTTTCCTTTCCCGAAATCCTGGGTCTGCGGAAGAGTTTTCCTTTCATGATTACTCTTAAAGTAATTATGGAGGGATAGCTATTATATCTTTCGAACTCACAACGCGTTTACTCCTCAACAATGTTACTTAATTAAAAATAAAATTTAACTATTCCTGTTTTATTCCCCATAACACATACGATTAATTTGAGTGAGTGTAGGACTCCTCAAAATAATCACAATAAATGGGCTGGCTACAGTGAGCACTCAGACGTTCACGAGTAGAACGATGCTAAAACCAAGTTGTATTTTGAACTTCACCGGTGTTTTCATTTCGGGAACTGTTTGTGCTCAAAGGAATGGCTTACGTTTAAAACGGGTAATAAACGAAGTATCTGAAATGACTAGTAATTGGTAATTTTTGTGGTTTGCACGGAGTCTAGCCAAGTTTGTTTCACTTTGAAAAAAGAAATTCCCATGTGTATATACTCTACAAAAATGGGTAAACGGGACGAACCAAAAGCATGATTCCTTGAATTGTACACCACCAAAACTACATAACAGTCATCCGAGAGGGATTATTAACACTTTACCTACCGTTTGTGTGTGTGTGTGTGTGTGTGTGTGTTTGTGTGTGTGTTTGTTTGTTTCTATCTATCTATCTATCTATCTATCTATCTATCTATCTATCTATCTATCTATCTATCTATCTATATAGCCTATTACTAGTCTTCCGGTAGGTAAAGTGTTAATAGGATTCGAACCCAATAAAAGGAGACTGAACCAGTGCCCGCAAAAGCTTCGGGCGTAACCACTGAGCCAGTGGGTACCTCTTAATGAGTGCGACATAATCTCAAAAAAACTGCTTATGCATTGTACAGTTTACACGTTTAAGTCTGAAGATATCATTGACTTTGGGGCTCTGAATTACTTTAGAAAACAAATAATAATCATAACCTTCATTCATTCTTTAATCTCTTTCACCAGCTGTTGTTCATTTCGCTGGTCTTTTACATGGCAGTTAATATAAAAGGTCCCCCCACAAGAATGGTTTGCGAGTTTCTTCACAGTTGATTCTGGGTCCTACTTTAATAAGATATGCCAATTTCGGCGTCTGTTTCTCAGTCGCTTTCAACAACAGCGAGACAGAATTATCTGACGTTGTTTTCGTCTACTTCTTGTGAGGACGAAACGCTTGGCTGGCGAGATGAAATAAATGTTCCGAGGTTTCGAAAAGTTCCAAGCTGGAAAACCAAACTAAATAATAATAGCATATTAAAAAGTGAATACGTCTAAAAAACACGCAAGAAAAATGCGCAACCGTTTTCAATTCTGCTGCTGTCTTGAAGCTGAAGCGAAAGGGTAGAAGACAGGGGGAAAAATTGCATCCGAGTAACTCAGGAGGACTCGTTAACGGACATTGTTTAAAACCAGGATTCAATTCACCGAAGAGCGGCCGCCAGATGAAAGTAAAGAAAAAAAAATAATAATAAAACCACCGAAGGCTGTGTGGAGGGGAGAGAAGACGGCAGAGGAGGAAAAAAAGACTAAAAGGGAGACGGGGAGCCCCAAATGCCACTAACCACGCTCCACAGACGAGCCAGGAAAGTCAAAGCATCCACGCTATCCGTCAAGAGGGGCTTCTCCCCCGCCCCTCTGAGGGGGCCAAAGGAGAAATAGAAAGGGGAAGATGGAGAGAGAAAGGGAAAGAGCTTTCCATATTGTAGCCTTGGAGAGTAGCGGAGAGAAACCAAGCGGCAAAGGAGAGAAGCAGCAAGGCAAAAGAAGGAACGAAGATTTTCGTTTTGCGATGCTGATGTACTGCGCCTACTGGGATACCGTAATCTGGGCGGAAAATGAGCCCGGCCCGAGAAGCCCGGCCGGAAAACAGAAGCCCCTAATCCTCAAATAATTACACGCGGAAGCCCAAAGCGCACGGGCCCGGACTTGCGGTGGCTTAGTTTCGAGGCCAAGCGACTCCCTCCCTCCCTACCGCACAGCCTCAGTAATTACAATACTGTTACCGTGTGTGTCCCACAGACCGAGAGTGCACTCGTATCATTACCGATCCCGGCACCACAATCATTTCGATCATCACGGTCAGAATGCATGACTGACATGTTAACAAAAATATTCAGTTCACAAACTTCTACGCCTTATCAAAGTTAACGAAAGGCAGTAAATCACGACAAAATTTGAATTCACCGCGAAGGAGAATCATCAACCAAATATGACAATCTGAACGCACTCATGTTTTACAAACATCGCGAACAACTTTGATTTTCCCGAGTGTGTTTGTTTCTAAACTGCGATATAAGGCTCTACTTTCAGATATCGTATAGCCATCGGGTCATTTTAACATAAATAAATAAATAATAAAGGTATGTGGTCATTCCAAATTTGACTTCAGGAAGGAAATGTACAACTAATGTTCTTACCACCAAATAATGAAACTGGCACTAATTATATCATCGATTTATAATTCAATTACTATTTTTTTACCTATAATTCAGATTTCAAACACGCTTCAGAAGCATAACAGAGGAGACTAGAGGAAAGAAACAAATGAAAGATACAATTTATTTAATTTTAGAGTATAGAAAAAGTTCCGTAGAAAGGAGAAATTGAGCAGAGATTTACGAAATTCTATGAAATCCATTTTAAACTTACTGTTTTTTCGTAATTGCTGACTACTCTTCACTGCAGTGATTTTGATTTTTAATTTTTTAACAATTCTTGTGCTTTTTCCAACTTTCAGTAAAAAACAAAATTAACACAAAGTGTTTAAAAGAATAAGTAAAAATTAAAAAGAAGTTGCGTAATATATATTTAATTCCAATTTATGTGAACGGAAAACGATTTCAAAGAAGTTGGAAAATGGCATGGTTTTCTTTATTTTCTTTCATTACATTTTAGATTCAACTGACGTTTTGAAACACAATATAATTTAATAACGACCCTCTCCATGAATTAATTTTTAGAGAATTTTGAGAAAATAAAGAAAACCACGAACGAGGACTAGATGTCATGTTTGCAACGGGGCATTGTCATAAAGAACAACAGGAATTCCTGCTAATTTCTTGATTTTTTTTCTTTAAATGCTAATGTCTTAAAATGAAATTTCTTTAATATGTAGCTACTTTATTAGAAATCAAATTTCCGTTAAGTGTGAATTCTATTTTCACTTAAAAAATACGAGTATTTTTATTGTTCAGGGCAACGGGTGACAATAGTCAAATATTATGGAAATAAAATACGAAGTACTGGGGAAAGGAAAATATTAGAAAAAACACAGAAAAGTACATACTGTGCATTCGCGCTCAGTTGGCGCGTGATACCGTTAGCAGACGGGTTAGTCCATTGCAGTTTAGGGAAGGCCGTCTTGGAGGAACTGGTTTTTCCCGCGCGAAAAACCAGTTTCGGCAAGACGCCCTTCCCTAAACTGCAATGGACTAACCCGTCTGCTAACGGTATCATACGACAACTGAGCGCGAACGCACAATACCAAACGTTACACACTGGTAAAACAGCAAAAGAAATACCCATACTCCTGATGAAGGACTGCCGCTGACGCGTCCGAAAGCTTGGGTATTTCTTTTGCTATTTTACCAGTGTTTAAACTTTTGTATGCACACTAAATATTTTGTTCGGGAAGAGGACACACACAATGTAAATAAGGATATAATTGTTAAAACTTCTGATCTTCTATTAGTTTAATTATTACAATTAAATTATAATTTGAATATTATGCCCAAAAATTTGAAATAATATGTGAGAGCAGTTTCATATATATATATATATATATTAGCATCATGAATTCATTTTTTAAGAAGAAACCGCAAAGAAAATGGACATGGAAACACCCAAATGGGGGAACTAGTGAAATTGACTATATCCTGGCAAACAAGAAATCAATTATTGAAGATTGCAGTGTACTGAACAGATTTAATACTGGAAGTGATCATCGAATGGTGAGATGTAAAGTGCACTTAAATACTAAATTAGAACGACAGAAGCTCATTAGGAAACAAGTATGTAAGAGGGTGGATTTAAAGAAATTAAAAGAAAATACCGAGGCATTCAAGTTGGAATTAAAAAATCGCTTTTCTGCACTGGAAGGACTTATTGAAGAAGTTGACATCTCAGAAGCAAATGAAAACATTGTTAAGACAATAGTTGAAACTGCTGGGGAAATTGGTGGTGTAACCTGTAAAAAGCACAATAGCAAATTATCTGAGAAGACGAAACAGCTCATGAAAAGGCGAAGAGATATGAAGGTGTTTGTTTGTTTGTTTGGCTTTTTTATGGCGCAAGAGCATCTGGGCTATACTGCGCCAGATATGAAGGTGGACAATCGAAATACCAGTTCCAGGATTGAGTACATAGAACTTTGTAAAACTCTGCGCAAAAGCATGAAAGAAGATATAAGAAAATTCAATTGTGAGTTAGTAAGGAAGGCCATTGAAAGCAACAAGAGCCTTAGGGTTGTTAAAGGGAGTTTGTCTATTGGGAAGAAACACATCATTGCATTAAAAGGAGAGGATGGCACCGTAACAAGAAATAGGGAAGAAATACTTAGAAGAGTTGAAGAATTCTACAAAAAACTATATGAAAGTAACAGTGGATTAAACGAAGACATTGAAATAGTCGAAGGAACAGCTCCTAAAATCTTAAAAGAAGAAGTTTCATTTGCAATAAAAAATATGAAGAAAGGAAGAGCCCCTGGTGATGATGGTATTACATTAGATATCCTAAAAGAAGCTGGAGAATATGTAGAAGACATACTTGCAAAATTCTTTACCAAATGTCTTAACAGCGGTAACATACCAAACCAATGGGATTCTGCAACAGTAATTCTTTTGCATAAAAAAGGTGATAAAGAGGATTTGAAAAATTACCGACCAATTAGCTTGTTACCTGCTATTTATAAAATCTTCACAAAAGTGCTAACACATCGCCTGCAGAAAAAATTAGATGCAGCTCAACCAAGAGAACAAGCTGGATTTCGAAGTGGATTCAGTACAGTGGACCATATTCAAGTATTAAGAGAATTAATTGAAAGAACACATGAATATGAACTTCCATTGTGTGTTGCATTTATTGACTATGAGAAGGCCTTTGACTCTATAAAAACATCAGCAGTCATCAACTCTTTAAGATCAACAGACATTGAGGATGTGTACATTGACATGGTGAAACGTGTGTATAAAAATGCAAGTGCAAAATTTCGGTTACATAAAGATACCAAAACTATCAAACTTGGCAAAGGGGTGAGGCAGGGAGATACCATTTCTCCAAAACTTTTTACTTCTGCTTTACAGATGATTTTTCAGCTGATAAATTGGAATAACAAGGGAATAAAAATAAATGGTGAATATTTAAATCATCTGCGGTTTGCTGATGACATTGTTATTTTTTCAACGAACCCATTAGAACTCCAAGACATGGTACAGGAGCTCTCAACTAGAAGTGAAGAAGTTGGACTCAAGATGAACCTACAAAAAACTAAGATCATGTTCAATAATTTCGTAGAGGAAACAAAAATACAAGTTGACAACATTGAGCTAGAAATTGCTGATTCATATATTTACCTTGGCCAGCTGATTTCAATGGATGGCAACATTATGAAAGAACTCAACAGACGTATTAAACTTGGCTGGAGTGCATTTGGAAGAAACAGTTTTATCCTGAAGGGGAAATTGCCTTTGTGTCTAAAAAGAAAGGTCTTCAACCAGTGTGTATTGCCAGTCCTCTCTTATGGATCAGAGACATGGAGTCTAACAGTTGGAGCAATACGAAAGTTACAGACAACGCAAAGGAGCATGGAGAGGTGCATGCTTGGAATAACTAGGAGAGATCGAAAAAGAAACACTTGGGTGAGAGAGCAAACTAGAGTAGAGGACATCATTGTTAAAGTAAAAGGGCTGAAATGGCGATGGGCTGGGCATATTGCAAGAAGAACTGATCAACGATGGACAACAGAAATTCTGAACTGGATTCCAAGAGACCACCGAAGACCTAGAAAACGTCCTCAAACTAGATGGGTGGATGAAATAAGAAAACAGGTTGGGGTGACGTGGAAGCGAATTGCTCAGGATAGACTTGTGTGGAAAGCATTTGGAGAGACCTTCATCCAGCAGTGGATAGATAATGGTTGAATATGATGATGATGATGATG
>QLNU02015360.1:166532699-166558614 GCA_006491805.2 Dysdera silvatica | reverse complement strand
GATCCCAAAAACAATAATTTTCCCCTTCCTCCTCTTCTCCATAACCCTACAAAACGTGTATGTACACATTTTCATTGGCTTCTTGCACTTTGGACACTGATACTCGACACCATTAACCCCTCTTTCATGGTTCACTCAATCATACTTTTCTTGCCTTGCATATGTAATCCATAACAAAATAAATGATTCAGACACTAAAACATTTTCGCTACAATAAACAAAACAGGATGAGTATGAATGTCAAGTAAACAGAAAATGCTGTATCATACCACTTCTCACTCCATCGTACAGACAGAGCATGTCACATTACAACCCCATCTAGTGCAATTTACAATGGTTTCAAGAAGACAGAAAGAGAAGTGGGTAACACATTCTGTACTATCACCCAAACAACCTTCCCAACGTGACGGAGGGTCACTACGCCCTTTGCATTCCTCAATTTATACTGACATGGTTGGAAAAATTTGGTGATGGGGCCATAGTACAGAACATGTACCCTAGTGCTTTTTAGCGGGAAGTGTTTCCAACACACATGGCAACAGTGACTCACTTGCCGCCATGTTGTTGTTATCACTTCTTCCCCCCCCCTCCTTCACCACCATCCCCCTTACCTTGCCTTCTTGTCTGCTTCTTCCCCCTCCATTCCCTCACCCCCATTACATCCCTACCTACACTTCCTTCCTGGCCGCCTCCTTCACCTTCCCTACAACCACAATTGGCTGTGCTACAACCCCTACCTTCACCCACTTCCTGGCCTCCAAGTCCCTTTCCTCCTTCTGCACCTCCTGGACCCTTTCCACCTCCCTCCTCACCTATCATGCTTTTTGGAATCCCCCACTGGAAAGCTTCATTCAAACGAGGCCTGACTGATGAAAATAATCCTTCTGTCCTAACCCACTCCAACACATTTCTTCTCTCTTTCAACCGAAATTCCACACAAAAATATGTCAACCGTTCACACATACAATTTCCTGCAACGAACACATGAAAATGCCCTTGCAGGTCCAGATGCCCGTATGTGTGGCGTCACACAGTGCATAACGTCATAAGCCCATTTCCAACTACTTTTGACTCTTTTCAAGAGGAAAAAAGTACTAGGGTACGTGTCCTGTAATGTCACCGGTGACGGTAACGTGTTATGCATCTTCACTCTGAAATCGAACCTGTGTTAATGGCACTATAGATGAACTTGACACAGTGATGTCTACGTCGCAAGAATCTAACAACAGATTATTTATGACGAGGCCAAAGAATTAACGAAACCGCCGAATCATGGAACAACATGCATAATGAATATCAAGAAAATATATACGAGTATTCCTTACTGCTTGTATGCAATCAGGACTGTAACACATTAAAAGAATTGAAGAAAAGATATTGATTAAAAGTCCTATGACAGTCACAGTATTTGGAGCTAGCCATAGCGGAAACTTTTGCACCAACCAATTCCAATAAGGTTGCATGAACGGATCTAACAGTGTGCATCCCGTTGAACTGTATTTATGTTCACTTAAACGTTTCAATTGTGCTGGAGAAAGAACATCACACATATTGAATATCATGATTTAAAAACGAATTTGTCAAACGAGGGAGTGTCAAATCGATAAACGAGTCAGATCTACATTGTTGGCGAACTGGGATAAGTAAATACGGAAATGCGAAGTTACATTCAAAAAATTGAGTGACGACACAACTCAATATAAACATTGACTGCGTCATACAATAGTGTATAGGCAAGTTGTTTTCTTTTTCTTTTCTTTTCTCTTTTTTTTTTTCATTTGTATTTGTTGATTGTGCCGCGAATGATTAAAAAAATAAATTTACACAAAAAAAAGAAAAGAAAAAGAATTAGGATACTGTAGATTTACAAAAAGGTTTCGAAGCAACAGAGTGCGAACAGGACAGTAAGTGACAACACGTTTTATTACTTTTTTTTAACCTCCTTCATGCACTGCAGTGTAGACAGGGACAGATTTCTCATCCGAAAAGGGGAAAATCCTTTTAAAAGAATTAATTTAGAAAAATATGCTGAAAAAATAAATTAAAAATAATTTATAAAATAAAATAAATCATAAATTGTAAATAAACACTATGTTGCTTAATATTAAATTAATGAAAATTAAATTAAAAATAAATGATTAAGTTATTTTTGCCATTTTTATTCATTCCCAATGATAATTTTAATCGATAATGTAAGCTGAAACATCGATACAGTAAAATTGTTTTGTTTGTTGTTTCTTTTTTATTGTTGTGCTTGGGGTTTCCGAACTGCTGCCGGAAATGGAATCGGTTTTGCTATTTCGGAAACTTGGCAAAAGAATATTTTGAATAATGTTAACATTATTTGTGATAATAGTATATATATTGAATAAGCCTTAAGTGAGATTTAAGACCATGTGTTACTGCTTTAAGCATAGGGAAGCTTGCCGAATAACAGTTGTGTATTTTGTGTGTTTCATCATTTTATGCATTTCGGGTATGTAAACAGTATTGAGTTGGTCTTTTCTCATCTTTATTTATCTGTGCCATAACGTATTTTTTTCTAGTGTATAAAGAAAAATTGCATGAACGCTTGTGTGCCTCCAATTGGAGCCCCAATTGTTTATTGATGCAGGGTCGCCCACTCGCTGGAAATACGGGGAGAGGGAAAAAGGGGTGAACCCACAGTCTTACATTCATAGGCTTGGTTTCCTGTGTCGAAGTGGGGAAATCTTCATTTTCACTCTCATAAATTTATTAAAAGCAAACGCCTAAAACATTAAACAATACATATTTTTTTTTCCAAATATTTCAAGGCAATTGCATCAAAAGTGAAATCAAGAGGTCAAATAGTATCAACATAGAGATATCATATATTGTTTTAAAGCTTGATATCTCTGTTTTCTAGATATGCTATCCATTTTTTTAATATACATCAAGTGAAAAAAAAAATTCACTCAGAAGTATGACTATATAAAATATTTAAAAATTTGTTCTTATAAAACTAATTTCCTTCTGGCTATTTTTAATAGAAAAATAAACAACAGAAGTTAACTATTCTATTTTGTATAGTCCATGTTATTTTACAGTTATGTGCAAAATTATATTTTGAGACAAAAGATTATTTTAGTAATTTTAAAACTTATATTACTGGAATTTTTATGTTGCATCTGTAACAAATATAAAGCAAAAATTACTGCAATCTCTGAAAAATCAATGAATATTAAAATTCTTTCTGGTATTCTTAGCTTTTCTGTAAGTAAATTATTTGTGCCATAAATTAAATGCTTCCAAGTTTATTTATTTTAAAAAAAATGGTGTTATAAACATGACATTTTTTTTTGTTCTGGCATAACATCTTAATGTTACGTCAGTAGCAAATATAGAACTTCATTTAACAACGTTGCTGCCGGCAATTTTCAGAAATCTGGCCTAAAATGACGATTTGACAAAGTAACTTCAATAAAACTGATAAAGTTCAGAAGAGATTCAACCAGTTTCGAAAAAAATTAGATTGCAAGAGCTCCATTATTTAGAGAGTCTACCACCTACCGAAAAAAAACAGCGTCCGACAAAGCCATGTCGTATATGTACCCAAGCAAAAAAACGCCGAGAAACGCGTTATTTCTGTCCAGCCTGTAAAGAGAAGCCAGCCCTTTGTGTGGAAGATTGTTTTAAGAAGTTCCACAAACAATAAAATATTATTTTATTTCTTGAATTTGAATTAATTTTTATAATTATATTTTTTGTTCGTTTTTTAATAAATTTTCTGTTCATGCAAGCCAGCATTGATTTTTTGTTCTTTTCCCAGAAGCCATCTATCGATATTAGCACTGATATATTCCGAGTTTAATCGTAGCTGCACAAAAATGGCAAGTAAACAAGGACGAGATAACTCGTAGTTGGCGTCCTAGAAAAGAACGCAATCTACGAGTTATCTCAGTAGTCGGCAGTCAACGTGTTAAGTTAGGCAAACAAATGTAAAAATGACCATAATAACTGTGTAATTCTAAGAGAAATCATAGTGTGATGTTAAAATTCTTGCGTCTTTTTATTTATTTAATTATTTTGCTTTTAACTGAACGCTTTTAAGTTGAAGCGAGTAAGATCATGTTAACCGGCCCGTGACTGAAATGTATGTAACCTTGAGGTTTTAGGCAGTACTTTCCCATACTTTTGCATAGGACATTGATGTTGGCACAGAATGAGTTTCGCGATTGCGTTAATATATTCAGAGGCCGCCATGGGTGTTTATTGTTTTTCATGGAATATAGTAAAATGTTGAATGTCTCAGTATTGTGTCTGATTATGTAACTGATATGGTGGTCGGTGAAAGGGTTGGAGGGAGCTGTGATGGGGCGAGGCCTGCTTATTTTTCCAGCGCCCGATCGATAATATTATGGTTAAAACCCCTGTCGACAGCGTTGCGTTTCAAAAAGTCTAGTTCCTGGGCTAGTAATGCAGAAGTTGAACAAAGTTGTACAGCCCGAAACACAAAGGTGTAAAATGCTGCCATCTTTTACTTAATACGATAGCAAGATTTGGCATGCGGAGGGAGGGAAACTGAGGACGGCTTCCGAAATACTGTAATAATAAATTTTGTGATTTCTTGATCAAAATATCAAGAACGCGGAGTGAATTATTCTTTTTTATTTCAAGGCAAAATTCCACGTGTAGATCAATAGAGTTAATTGAGGAAAGAATGGATTGGATGTTTACGGCGGGTCCGTCCCAAAGGAGGAAAACGTCCTCGGCGTACCGCGTCCAAAATTTAAAATGGATTTTCTCAAAAACTTGCATTTCGAAGTAATGCATATAGAGATTGCCCATAGCCATTCCTTCCGTTTGTTGGAAAAAGTTTCCCGCAAATATAAAATTAGTGTGCATAACACAAGCTGCGATTAAGGAGGACAGTTCCTCAATTTCAGGTTAGGAGAAATGAAATGCTTGAAGAGGTCTCCTAAGACAATGGAGAGCCCCTGTAATAGGAATATTGGTAAACATAAACTTCACGTCAAGAGAAGCCATGATGCAATTGTTTGGGGTGAAGTTCCGGAATTTCTGCACGAATTCAAAGGAGTTTTTGCACGAGAAGGTATTGGCGGAATTGAGGGAAGAGAAGATAGAAACCAAGAATTTAGATAATTTGTAAGAAGCACTCCCTATATTAGATATAATAGGACGGAAAGGGATACCAGATTTGTGAATTTTTGGTAAGGCGTAAAATCTTGCCGGTGTAGCACAAGAGAAAACGAGTTGCTTGTTTTGTTTCGCGTTGAGCAGAAAAGATGTATTAATTTGATGGTTGATTTTTAAACGTAATTTTTCGGTTGGGTCCTTGTGGAGAATTTCATAGGGATCAAATTCCAAAAGTTCCGAGGCTCCTTCGGAATATTGAGTCTTATTGAGGACAACGATCTGTTCGCATTCGTCGGCTTTCAAAATGATTAGATTTTTCTTGTACGACAGAGTCCTTAAAGCGTCACGTTCATGCTTTTTAAGATTTGGTGGCAGTCTTAACCGAAGTTGGGATTTGATTGTGTCACAAAGGTGTCTAAGGGTTTCCTTTTGTGATCGGAGATTCCGAGTTACGAACACTCGCGTTTTCCAGAAACTTACTTTGCGGTGGCAAAATTTAAAAAAGCAAATTTTGGCGTCACATTGTCCCCGTGCAATAAAATTTCTACATCCAAAATCAAAGATTGCTGCTCCCTCACCGAACGTTGGGGAGTGTATCAAATATTTTGCCAATGTGGCTTTTCGTACATCGGCCAGACTAAACGTGCCTTGAAACATAGGTTAAAAGAACATCAAAACTACGTAAAAAAGGCCGAATTCCAAAAGTCTTCCATCGCGGTCCACTGTTGGGAAAACAACCACAAATTCAACTTTGATGAACCTACTTTACTTTGTCAACTAAGGTCTCCACTCGAACTAGACTTTTTAGAAGCGTATTATATTAAAGCCAACTCTTCCACCATAGTTAATGACCATAAAACCACGCCTTTTTTTCAGCCGCGCCTGGACCGCCCTACTACCAGAGACGGCACCACCAACAGAGCCCTAGAACAGTGACCGCAGCAAGGTTTTAAAATAACTGTTCCAAAGGTTGGTAACACACCTGGTGTTTACAGTGTTTATCTCCTGATGAAGACTAGCGGGTAACTTGTTGAAATGCAATTGTGTTCTTCTTTGAGATTTTGTTTAAATTATACGCAATAAATACGTTGAGAATTTCAATTTATTTTTAAATAAGAGATTGTTTAATTTACGTCTAAAGGACTATGTTATGGCTCACCCGACAAGGGACCCACAGCGTAACGTGATCTCCGACTCACGATACATTTAGGAACAAGCGAACTTGCTGGAAATCGAACACAAACCCAGCGGGTTCGGGGACATCGGGTTCCAGTACCGTACCACATTGGGGTGCACTACTTTGAGAGATGAAGTATAGACGGACGTGTGGATACTGTAGAACCTTGTCAACGAACATCTTTTCCGATACAGACGTTCTGGGATCCAATTAGGTGTCCGTCACTGAAATGTTTGACTACACCATTCCCGAGGGTTGGCTTTCCAGAGGAGAGACAAAAGCCACGTGGGCAGCATCACCAGCTACAAATAGGAGGTGGCCCGCTATTATGCACAGTAGCAGCTAACGCATCATTCAGCAAACCGCCAGTGATACACCCCTCACACTGATTGGGGTGATAATTAGGGGGTGGGATTCCTCATAAGGCCCAACACGACAATCCCCATGGAACTCACTGCACCCCATCACTGGGCTTGTGAAGATGACGAATGGAGGGTCGGCCATGACCCTGGCACCTGGTGGTTTAGGTAATTGACCCCAGGACTAGCCACTTGATGGAGACCCTCATCTGTTGGGGTCTCCGCCTACTCGATCCGTCAACAAGCGATGACAAGGCCTCGACAGCACATTCTCCAAGAAACCGGGTTAGAAGTCTTATTACGTCAGATGATGGCACAGAACGCAGCACCGCTACAGAAAAACCAGCATTTATGTGAAACATCTTTAAAAAAAATCGAGTGTCTGAATCGTATTAAAAAGTTTGGATTTCTGCAAAATGTTCTATTCGAAAAATTGTTTAATTGTTAGTATTGGCGTACGCAGGGGGTGTTGATGGGGGTTGTAACCCCCCATTGCAATGAAATTTTGTATATTTAACATAGGAATATATGAGTTGTAGCTCTGTAACCCACATTGAGCCTATAACCCCCCACTTGCCAACTTTCTGCGTATGCCTATGATTGTTATAGACAGAATAAGAGGAACACCGAAGCCATAGTTTTAATAGATAAGGGACTACATATCATATATAGTATATCAATTTGAAAATGAAATAAAACGAAGCAAAAAATAGAAGAAAAGTAATATATAGGTATAAGAGGAAAACCATGATTGAAACCGATTAGAAAGACTGAGAGCATTAAATACGCATGCGCGTCTTAAAATATTTCAATATTTGCGGAAGTTTCTTCCATGCTGTGTGGCAACAGTACTACAGATACTTAAATAAAACTAAGGTGCAAGTTACAATCCCATAAATTTCAGTCTATGAAGAAATAAAGAAAATAGTTCGCAAATTTTCCTTCAAACATTTTTTTTTAAATTAGAAATAATGCCCGCCGAAAAGTGGAACACCCATCGGTTTCTTCACTTGCGAAAGCACATAAAAGCGCAGTAACTTATATTTACACTATTATATATTAAGTGCGCAACAGAGCGGTAGGCCTAAAAATACCTAGACGATAGTTTGTGCTTTACGCTGCTCTTGCGCCGTAAAGCACAAACTATCGTGCTTTATTGCTCTTGCGCCGTAAAGCACGATAGTGTATGCTTCATGGCGCAAGAGCAGCTACGGTCATGTTGCGCGGGACCTATAGTCGTCCGAGAAATCTGAGCCTCTATTGCCTAGGGAACAACGGAGTAGTGGACAGAAAAACGGTATGCGCCCTACCGTACCATGGAATGGAGCCCCAAATTGAACAACAGAATAAACGAACTCTTCACCAGACTCTGGAACGATTACAATCAGTTTATACGATTATGATTCTAACAGTAGGATTACGATTACAATTACCTAAGTATCAAAATTTGGATCATTATTTTGACTACGATTACAGGCAATTTTCATTTTTCGATTACGATTATGAATATACACAAAAAAGCATGATTACAATTACGATTACAGATTATAATCATAATTACTTGCACGCAATCAGAAATAATCAGTTCGATTACGATTATAATCACCGATTATGATTACCTAAAGATTTCAAAAAATGATTACGATTATGATTAAATGAAATTAAAAAACGTGGTTATGATTATATTGCACAGTATAGCTACTTCAAAATATTCGATTACGATTACATATGCGATTACGTGAAAATGTAATCGATTACAGTCACTTGATTACGATTACTCGGAGTCTGCTCCTCACCTCTACTCCATGGTACGGCCCAATACGAAAATAAAATGAATACGCAGTACACATTATGGGCGCCCATATGGGGGAGCAGAGGGGTCTGGAAGTCCTCCTAGCCGTTGTTCAAAAATGTGATTTGCCAGGTTCGGCTATGCATTTACTTTCAAAAGTTTTACAGTCACATTTTAAAATAAGGTACTTTTTAGCTCATTACTAATTGTCAAGCAGTGCCGTTTCTTTTTTTAGTACTTCAGTGTATACGCACTAAAACGTTTAATAGCCTTGAAGGTGGTGTTGCATCATGCTGATTCGTACAAAATTAAATTAAATGCTAGCATTAAAAATTAAATGCTATCCGCCATAGAGGTCATTTTTCTCAGCACCCCCCCCCCAGATGTAGTCATGTGGGCGCCACTGGTACACATATCAGCTGTTCAGCACGCCAAGTCGAAAAACGGGACTTTACACTGTACTATATTCTTTTGTTCCTTTTCTTCCTAAAAAGCAGGATTCCTCCACGTTCATTAATAATACCAATAGTTTTGTATCTTTCAGCACAGTCCCAAATCATTTTATTTTGTAATTAGCAGATCAAATCGAACTTCATTCAGACGGATACAATTATGTACATGAGGCGATAATGATTTACAATTTATTAGTTAAATTGATCTGTCTAGGCAGCAAAGGGTAAAGATTGCGGGCAGACAACAAAGCCCCTACTGACCAGGATTGGATATAATTAGTGGGACAAATAAGTAAATGCAATAAAAGAGCTGGTATAAATTAAGAAATAGGTGGTGATATCATGGATTCTCTCTATTTATTAAATGTCCGCGGATAAGTTTTTACATTCGGAAAAGAAGTAAACAGATTTAAGTGAATTAGGAAGAAGATTCTACACCCTAGGACCACAGCAACAGATGCGTGAGAGACAAAGTTGCGTCTGTGAGTACTCTGGGTTATTAAGATTTCTTGTGAAGTGGATACGAAAAAAAGTGTAAAGTGTAACGAAATGAAGTCAGAATGAGAGTCTTTACGTATGGTGTTAAACATGAAGCTGGAAGGTTTAATAGGATAGTATTAACGGCGTAAGATATTATTGGCCATCTCGGGGTTAAAACAATTGCCAAATAATGGTCAACACACAAAGCCACCGGGGCGAGATTTTTGTGAGTTTTCGTGGGGGAATTTATTATACAATAATTTTTGCCACCCACGTATAAACAGCTCAAGCTAAAGCTTTTTTGGTTTAGGAGAAAAGTAGTCGCCGTCCCCATCCTGGATTCGAACCAGGGTCCCTCCACTGAGCCCGGAGTATCTTGAGCGTTAATTATTATGCCAAAAATTATTGTATAATAAATTTCCCCCACGAAAACTCACAAAAATCTTGCCCCGGAGGCTTTTCTGTGTTGACCATTATTTGGCAATTGTGTTATCCCTGCGGAGGGTAATAATATCTTACATCCTTATATACGGAGAAAGAGAGCTTCTAGCGGCCAAGACACCACGGGCTCAATGTGGGGACCCTGGTTCGAATCCAGGATGGGGACAGTGACACTTTCTCCTAAAATGAAAAAACTCTACCTTGAGCTATTTATCCGTGGATGCTGAAAATTATTGTATGATATTATTAACCTTTCGCATGGTTATCGTGGATGTCAAAAATGATTAGTCATGGAAAGTTTTGTAGCTAAATAATTTTCCGAATCACGATATCTGATGATCGTAAGCTATTTCAGTAGTTCTGGAAGAATGGGTTTGATAATTTAGGAGGCGGGGGTATCTCTGAGTATCTACTGAACATCTACTGAATATTTTTGAACATCTACTAAATATCTTTTGAACATCTACTGAATATTTTTTGAACATCTACTAAATATCTTTTGAATATCTACTGAATATTTTAGACAGCTACTGAATATTTTTTGAAAATCTAATAAATATTTTTTGAAAATCTAATAAATATCTTTTGAATATCTACTGAATATGTTTTGAGCAATGAACCTCTATACCTGCTCAATCTTCCACGAAACTGGAAGTTCGTTTTCTCGCCATTTTTTAGCACATTCTACTAAACTCTCACCCAAGGCTTTTCAATCATAGTGTCACTTCTTTTAGTACATAGAGGCGTAACAAAAAATTAGACCGTCAGGTGGCCCTATTGGCCTTCTGTCCAGGTCAACAGTTAAACAGCGGGTGCGAGCAGGCCGTCCAGGAGGGCCCAACTTTTGACAACTTACTCCATCCTTTTGACGACTGAGAATGCCGAAGATCCTGCTAGTCGTCTATCCATACGCATATATTTATCAACAATTTCTTGCCAGCCGCATCAAACAATAAAAGGCGATTTACGGACAATAGAGACAAACTTTGTTAACGATTTGAAGATGTATCAAAGCTTCCACCCCATACCCCCACATAAAAAATAGCATTTCTATCTCTCGACCCAATGTCCACATTTTCTCCTTTACAAATACATATTAAAAGAATTAACTGGGTTAATTCATGGTGCCAGAATGTGTGGCCAATCTGCAACACATACACCGTGAGTGTACACTAATATTCGCGAAAATCACAATTCCGTTAAAACAGAAAGTATAAAGCTTGTAATTTTTAAAGGTGACGTTTTTATACAGATTTCGCATATTCCCACTACCGATCACTTATATACATATTCATTATTAGAGCAATAATTAGAATTTGGTTTGGCACAGTCATACCAGCAATGTGATAATATTTTAAAAAGAGCATGGCTAGGTCTTTTCATAGATACTTATTTTTCGGTGGTTTTATGCCCCGAAACAGCATCAGCGAAAGATTAACATGGCCTATGAACCACGGCATGTTTACACAAACAAATATACTACAGACAGAGCCCAGTTCAGTGGGCTCAAAGGTCGTGGTATCGACCGCTGGGACAACGTTCATAATTGAAAGGGGTGACATAGATGAACACGCCAGTGCACACGGTCGTTACTCAAAGAATTCGGCATAATCTGTATTTTTATACTCCAAAACTTCCCGGCAGATTCTATGGGACAGGATCGTCAACTTAACTTGACCACGCTATGTTTACACATCTATAAGTATTCCCAAAGAATCTTAAGGTGTCACTGAGAGTTGAAACCAGCCCAGTAATTCTAGCCACTGGGGCGCATTCAATATACACGGTGAACCAAAAGTCCGTACAAATATTGTCAGGGTATTTTTTTGTTTTTTCCGCCATAAAATAAAAAATTGTAATTCAGAATTAGACGACAGATGGCGCTTTAGACATTTCAAAGACAGTGAAAATAATTATTACGTGTTCAATTCGCGTATTGCAAAATGTAATGCCAACACCAAAATTTATATCGGTCGAACACTTGCTAGTGTAATACATAAACTGAATACATAGTAGTCCTTTCTCTTATCTTTTGAATGTCTAAAGTGACACCTACCGGTGAATTTTGAACTTTTTCGCAGATTTTAACCAAAAATAGGACTGAAAATCATTTCTTAAAAAATTAAGGACTAATTAAATATTTAAAACAGCAACATATGCTGGAAGCTATGATAAAATATGGTAACAGTAAGATATAAACCCAAAATACTGATTAGTATTCTGTGTTTTTATTACACTTTGTCAGGTTTGTCGAACCCGCGGCCCAGGAGAGGCTATGATTCGACCCAACATAAAAATCCTAAACTTACATGACATTATGGTTTTTTTGATTGCATGATTCTCAAGCGATTCTGATTCTGAGCGAACTTCGTAGACGACAATGGAAAAATTCAGGAGAAGTTTAAAATTGTAAAATGATTTGCAAAATGAAATCAAGTCCTTTATGGAATCAAAAACAAAATGTGTGTCAGAACTTGATGAAAACTGGCTCACGGATTTGACAGTAGTAGACTGTAAGACCGCAAGTAGACTTGACAGCTCATTTAAACGAGTTAAACATGTGTCTTCCAAGGTGAAAACCAAGTGATTAATATAGTGTTTCAAACTGTAACAGCGCTCGAAATGAAACTGAAGCTATGGCAATCACAAAATAAGACAACCGATTTTATACATTTTGACAAGTTGGCTAAACACGGTCCTGTGAACATCGAAAAATATGCAGCCTTGTTTTCGATTTGATACAGGAATTTGAGAAAAGGTTTATTGATTTCCGTAAAAATCATCAATCTTTTGGTATATTTGCGACTCCGTTTTCAGCCGACATAAATATATTATCTGCCACTTTTCAAATGGAATGCGTAGAGCTACAATCTGACATCTAACTTAGCGAAAAATTTGATGATGTCTCTTTATTGGACTTCTATAAGATATATCTTCCCAGAGAAAAATATCCCTCGTTTCACAATCATGTCTTATTCACGTTATCGCTACTTGGAAGTACCTATATTTGTGAGCATCTATTTTCAAGGATGAAGCATACGAAGAATAAAACTAGAACAAAACTCTCTTATGAGCACCTCCAGAACTCACCGAGAATTGCAACTACTTACATCGAACCAAATATCGAAGCATTGGTGTTTCAAAAGCAATGGCAAACATCTCACTAATTTCATGTTGCTAGCTTGTCTTTTACTTTTATGATAAAAAATCCCTGAATTAATGAAGTTTAAATATGTTAATTATATATATTCGTTATATTGACCACCAGCTATCTTCAGTGTTAGTGTATTTTATGTGTGCGGCCCAGGGAAGCCAAAAGTTTGGACACCTCTGTTTTAAGTGTTCACAGGCGGTTGATTAGCCATTGTCAAAAATTCTATATTCCCCGCATAAATTTATTTTTTCCCGCCGTAAAAAATGCGTGCATCGAATTTGAAGGTTTCCTTTCATTTCTGAAAAAATTAAAGGGAATCACACTTTGCGATTCATTTGCAAATTTTGTACAAAATCGTACAATCTTGCAACTCAGTCAACATCCGTACATTATACGGCCAAAACGTACAAGTTGGTAAGTATGTAAAACTTTATATAACAGCCTGAGTATCGCAATTATTCACTACAAAAATAAAACCTTCACTTAATTCCCAAATATAGAGATGGTTTGAATGGCTCTTTAGTATTGTAAATTCCGTATACACCAGTATCAAAACCTAATCAAATCATCATACATATGTATCATAAAAGCACGGTACATTTCTTAATGTGTCATTTTCCGGCTCCTGCCGAACTAGCCGTTCATCCCCATCATAGCACTCGAATTCTTGTTTATAGTAGATTGCGTTCGATGAATTGCTGGAAAAAGAGGACTCGGGTTTACATTTGTTCATAGGAAACCGAGGCGTCGACACGAGTCGTGCGCACCTTCGCACCCAAAAGTAGAGTAGAATTTCGTGAGAACCGCTGCACCATCGGGGGCAAGTTGGCTCCCTCCCCTCGATCGGAAGTACCCCCATGGTTCGGTCCTCTCACCATGTTACGCTCAGTTTGACAGATCAGTACGAAATGTCTCTGCTATCTTGTTACTGAACAAACAAAACGCTCCTCCCCAGCTCTATACCACCTACCTATAGACTTTCAAGAGCTCAGGAAATGGTTCTGCGAAGTTCGCCAGCAGATTTCCGGGAATGATCTGCGAGGGCGAATCTTCTTTAAGAATTTGCAGGGTCCCAAATAAACTAGGATGTCTTAAGCGACGACAAAAATAAAGACGACGATTGGTTGGAATTGTGCGGCAACTTTCTTGTGTCATTCACCTGCTAGTGTATACATGAGCACATGGAAGTTTACAAGGGAATGGAAAAAAAGAAAAACACAAGAGAAAAGGACGAAAGGAAAATACAAATGATTACACAGAGGAAGTTGTTAAAAATACCTCTCCAAATAATCAAAAATGCATTAAAAGTACTTTGAATGTAGCGCAATTGCCTTTAAATTTCCAGTCTTTTTTATTGTTTATTCAAAAACGAACTTTGATTGATAAAAATGAAAAATTCTTTCCATTATTACCATTTCGCCGAACATGAAAAAAAATAATTAAACAAGTTAAAAACAAACACTACCTTTTAAAAAACATTGAAGAATCATACACACACGGGTAGATTAAAAGGTTATCGAATTATGCAGATTACTCGGCGAACCTGAGAGGTAGGCCGTATTGAGTCAGTATGATAAGTGGCGCCGTGGCTGTGGGCATCTGAACTCCTGCACACATGCTTTGGTAACCACGTGTCACAGCTGTTCTGCGATTCAGTCGATGGTAGGTAAAATCGAGCAAAATAAAAATCGAGCAAAATATGTGTATCATGTTTTGTGTAAGACTCCGGAAATCGGAAAGCAATACACTAGCAATATTTCGTTATATTCAGTACGTTATTATAACCGAAAAACTTTTCTTGGAGACGTGAGCGCTGCTATATCGCAATTCAAATGTAAGTTGGGATTGCATCAAACACGGTCGTCTGCGCTTATGAAGATCGCCTGGAGGGCTCAGTAAATGATCTTAGCGGTGTCCCAGACTTAAGACATGTCCCAGTAACAGTTTTTATGTACGATCTGTCGAATTTTTTCAACATTCTCAGAACTTGTTATGATGCTTGATCATTTAGCGCGTTGATCAACCCTTCATTTTTATCAATTTGCGTTTGCCCCATTTCCCGAGTTCCACACAAAACTTGATGTGTACACGTACAGGGCCGTGGCTAGGGCTTGGCGTGGAAGGTCCATGACAGGGGCACAGGCGATAAAGGGCGTAAAATAGGCTGAAATAATTCACAGAGGAAAACACGTCCGTGGCTATGGTACGCAATCAGGACGGTTCTGCTAGGGGCACAAAATCATCTAGTTATGGTGTTGTACATTTGCACATGAATAGATGGGAGTTGTAGCTCTGTAACCTCCCCCACATTGAGCCTATAACCCCCCTTATGAACTTTCTGCGTACGCCTATGTTCAGATGAATAAGGCAGGACGCCACTTGGTACGCTGACCCCTAGCGGTACGCTCGCCCATCTCTGAAGTAAGTTAGTTATTTTTTTTATGCAAGGACAACGACGCTATTCTGCACTAAACGACGCTATCTCGAAAAGCTGTGGATTATTCGGTACAGTCTGAGAATTTTTCGATCAATCTGTGTATCAATTTAAGCTTCTGATTGGATCTGTTCACATAATTATAATCTAAACAAATTATATACTCTTTCTATTGAAATGTTGGTTCAGAGAGTAAAATAAAGATACTATCAATGCTTTCACAATAAAACCACCAGCTTCGAGTGTTGTGAACTTAAAATTGCGAAAATATAGCGAAATTTACTCACGCTTGTTCTTGAGTGTCCAAATGCTGAACCAGTTCATCCCGTTTGTTGACGATCTCGACCAGCTCTTCGAGAAGCAAACGTTCTCGCATTTTGCAAGCTTCAGTTTTTTGCCAGTCTGAAGAAAATTAAAACAGTCACTTCAATACTTATTTTGCAATTTAAAACCTAAGTTACAAATTTTTAACGGTTACAAAACAGTAGAAGGATGACATTATAACTTAAATTTTTTTTAGTGTAATATATACAAATATAAAATATTAGTAAAAAAAAAAATTCCATAAATCAGAAAAGCAAAAAATAGTTTAATACGGCAGATATTTTCCAAGAAGAACATGAAGGCAGTAAGAGGACAGACCCTCTTTTAAAAGACAAATATACAACGATTGACCAAAGAAATTCTGCACTAAGTACTTAAAGTCCAGGTAATAGACTTCACACAAAATGGACTGGCGAAATAAGAAAGCCACACAAAAATAATACATAAAAATAATCATGAACCGAAAATAGTCACATGGAGCAAAAAATACTCAAAATACTATCATCTAGAAGTAGACTGATGATTGAAAATACACGATAAACAAACGCATATTAACGATACACACTTAGGAAAGATTAGAATCAATTTGATGTAAAGATTAACTGAACACATCGTTAACGTTTTTACAACATGGTGCTCTGTTTTTAAAGTTCTAAAAAGTAACACAAATTTCATTTTCTTACAAAATCAAAAGCACGTGAAAGACGTAAACATAAAAATCTACGTTCTAAGTTATATATCATGAAGCACAATATTTTATTTATATTTATTTCATCATTTAATACACAGGGTGGCCATAAAATAATTTACCCTATTCTAGACACTCTAGAGCGATGATGAAAAGATATATCGTCACGGGATTTGGAGTTTAGCTTAATTAGACCATGGGGGAAGCGATTTTAATTTAGTTCCAGATTTAGCCACCAGGGGAAAAGTGGCGATTTAGGTGTGCAAATCTCGTTCATTTACATAAAACCACGTTCCTTATGCAAAATGAACCCTTTCTGTAAAATTTCAAATGTTTACACTGGCTGAAAACAGCAGTTGACCTCGGAAGCGCCACTCCACTTCTGGTGGCGAAATTTGGAACTTAATTAAAATCGCTTCTCCCCCCCCATGGTCTTAGCAATATCTTTTCTCCTTACCACTCTAGAGCGTCTAGAATAGGGTAAGTTATTGTATGGCCACCCTGTATTTTCAAACAGATGAAAGTTTAAGCAAAACAGAAAATATAAACTGCAAACTAAACAGCAAAATAAGGTTATTCTACCTATATACGACAGTTTTTATACATAATTTAATGTTCTTTCACCACATTGTCCACAGGGCTGTTCCTGACGGGGTGCAAAACATGTCCCCGAAACCTGGGCGGCGAAAATCCAGAGGCGGCCGTAGATCGTTTATTATTATATTACCTTTGACCTTTGGATCAAAAACACTATCAAGGTTCTTCGTTTCATTTTATCAAAATAAAAATTAAAAAAATTCTCTTTTGCATCATAACTATTTAAAACCACGTATTTACAGATACAAAAGAAAACACTGCACATATTAAATCCTTAGATAATATTAAATTAATAAGAGCGGCGATGTCGTTTCTACACCTGGGCGACGAATAACCCAGGAGCACGTGGAAATATTCGACGAAACAATACGCAATATAAATAAGACACAAAAAACAACGTTTTAGAAGCGTATTTATGTCAAGACTGAGTTTAATCTACGCTTTTCGGGCGATAGAAGTTCGCCCTTCCGCGTTACATCCGCGAATCAACCTCGTTTGTTGACGATATTCCACGTGTTCACTCCCGAAGAAGGGCGAACTTCTATCGCCCGAAACGCGTAGCTTGAACTCAATCTTGACATAAATACGCTTCTAAAACGTTGTTTTTTGTGTCTTATTTAACTCGGGAGCAGTCCTAATTTTCACTGAGGTTAGTAACATTAAATAGAATAATCTCTAGGTTAGTTATTAACTATCACATAGTTTCAAAAGCATGAGTATTCCACCTTTTTTAAAAGATGTTTAATAAATAAGCTTTGAACAATATTTATTCGAGTTAGAATATTATAAGTGCCAATTTTTGCGTTTCATCTAAAACACTATGGAAAAAAAAAAATATATATATATATATGTCCAATGTATCCAGAAAACGAATAGTTGTTGGTTGCAAAACTCAGGAGTATCCCGAATGTCATTGCGGGCCCCTTGATTTACCACTTCGTCAGCAGCATGGCCCATAACCCACACCACACCGTTCCGAAAGACAAAGTTGGAATGATTTAACCTCCCACAGAGCTTTTTCAACATTGCCATCTCTGGCTTGAAATCATCCATCAACCACATCTCATTTTGTTCTGTTCACTGGAAATTGGATTTTTGGTGTAGGTATTGCGCTTCCGCGGCGGAAAAGCGTAAATTGGGAATAACAACATGTCGTATTTTAAAAGTCATGGACTATAGTGAAGTTCGTGATTTCTTGACCATGATGCAATACGTGTTTAAAGAAAGGAATACTGAAACACGTGGGCAAAGCTGGTTGGATGGATTTTTAAAGTACAAGTTCAGCAAAGATTATTCTGCGCTGAACAAGGTGTGGCAAACATTGGCAAGCATCTTATTATGAAAAATTAGTCTTCAATTCTATAGACCTATTTACTGAACTACCGTCGGCTATTAAGGGAAATATAAGAACATTGCTTGTCGCCGCACTACTCTACAAAGCAGCAAAACATACACACACACACACATACATCTATTTTCAGAGGAGAAGTTTAAGAGATCAAAGCATTGGAAGGTAAACTCAAAGATCATTAGTTCAAGTTAAGTGCATGTTCAATATTCTTTCTGTTCAGTCTTTTAAAAAAGAAAAAGAAAAAAAATTAACTGCATTTCACGTGTTAATCCTCACACTAAAGCTCCAAACTTGGTACTATAACAAAAGAGATCATGGAATTTTTAGGTTTCATAATAAACTTTATTAGTTTGTAAGGCCACCACCAGGTGAAATGAATGGCACTTTAGCAGAGGTCAACGTCTGTTTTCTAATACACGGATATTTCCCATCCACGAATCATTCCGGGTAATAATATAAGGCTTATGAACATACGTGAAAAGTTTTACAATTTTCTGCGGCCCGGCAGATATGGATTTGCCAGTTAGTGCTGTCAACATATTTGTTCAAAAGATGCCGCAATATTATTCCTACCGAAGCAGTCATATCCAGCAACTGCATTAATGAGACATCACGGCGAGTTATATTTTCCTCACAAGAATGGAAGTGGATGACGCTTGGCCATAGTCCATCTTGTGTGGACAGACGAGCCCCATTCTTACGTCAGTAAGACAATGCTCATGCAAAACCGCACGATTTGGGCGACACAAAAAAAGCTAGACGTTGTTAATAAAATTTCCTTATACCCACTTAAATTTCTCGTTTAGTGTGGACTTAGAACTAGCGTATTTCCCGGGGGTCTCTTCGAAGAGCAATTGCCGAGAGATGCTATAACATATTCTGTAATTGCTTCACGGTACAGGATGTTTTGTGATACATAACATAAAACCGTAGCATTACAGGCGCAGTGAGGTATTTATGCATGATGGTGCTCCACCAGAATAGGTGTTAACCGCTTAATGCGACAGCATTTTACTGACAAAGGGGTTACTGGTTTGGTAGTCTCCTATAGAGTGGCTACCTCGATCACCAGATCTGAATATGGGCGAATGTTTGGCTTCTTACCTTAAAAACACGTTCACCGTGATAATATCACAATTTTATATTAATAGTTAGCTTATAGTATGTCAAGCGTAACATTCCGCTCAATACACTATAAGCAAGTTTAGAAAAAGAAATACTCCGCTTTCAATATGTTACATAAAAGAGTGGAAATCAATTTGAACATTTGTTAGGAATGTTACTGTAAAATTGTATAAACCATATCTATAAAGTGGATACTGTAAATAAAGCGTCATTTTCTCGCCTGGTAGTGACTTTACGAACTAATAATGCTTACTGCAAAAATTAAAATTCCACGCACGGCATGCTTCATCACATTACCAGGTTTGGAAGCTGTAAGTCTTATGACTTCCCTTTTAGACGGGTTTAAATTGCGAACTTTAATTATGATCACTCTGTATATGGTGAGAGCGTCAAGAATTAATTCCTTATACTATTTTGCAAATCTATCCTCATATACGTATTCCCTTAAATGTTGTTCAAAAAACAGCTACTTCCAGAAAAGGCCCAGGTTAAAATTATTGCATATATCTAAATAACAGCATCATCTCTCTCTGAAGCCAATTTCCGATGAAGAAACTACATCCAAACTAATAAGGATAAACCTTATCATTCACGCTAGTACAAAAGCAGTACAAAGATTTAATCTCCGCTTAAAGTTAAACAAAGTAGTTACTTAGTAATCAGCTCGAGGCTTTTTTCCCCCCTTTTTGGAAGGCTTACTTAAAGCCCCAGCTAATTTTTAATCGCGCCAAGCAAATTATTGACGAAATCTGTGCGATGTCTAGATTGAGTTCCAGCTTTTGAAAAAGCCTTATTTAAAGCGATGAAACTGCGCCATCCATACTCGGAAAAATTCATTAACTTGTCGAGAAGAAGCAACAGTCCTTCGCGAAATTCTTTTAAACGGATAGGAAACTTTAATTGCTTTAATGCTACGAAGAGCTCCTGGAATTCTTTGATCTTATTGTTACGCATTTCTCTGTTACAAAGAGCTTTTCATTGTTCCACGCTTCTTCTTTTCCCGCTCTTCCTTTTTTTCCCGGCTTGGACCAAACCAGAAGATAGATATTGACAGAAACGGCTTTGTTTCTGACGATTTAGTTCTCGTAAAAGCTAAACGCCTAGCTTTAATTTTAATTAACAAATAACGCGTTAAAGTAATCTGCAACGAATTGCGCCCGTTCCTGGGAAAAAAAACATGATGCGTATTATCCGATTCCATTTAAGCGACATTTGTTAAATGCACAGGAAGACCGGCATTTACCTGCAGCGTTTATTTATTCTTTTCTGACATCTGAGAACGGATGTGAATTTTCAGATAGATTTAAGCGGAGGGCAGCATCCCAGTTGAGAAGAAATGCGCGGATTGAGTAACTCGTAAGTGTATGTTTCTTAAACGAAAATTTGGAAACTGCAGCAAGTACTGAAAAAAAAGGTCTTCAAGATATGCAGATTAATAAAGGGCATTTCGTAGGCAAGCTAGCAAACATACAAAGCGGGAAAGCGGATATATCATCCCTTTCTCTCTCTCTCTCTGTGTATGCAGCTGTAAAAAAAAAAAAGCCCAAGCATTAAGGTAATTTAGATTTCTGAGTCTCCCCACCTCCAAGACGACTAAAATCCACATGAGATAAGACTGACGCTTAATGAAACTTGTGATTAAGGCAACCTATGGACTTGCACCAGGCCTGTAGCCAAGTCGGGGCACGGCCACATTGAGCTATTTGTGTATATATATGTATAATATTTAATAATGTTTATATAAAAATGTGCTAAATTTGAATGAACATTAACGTTTTCCTCTCAGACACAGTTCAGAATTTTCCAATAGGGCCACAATACCTAGGCATAAGAGCGCCATAGGTAAATTCTTTTTCTCCCACTCAATTCTTCCTCCATAAAATTTAAAATACAAACTTTGATATATATTAATATTACAGTATTGGTAATTTCAATAAACTGAAAAAGCCATAAGAAGAGCGTCAAATTTGAATTTGTAGTGACATATTGTCTAAATTCTCCACCGCGCCTGATAATTATTTCATACTCTTGAGTTCCCAGGTGCCCCGTACCCCAGTTGCCCCTTCATCTTGGCTACAGGCCTGAGTTGCACCTTATATGGGATCCAGACTTAGCTTTATGAGATCACGAGTTCAGCGACCACACCAGAAGAGCAACACGAAACATTCGTCTTCTTAACTCAGGAATCAAATTCGAAACATCACACTGAGGCAGAAAACAGGAATTTACTACCTCACCTCGCCAATATAGTGGCCAGAGAGACGCAGTCTTTTTTTTTTTTTTCCTATGGAATTGGAAGCTCGGGCACTTAAGAAACCAAACCTTGCAATACGGATCTGTAGGAAAGACAGTAAGGATTCCGTACCAATTGCAATCGCCAGTCAGCTGCCCAACCACACTGCGCATGCGAGTGAATGACGCAAAGATCTATAGTTTCCCTTTGAATTGGAAGCTCGGACACTTAAGGAACCAAACCTTGCAACACGGATCTGTACGACAGACATAAAGCATTCCGTACAAATTGCAATCTCCAGTCAGCTGCTCAACCACACTGCGCATGCGCGTGAACACCGCTGAATCACTGCTGCACGTTTTAGTCATGCACATGGCATCGCGTGATCTAATAGCATTTTCTGACATTCAGGCAAAAGGGTTACAGTATTTGTTCATACAATCGTTACATACGTTTTAGAGAGCCTATAGAGAGAACCCCGGTTTAACAAAATCTAAATGACCTGCACTTATTTTAGTTATTTATACGAGTATTTATTTCTTGTTGTTATAAATATAAAAGAACTTCACTTTTGAATTCATTGTATGAGAGGCGTTCAATAAAGATTTCCCCTAACCAACCTAAGATTTTTGTAGGAAGCTGAAACTGAGCATGCATCATGATACGTATCTCCATAGGTAATATGAAGCTTTGAACTACTAACAGTTTCTCTTCTACGGGTGCTAACATGGAGTAACGTATGATCATGGAACCAGTTGAATGCAGAGCGATCATCAGGTTCTTGTACTTGAAAGGCCGCACACCACGGGAGACGTTCGATGAGATAAAAGGGACTTATGGGGAGGATGCCCCATCGTATGACGTAGGCAATTACTGGCATCGTCAGTTCAAGTGTGGTCGGACTTCAGTAGAAATGGCTCTCATTCCAGGGTGGCCGTAGTTCGCCATTGACGAAGACACCATCCAGCAAGTGAGGCCGCCATTTTGAAGGAGTACCGCATACATTGTGTAACCGTTCGCCAACTAGCCACACATACTAAGATCAGTACTGGGTCTGTGGCAAATGTCATCCATGACCATTTGCTTATGGAAAAAACTTTTTACGGTGGGTTGCGCGGTTGTTGACACCTTTCCAAAAACAAGAACGAATCGCATGCTCATGGGTCTTTTGTCCATGTGTCAAGAAAATCAGGATGACTTCTTTAACAAGCTAATTACGCAGGATGAAACATGGGTCCATCATTAAGACCAACGATTAAATCCCAGTCCAAACAATATAAGTACTCTGACTCACCACCTCCAAAAGAGGCACATGTCCAACCATTAGCGTGCAAGGTCATGCTCACGGTCTTTTGGGACCAACCCGAAGTAGTGATAATGAATTACCTAGAAGAAGCTACCACAGTTACTGGGACATACTACGCTTCACTGCAGCAGAAATTGCAGAAGGGAATAAAAATTGAAAGGCATAGTATGTTGGCCAAAGTTCTGAACATCCTGCAGGATAATGCCCTGGCTCACAACTTGCATGTTGCTCAGACGAAAGCATGTTCCTGTGGCTATGAAATCCTTCCTAACCCTCTTATTCTTCCAATCTTGTAACATCGAACTTCTACCTTTTTCCAACCATGATGTTATTTTTAAAGGAAAAATGTTTCCTAGATGGTGACATGCTGATTTCTGAGGTCAAGTCATGGCTTCTGACGCAATTTGCCGACTTCTAAAAATGAGGTCTCAACAGCTGCATAAAGCAATAGGAGAAGTGAGTTTGTCTTAGTCCACGGGAAGTAGGTCAGGGAAAATCTTTATTGTTCAGGCCCTCATACGTAGGCTACGTAACTAAAAATTTATCTACTTACTACCTCTGGGTTGATTTTTTATGAGGATCATAGAAAATGGCGTAAATTATGGCGTATGACATCGCATTGAGTGATTTAAAAATGGACTCTCTGGTATTTTAAGCTGCATTTTTAGTTTTAAAGTTATTTATAAAAATATTTAAATTATTTTTGCCGTTATAAGAAATGCACAATATATATATAGTACACGTTATAATATTTATATTCAAAAACATGACTGATAAAAATGCAATTACAATTTTGTTTTATCATTCAAAACAAACACTGGCCAAATATCGTATATAAGTAAATAGAAATGGTAATCGAAGTTTCAGAATTTTTTTATTCATATATAATTTAATCTTGTTGAATATAAAGATTTACCATAAGACCGATTAACTATTAATTTTATGAAGTAGTTGCATACTAGCAAAGCGCGCCGAAATGGTTTTACGAAGGAAAGGACCCAGTTATCATCAACAAGCGA
Source organism: Dysdera silvatica (assembly GCA_006491805.2). NCBI lineage: Eukaryota > Metazoa > Arthropoda > Arachnida > Araneae > Dysderidae > Dysdera > Dysdera silvatica. The sequence goes on along the minus strand of QLNU02015360.1, from coordinate 166,534,564 downwards.
AATAATCGAATCGCGCGTCAGCTAGCAGTTCACGGCTTTCACCCACCCACTGGAAAGAGCGTCGACTTCTCGTCAACTACTTGCGTCAGGACGAACGAGAGAATCGAACCGAAGCGAGTGAGCAAGTAGCCGATGGTTTACACTAGAGATGTGCAAAATCGGTCATACTAACCGAATCAGTGTGACGATTTTACCTGTTTCTTAGAGATTGGCAGAATCGTTCGTTCATTCGGTCGAGGAACAATTTTGCCCGTCCTCAGTTTATACCCATCGGAAGGAGCAGCTACTTCTCGCTTAGCCAGTTGCATCCCGATGAACAAGAGAACCGAAGCGAAGTGAGCCAGTCAATAGCCGGAAAGAACGGTGACGTTGAAGATATAAGTATTGAAGAAATGCTGGAATTCAACTCAGTTGAAATAATATTTATTAATACTTTAAATGTTTAATTTAATTCGATAATTCGCCAAAACTTAAATATAATTACAACAGAACGTTAAAAGAATTTAGTACGCATTTTTGGCGGAGCCTTTGAAAATGACGTGTGCACACTTCGATGGTAAACGGAAGTCTGATTTGATTTTAGAATTCGGATGACAATTACACATACCGTTGCCAAATATAAGAAGTAAAATTATAATTATAAAATTCATCTTGCCAGATACGGAAAGTGAAATTACGTACACATGGAACACATCGTATAAAAGAAAATTTGGCATTTTGCCAATTTTAGAAATTGAACTTAAGTTGCATTTCTTGGAATCCTTCATAGCAACAACCAAGGAAGCCTGCAAAGTGAAGCAGCAGGATTTCTATTGTGGGAGCCCACAATATCAAACGAGCATAGATAAGCTAGAGAAACCTCGAAACTGTGCATCTACGTTTACGTAAGAAACATTGTTTGCATAACTGTTATTGTCTTTTCAGTAAAACGCTGAAAACTTCCCATTTAAAAAGTCTATAGTTCCCCCCCCACTGAACTTATAAAAAATCAACGGATCGAGAATTGGTTTTCCTAAGCACTGTTGCGCGAAGCATCGAGTCAGGTCGTCAGGTTCAAAAGAGGTTTCGAGATGTTCAAATGATCGAGACAATCGACCAAAACATCTCGTAATTGCGCATCACCAGCTGTTTCAATAGCCCTGGGCTATTTTCGTCAGATCGGCAACTGTAATGCCAACCCGTGTTACAAACGACGTAACCGCCGCTTATAACAGTGGTTGGCATTACACGTTGTGTTGTATCAGTTGCCGTGCTGACGAAAACAGCCAAGAGCTATTGAAACAGCTGTAAATGATTAAATATATTCCTTAACTATGTCAACTTGTTGTTTTCTCAATAATTTTATTAGTGCGCAGTGTCATCGTCAAATTATAGGCTATCCAGTTCAAACGCCATATATATTTAAGCAAAAAAAAAATAAAATAATAATCAGACTAATATATGCTCAAGGATCCCTTTCGTTATCAGAGGCGTTATCTGGGAATTGTAAATAAAATAAGACCTAACACAAGAAACACTGGCCTTTCATGTTTTACGACAAGTCGAATTCCTTTGGACACCTTATACTTACAAAACTATGGGCTATTACTTTAATTCGGTTCTCAAAAATCTGAGTCTTTTTTTTTAGAACGATACAAATTTGGTGAGAAGTCTAACCGCGACGTATCAAAAACTCAGATGTCCTGACGTCAAACTACGAAGAGGCAAACAGACGTTTGTCTGTTCATTTTCCTGTGATTGACCGACTCCAGAAAGTAAACAGATAATATTTATCGTATCAACCAAAACTGAATGTAATACATTCAGTTTTGGTTGGCATGATGAACATTATTCGATGCAACGTTGTAATACATTCGATGTATTTA
>QLNU02015360.1:166514437-166532599 GCA_006491805.2 Dysdera silvatica | reverse complement strand
TATATAACTAACTTCACATTCCTACATTTTGTGACTTACTCTAAAATATAATTGGAAGAGTTAATGGCTAATGACTATTTTGTGAACTATTTGAAAATACAGGCAGAATTTTTTTATTTTTTTTAAAAATTCTAATGCAGTTGGGAAGATTTTTTTTAAAACATTGATCTCATTATTGTCCCATCCCCTGAATTCGTGCAAAAGTACTTAAATGAAGTTTTCCTTTAATATATATATAATTTTTTTTTTTCAATTTCAAAAATGCTGTTTTGAGTTTTTATATATATATATATTTTAAAAACGATAAAAAAATCTTCTCAGTACATATGTATATCACAGAGAAAGCGCATATAGAGGGCTTTAAAATGAGCTCAAGATGAACTTTCTAGCTAAAACAGGTGCTTAGATATTTACATGAATGTGACTCAAGATCACTGAAAAAGTTATTTTATTTTTTAATTTCCAAAAATTAATTCCAGGAAAACGGAACCTCCGAAAACTATGAAAATTTGCAATTTGCTCCATAGGTAAATATAAATCAAAAATCATTGGAATCTGAAAATTAAAGGTCAATGCCCCGGTTGATGTGATTTGAATGACCTTTGATAGAAATTATAGATACCTGGACATTTTTGCCCAAAGAGCATGTTTGCGTTTGTCTTTTGGGAATCTATAAAAAGAACATTTATTCCCGACAGTCCGGTGGTTGCAACAAGCTACAAAATATAAACCCATTTTTATTTGCAAGCTTAAGAAATGCTAATTACTACGATCGTCAATGTTAAGTCAATGGGCCCAATCTATTGTTTGTGCAAGGCCAACTAGATTACTACAGGCCCGCTCACGTGAATTTCAAGGGTGTCCCCACTTTCTGTTGGAGTAATTACTGGGGTTGTTCATAGGGGACGCCAAATCACAGGTACAAACATGCCATATGCTTTCATGTGTTTGCAGCAGTTAACCGAAGATTAAAAAGGGTTTCTGGGTTTTCTATAATTTTTACATGATATTTATTTGTGATAATAATGATAGTTTCTTGTTGTGTTCCATTTAGCCTATTTATATCTGCAGTATTAAGGACACAGTAAGTGTTTATTCTGTATTTTGTTTTTTGGTGACATGCTGTTCTATTATGTAGTTTGTATTTTCAAGTAAAATTATTTTGGAAAGAATTGCTATTCATGAATACCTGATTCTTTATTTTTATTATGTGATGTATTAAAAATTTGGCTTGTGTCAAAAGTTATTAGAAATCATGTATTCAATATTATACATTGTATTTAATATATACAATATTATACAATGTATAAAATATTATACATTGTGTAGTTATATCATCAGTTTATTGTAAATTCATGTGTTAATTTCATTAACATTCCATTAAAGTCTTTCCAAACAGGTGTCAAGCCTTCTAATTAATTCTTTATTTTATAATTAATTATAATAGAATATAATTAAATTATTAATTAGTTGGTTAAAATTCTATTTTATTAACCATTAAAATAAAGTCTGCTTTTATATGCATTTTGCAATTTAGCTTTCAGTGTAAACTATCAATTCATTATCAGTTATTAATCATGCCTGAGAAATCATTTCATCCAATAAACCGTCTTCAGTGTAAATAAAAGAGTAGAAAAAGGTATGTAAGATTTAAATTTTAGTTTAAAATTTGTTACGAAAGTTTGTCATATCACGGTAACATCAACGTCGTTGGAAAATAAAATACGATAACTTTTTGAGCAAAAAGCAATATATTTCTGTATGTAATCAGAAACTGGGCTATTAATTGGCATTTATAGTCTGTTAAATTGAGAATATTAACCCAGGTAGCAGGCGCCCTCTGTCGGAGAAAAACTGCTTGAGAGAATCGCCACTGCGAAAATTTGGGGACAGGTTTTCTATAGCGTTAGGCTCACGTGAGCAGGCCTGTAGTAAATCTAGTTGGCCTGGCTTGTGCCCAAGCAGCCATGCTGTGACGTCACGTGATCACCGACGTATTATTCACCATTCCCACCCCCAAGCAAAAAATCGCCATATGTATGTACAATAACCTCTGTAAATAACAGACTTCTAATTAACTAAACTTTCCGTTTAACGAACATTTTTACGGTCCTGGCAAACGCTTCATATTGTTAATTTACTTCTGACTAACGATTCCGTTTTTTTCACCATCGTTTTGACTTGTTCTTCATTTCTCACCAAGATGTTTTATTAAGGGAGTTAAGCAGTTTGGATCAAATTTATGATGTGACAGTAAAAAGTGGTTGAATCAGATGAAATATGTTGGGTTATGCAAAAAAGACTAACTACTCCTCTCCAACTTCAAGTTTCGAAACAGCCAGTGATGCTTTAAATGTCCTTGATAGGAATATTATCTCACTTCACATAGAAATTAATTCGTTTCAACTTCTTTGAAAAAGAAGAAAATTTTCCATAAACGATATTCCTTTCAGAAGAAAATTTTCCATAAACGATATTCCTTTCAGAAGAAAATTTTCCATAAACGATACCGAAAGCAAAACAGTCGACTAGTTTGACGTTTTGGTGTACGTTGGGTGTAACTTTATTAAATTGTTAGGTGTAATTAAATAATTATAATAAAAATAAGGTTTCTGAATCCGCCAATGCATTTACGAAATATGTTGATATTCCTGAACCTGCGACGATGAAAGGAAATCAGATTAAACCTTTGATTCAGTCCTTACTTAATACAACATTTTGATTACAGGAACTTCCTGATTACGGACCTTTTTTTCAGGGCCCATAAAATACGTTTCTGGGAGAGTATACTGTATGTGTATATATACAGAATGCTCGGAAAGAGCGAAAAAACTTTAAAAAATTATAAATAGTGACAAAGGATTGTGGTTAGCTCCAAAGGGTTTCTAGAAATACCGGCTTGTTTTAACAGTGAAACCTCACAAAAACAGTTTAGTTGAAAAAGTCACCTGTAGACTGCGCTGACACGCAAGATATTCAGCAGAAGTATGCAAATCGGACTTGCAGCAAAAAGGACCTGAATGCACGTAGAATTTTTATTCGATTTCAGCAGTATTGCCTAATGACTAGAAGATGTTAACTCTTACCCACATCAAATACCGCTGGTGAAGTTCTTTTTTACTCGGGAATGAGGAATCATCCCCGGGTGGTGAATCAACCTATTGCGAAGAAAATTTCGTAATGGCGAACAACCGAAGATGTCCTGAGCTTCGCGTACTGGGATACTGCAGCTTATGATTTAAGCGACATTATTGTAATAATAAAAAGATGAAATGCCAGTTGTTCATTGTCTTCGTAGGGTGCCTGGATTTGCAGCGGTGACAAGTCGGATTCAGCCCGATTGCTGGATAGCTTTTCAACCGCAGAGCTTGTTATATAGGAGAGTTCGGCTGCGCATTGCTGTCGAGCTCAGGCTGCTTGATTGGTTAACTGATGGGCAAGTGACAGATAGCGGCCATTGTGGCTCAATCATCGCGCGCTCTCAGTACTGTGTTAGCATACTCTTGGCTGGTACAGATAACGAGTGTTTTAATATTCAATATAATCGGAGTCTATTCATTGTGAAAAATAGTTGGTTGTTGTGCTGTAAATTGCAAGAATCGAAGTGTTCCAGTAGTAAAATTATTTATACATTCCAAATGGAAAAAATGATCAAGAACGGCGCAAAATTTGGTTCGCCAAAATAAAACGAAAAGATTTTAACTTCGTGAAAAGTACCTGTTTGTGTGAAGTAAGTGTTTATTTATTTTTTTTATTTTGTAGTAAAAAATGTGCTACACGCTTTTAATATTTTGTTCACATCTGAGAGTATTACGATATGAGATAATATCGGGAATAAGTTTGACCCGAAATTTAACCATGTAAAATAAAAGTGTTAATGCCTATCATTAATGTTTTAAATAACTTTTTAGTTTCACATTTATGTTTTTAAAATAATGGCAGCTTTAAATTGCGTGGATTATCCGTATTTTATCAATAATAAAAAAAAATGTTTATCTACGCATTTACAATTTTAAATACAAATTTAAAAGCTTTTATATCAGTTATTAATTTTTAAATATTAATGTTTTTTCATAACTGCAAACTTGAAATTGCATACATCGTCAATTTATTTTATCCGTAAGAAAAAAAATATTTATCCATGTATTGAATAAGTACAAATTTAAAATATTTTATATGTTATTAATTTTTAAATATTAATATTGTTCAGGCATATTAATATATATTTAAAATAACTGTAACTTCAAATTGCCTGGATCATCAATATTTTATGCTTGGTGAAAAAATTATTCATGCATTTAATAATTTAAGTACAAATGAAATATTTTTCATAGTCATTAATTTGTAAATATTGTTTCTTCAGGCAAACTTTGAACTTGATCAATTTGAAAAGAAAACTTCTGGAAAATTAAAGCCAAATGCTATTCCTACCATGTTTTCTCATTTGTCACATACATTATTTCTGTTTTATTACATGGTGATTTTTATATCCTTGTTTTTAATAACTAATGAAAAATATATTTTACGACGAAATAAAAAGCGAACCACGTATTTTCAATCATAAAACTAGTGGTTTCCTAAACTTTTTACAACATTGGAAGGTATCTCATGGAATTTGTATTACTTTATATGAAAATAAATGATTCGTTATACAGCACTGTGCTTTACTTTTTGAACTTTTCGGGAACATGTCTTGGTCGTATAGCAAGGTATGGGTATATACACTATATTGTTGTTCAAATTTTGTTATGCTTTTCTGTATGACGTTGAATAATAGTAAATAATATAATAATGAGTAATTAAATAAAATAAAGTAACTAATAAGTTAAAAAAAAGTAAAAATATAATAAGTAAATTTAAAGTGAAGTAAATTATAAATAAGTTAGTAGTACAATAGTTAAAAATATTTATAAAGCAATAATAAATAGTTAAACAATTTAAAACAAAAGTTACAATAATACTTTCTTTTAACTACCAGCCTTTGAGGAAATTGACAGTTATCCACCTGAAGGTAAGTGCTTTTTAAGAAACCTCAAAATTATCACTTCTAAACGCAATTTGAAAAATCTTGAGCTGGTATTTACATGTTTTTAAATGCCCTTGTGGAGAAAAAAAAAATTTGCAACCCTATATAAAAGCCTTTACGCGCTAATTTAAAGTCCTTTTATGTCTTATTTTAAAGGTAAAATACAAAATTTGCTCGATAAATTTAATATTACTCTTCATTCCGTTTTGAGATAAAAAATACGCCGATTATAGCAAATGCAACAGTGTAATGTTCTGAACGAGGAATGGGTTTGAGCGAAAATGGCGCCATGCACTTGGTGTGAACGAACTTTACATATGGCTTTGCATTGACCGCGTACAAGGTTTTCACAAATGGCTACAATGCGCCATTTCACGAATTTTCAAAATTATTTAATGTCAACGGACGTCGGGCTCACTCAGGCAACTTTCTAAAACCAGTTATATTCATCAGAATTGTATGTGTAGAATCCGCCGTTTCAATTGCGATCATGGATTTCAAATGGTTTCCCAATGTCCAATCTATATATGTATATGGGATATACAGTTATCTGCCATCATTATATTCCGTCTACATAAAATTCATACAATATGTTTTACGTACATATATATTTTATGTACATTATGCTTATATTGAATCTAATACTTCTTGTTTTAATTATAAAAACATTTTTACATTTCTTTTACTAACCATTTACGAATACAGGTATTAATAATAGAATCTTTCAAATAATTACAGATAATTTTGTTTTAATAAATAAAAATTTTGCTATTGTCATAAAGTTCCCGAGAATGTATTACTGTTGGGAAGAGTTCAAGTATTACGTAAGCACCTTGTGGGGAGGGGGTTGCCGTTGGTCTTATTTTCCTATGTTAGCCAATGTTAATTTTTGCTTACTAGGGGGTGGGGAGTTGAAATGCTTAAAATATTGCTTACGCAATGCTTGAAATCTCCCTTGCCAGTTTAAATGTCATTAAAAAATTCGTTTCTTTTAGTCTAAGTGTTCTTTTCGAGTAAAATGATATTGCCGTCGTAGATAATACTAACTATTTTAAAGTACTTTATTAAATAACTTAAATTGGAAAAAAAGTGAAAAACCTCAGTATGGATATTAGAATATATATATAATTTTCGGTAATTCTCCAGGGCAATGGCTATTAATTGTAGCCACAGTGTCTGTACAAAGGAATAATCGTTTTTGGCTACGACCACTAAGGAATTTTATAATAATACGAAAAATAAATATACTTAGCTCTGTAAACGGCATATGACGGCAATGTAAAGTGATAACTAAAATAATTTTATAATTCATTGGCACGTTTCTGCCATAAAAGAATATAGATCAAGAGCCTATTTATAAATAATGAGCTTATTTATTGCACAAACTACGAGGCGTGTTCGGAAAGTAAATGCTGTTTTGGTATAAATATTTAAACATTTTTTTTAATTAATTTAATTTTTACAAGAAATAGCATACCTTAAGTTACTTTTCTACATAATTTTCGCCATTATTAAGACACCTTTCATATCGGGTAAGTAACTTAGCTATAATGTCTCTCTCTCTCTTCGTAAACCACCGCAACCTGTGATGACGATCACTAATGCACAATATTTTTGACATCGTCATCATCAGCAAAGCTTGAACATTACTGTGAGACTCTCAGAAAACTGCGTCCCGCAATTCAAAACAAAAGACGGGATATGTTTAATATTAGAATCCTCTTGCTTCACTACGACGTTCGACCGCAAGTTGCTGGTTCTACGTGAGAGCTGATCACGCAATCTAGCTGGGAGCAGTTCGAGCATCCGCCTTATAGCACAGACTTAGCACCGTCTGACTACCGCTTATTTCTTCATTTGAAGCAATTCCTGGCCGACTAGCACTATAGCGATTTCAAAGATGCTGTGTATCAGTGGTTGTTGTCATCTCAGGCGGAGGTGATGTACAAAGGTGGAATAGCAAAGTTAGTTAGCTGATATGACAAGTGCCTTGATAACGGTGGAAATTAAATACAAAAGTAGTTAAGATATACCATTCCTTATAAAATTAAAATTATTAAAAAAATGTTGTGTGTTTATTTTTTATACGAAAACGATACTTACTTTTTCGAACACGACTCTAAAGCTTCAACTTTTTGTTTTTTGAAATTTTATGCTTTAAAAGTTGATAGTATTACAGCAGAAACGGCGAATGATGGAAATGGTCGCCCCTTTCCTTCTTAACACCTTGGCGGTGGGGACGCATACTGCACTCTGAATTTTCGACACGTGAAAGTAATTTTTATACAAGTTACTCAAACTAATAATTCTATACAGCAGTGTTTCTCAAAGTGTGGTCCGCACGATCATCACCAAATTTCAAGGAAAAAAAATGAAAAATAAAAAATAAAGTGAACTAGAAATTGCTGGCGTAGCTAGAATTTAGGTTCGGGTGAGATTTAAGGAATTTCTCATAAATATTACTTGTTATAAACCTTACCTTTCGGCGATTCGTGAAAGTTTTGACTCCTCTGAATACACCCATGCTGTCTACATTGCTTATTATTATTATTTAAGTTAATGATGTCATTTTCATTGTAAATTTGACAAAATAAGATCGTAGCTGACACTCTTTTCATCAAATAGCATTAGTCTAAAAATTATTTTGTTTCAGGTGGGTTTGGCAACCAACCCATATTTTAAGAACATGGTCGGATATTTTAGAGATTTTCTGCCAAAAGCTTTTTGGGGGTTGGAAAAGCGCTGAATTACAAAGGGTTAAAATTAACTTCTAATAATATTTCAGGGCTGAATAAATCTTTCTATGGAGCTCTCGCTTTAACCATTTTTGCAACCTTCAATAAATTAGGTAACTCAAAGGCTTGCTGTTCTTTTCCTTCTGGCGGAGGAAGCGATGAAATCCAGTATGACGATGGTTATGACGAGGAGTTTAATATTATTAACATGTTGGCAACATAACATTTCAGAATAATATATTTTAATGAGGAGAGAAATCCCTCCTCCAGGTGGTTCGCAATAAATAAAGGAATGCTTGAAGCGATACGTGAGTGACCAAAGTTTGAGAAACACTGCTATAGAGTAACTAATAGTACATAATAGCTAATAATTTACTTTTAGGCTCTTAACTTTAAATTTAGACTTAATACGCTGATCTTAAATAATATATGTTATTCGCGGGTTTCAACAGATGTTGCATCCGCCACTGTTTTTACTTTGCCTGTCTGTCCACAATAAAAAGGTTAAGGTAAACGTTTTCTGTAAATAAGAATAATGATGGCTATTGTTAACGTTAAAAATTCACCAAGTTAGTGTATATAATACAATCTATTAATGTGGTTGCTCAGTAAAACTCATCACGAAATCCCGTCACAGGAAATCGTCACGAGAAACTGTCAAGGGCTATCGCCCGAAATACTGCCAATGGCGGACTGAAAACTGGAATTTGGACAGTTGGAAATTGAAAGATTTGGTGAGTCAGAATTTGGAAGTTTTGCGATTTGGAATTTGGAAGTAAACTACAACTCGCCAACTTTTGGCGAGTTGATCCCGAGTCTAGACCGTAGAGGCAGACCGCACGCGACGGGTGCTGAGATCAATCCTTCTGCGCATGTGCGTGGACTCAGGCGTACTAGTAATGCCGAAACACGCTGTACATTAGCCGATATTGCCCAGTATTCTTATATTAGCAACGTATTTTAAACATAATTAATCGTAACATGTGAGTATCATCATTTTATTTAAATACACTGTGCATGAAGATACTGAATCAACATATGCTGATTCAAACAGCGCACGTTGGATATGATCGAAACGGTATGGAGTCGCCTTGAAGCGTGACGGTCCCCTGATTCGGTCTCTGTGAGTCAGGTAAGTACTGATTTATTTATAAAAGTACTAATTCATAATAAAATTATTATATTAGCGGGGATACAAATATGAAGTTGTACTAATGCTTGATATATAATAGTTATTTCCTCCTATTAGTCAAGTAAATGGAAATGCTGATAGGAATTTTTGCGAAGATCATGCACATGCGCAGAAGGATTGATCTGTTGCTCAGCACGGTCGCGTGCGATCTGCCGCTACGGTCCAGTGACCCTGACTTGCTTTCTGAACGTTGATGAGCAAACACGTGTAAACCAAAGCATCGAAGGGAGCACTCACTGACTAACCTTTGTTTGTGACAGACAGACAAAATAATAACAGATTCAATGTTAATTGAAACCCGCTAAATTTAAATATCGACCTTAGGCGATTTTCTTTTACTTGCTTGTTATTAATAACATTATTACCACAAATGCCAGGTGTTTGACCATTTAGTTATAAGCCTTCGAGGGTTCAATATCTGAACGATATCTTGAAAAAGTGTTTAGTGCATTGCCCGCGTCAAGAGGACTCGCTGTCATAGATTAACCGATGCTGCACAAATCGCAATCGAGGGTTTCAGCTAGCTTTATTATTAATTATTAATAATTGGTTTCCATTAAGCCCCTGAACCGCAATAAATGGCGACACAACAATCACAACTATTAAAATAAACTGTGATTGAGTAGAAGTCGTGACATTCAGTAAACAATTACGACTTGAAGCATCGTTGTCGAGTTCGGGAAATTCTATTTTTGAGCTCTTTCTCCTGCCGCTCCCAACAGGTGACGCTCTTAGGTACGTGCGTGACTTGCGTGCTTACTTGGAAATCCGTCAATGCCAGTAAGCTTAGGATATGTTGTGCTATACAGAGGCGTAGTGGCAATGTGTTCGTCTTCATACCGCTCCATATTCAGGGGTTTAATTCTCCCACGCCAGTGGTTCTCGAATTTTCCAGCCCACGGAAACCTTTCCTTACCACACGCTTAGCTATGGGGAACGTCAATATAAATATTTATTTATATTTAATTTTATTTATAAATATTTTCGTTCCTATTTTACCAGTGTTTAACCTTTTGTATGTAAATTTCCTCCCTGGTACCCTGTATTTTATTTCTAATATAAATATTTAACCCGCGAGCAGACGCGCGGGGTGTTTCACACCCCACAACTTACAATTTGTGAAAAGAACCGCCCACCCTTGCTTCTGAAACTGGCCAAACTCTTTCCTGTTGCCTTCAAAGTCACAATCTTTTGGAGTAGAATGACAAAGAGAAAATTCCACTGCAAAATTCGACGTTTTTAATGAAATAATGCTATATAATCAGATGGGGTGCAAAGCACCCCACACGTTCTCGCATTCCTCTAATCTCGTGGAAAGTTAAGGAAAACCTAAACAGCTATCTTTTATAACTATTTAGGCGAAACATAAAATTAGCAATAAATATATTCAATATAATGAATGTATCTTAATATATAACACTTTTCATTGTTTGTGGATATTGTTAGTAGGTTATTTAACCCTATGGATATGGGCGAGGGAAGGGTTTTCAGAATTTAGATTTTCTCGAATAATCTGCAACGTTTCATGAATTGCTAGAGTCGTCCCGTCGCGACACACTCAGGAACTCCGCGGCACACATTTTAAGAACCACCGACCAAGGCCATAGGAGGCATGGATCTTTCGGGCAGTCGAAAGTCTTTGCATTGTAAGAGCATACATGTTTAATGCACTTAACTCCGCGAGAGGCGCGTGGGTGCTCTAAATTTCACCCCACAACTTACAATTTGTGAAAAAAAAACGTCCACCCTTGCTTCTGAAACTGGCCAAACTCTTTCCTGTTGCCTTCAAAGTCACAATCTTTTGGGGTAGGGTGACAAAGTGAAAATTCCACTTATTGTTCCCTGTAAAATTGGACGTTTTTAATGAAATAATGCTATATAATTAGATGGGGTGCAAATCACCCCGCGCGCGTTCTCGCGTTCCTCTAACCGGCGCGCCTTCTCGAAGGTTAAAAAGCATCGTACTTGACTCACAACTTACAAATTTTATAAAAAAAAAGCGGATAAGATTCCCTTTTTATTTAAAAGTATTAAATCACTATGTGTACGGCTGTTTTATGTCTCGTGGGGTGATCTGTAATGGGGCTGCTAGCAGAATGTGTGCTCTGATTCCCGATGTATTTAAAATAAGCCATCTCGATTTGGATATGTCGAGCGGATCATTCATTAGTTTAATCACCATCACACCACTTTGGATTGCAAACAATGCTTTAAATGAGAAGTCATGGATTGGTTAGTTGTTTTAGAGTTGAACGTTTCGTCATTATTGCTTCGTGTTCGTCGAGATTTTCGCGTGATGTCTGAAACACGATTCCCAAATACCTACGCGATATGCAAAATCTGAACTTAATATACAATACAAGCGGCATCTTGGGGAGTCGAACCAACGACTTTCAGGTTAGTAAACTGACTATCTACCTCGAGTCGCTGTCTCACATACAAGTACACAGTATTTTCTCATCATCTAAGGTACGACTGAGAGTCTTCCCTTTTTTTAAAAACAAGTCATAAAAAAAGAGTATTCTTCAACACGTATGCTATTTTATTTGAAATATATACTATGAAATTTACGACATGTGTGCATTTCTGACAAGCCTTAAATTTAAACACGTAGCACTTCAAAGACCATTAGCCATTTAACATGATTGTTTTTTAAATACATCTTGATTTTAATGGCAACCTCACGAACAATGATAGGAGCTACTGTAGTTGCGACGAAACTGCTTGAAATTTGCAACGGGGCTTCGAGTGCAAAGTAAAGGTTTCCTCGTATAGTCGGCCTTACTTAATCGGGTCGCGAAAAATCAAAAATGCGCCGCTTATGTACGAATAAAAACTGTTAGGGCCAAAATTTCTGTATAGGATCAGTGTCAAATTTCTCCGTTTAACGAATAAGATTTGCGGGCTGTCCTCGGATAATCGAATAAAGACGAAAATCCTAGTAGGAAAATCAGTATTTAAACGAGGGGAGATAAAGTGTGCATGGGAAAATTTGTCTTTATAACTGTCCTCCTCCCCAGTCTTCCAGTTCTGCGAAGGGTTTTCAAGGCCTTTCTATTGTGACTGCAAAGTCCCTTCTTTTTCTTAGAATTGAGGGTGAGAGATCATTTCACTTCTAACTAGTTAGTCTCACCCCAACCATTGGTCTCCAGTCATCACACTGTCCCGTTGTGAATGACTTTCTTTTCAGATGGACATTGAATTTATGCCACGAGCAAAAAATTGTAGAGGCAATAAAAAGTAACACCGAAGTCAAAATGGCAAAGAGTTTTGTACTTCCGCACAAATAAAATGGCAAGTGTACGCTCGTGTACAATTGTTCTTTCATTAAAATATACATATAGGTAGGTACAATTTTTTACATAGTATAATTTTTAGCATTGCGTTTATTACGTGCGTACTAATGTATTAAGGCAATTCAATACATGTGCGGTTGTTTGTCTTCTTTCGATAATTGAATAATATTTACTGGACCTCTCAATATTCGTTTAAAGTAACTGTAATTGATTGCCGGAATAGTTATGTGTGTGAGTGTCTCATATACGTCATTTGCCAGCCATTACATACATTTGTGAATGATGGTGCTATGGACGACAAACGAGAGCCGATAGAACTGGTCATGCCGCAATAATCTTTGAAGGAAATTCGTTAGATGTCAGTCCATTTCCATTAGCACTTTTGTCTGAAATCTATTTTGACGCGTACACACTAACAGCTCAAAAGCTCGTGGACGTACGTCACTGGGAAGAGATAGCGTTTTAACGTGGGGTGCGACAAACATTCGGATTCGAAAGAGAAGGGGTGTGCGAAATGGAGGTCGAAGTGGAGGGGATGAGGGGCCAAAGAGAAGGCCCAAAATCCTACAACTTCATTAAGCCGTAATTAGAGAGAACAGTGTGCTTTCCCTGCACCCCCTCAGAAATGGGGAGTATAGTACGGCGTAAACAAGCGTGCCGCTCCCCCAGATTAGGAGTGCGGGGCGCGCCCTAGGAACGGGGAGTAGCGATAAGCTGCTTAGCCGCATTCGATGCGGGCGTGTGTTGAGTTGGCCAGTTCCCCTGCCACCGGCTTATACCTGGAGAGAGAAGAGGAGACCTACGCTTCCCCACCCCTACCTTACCCTGAAGGGGGTCCTGAATAAAGTGAAAAGCCGTCTTTCCTCAAGTAAAGTCAGACTCTCGTAATTGAAATTGAAAGGAACCCACCCGAAATAAACACAGACGTCGTTTCTCACAAAATTTTTCTTGATTCAGCCGGACTTCCAACATATTTCGAGAAAAATTTGAGACTCGATGAGAAAATGAAGCTTCAAACTAACTGAACTGTTAATTTCTTGATAAACTCGAATGGCAGCGAAAAATAAGAAACAGAAAACGATTGGCGTTTGAAGAGTCGGCCCAAACGGACACTACATGTGAACACCCCCATGTGTCAATCGAAGTAATGTGGTGCCCCCTACCGCCATTTATGCGAAATTACAAATGCGTCTAAATGTAACATTTCCGGAGTATTGTATGCCCCACATCATTTAAATAGGTTTCAATGTCCCACTGATTTCACAAGCAGAAACATCTCAAGTAGAAACTGGCGGACACACAAAAATTTAAAGCTAAAAAAAAAAAATGTTATAACTCATATGGACGTACGCAGAAAGTTCGTAATGGAGGGTTATAGAGCTGCAACTCACATATTCCTATGCTAAATATATAAAACACCCCCCTGCGTACGCCAATGGTTAACTCACCAAAGAGGAAACTGCAATAAAAACGTATAAAAAAAGAAGAGAGAGCATCAACGCGTTTCATACGGACGCTGCTGTCCTTCGATATGAATCAGTGACGTAGCAATTCAAGTATTATGGGGCTCAGCAGATATCTTTAAAGAAGATTGTATAATGCGGCATTAAAGAGAAGAATGCATCATGATATCTAATGGGGGCAGGTTTGAACCCCCCTCCCCCCCTCCTACACTACTGCCATCAATCGACCGGAATGAACTCAAGTGTTACTATATCATATTACTGTTGGTTATCTGGCGGCAACGCCACCTATTAGCGAAAAGTATTTGGAAATCGGGAAATGTAAAGCTTTCCCATATTTGGATAAAATAAATTGCAAACTTGTCCAAAACGGTCTTTGGCTCAAAAGTTGCCGCATTTGTTGTAATGTTTTCCCGACAAACGTTGATGCAAAAAATATCTTTTGATGGTACGTAGCGAGGTACTTGAGCGACGCTACTACGTTACTGTCAACGTGCATCTAGTTGGGGTAACACATGCCGCCAAGGTGGTTCGCTACAAGCTTTTGGACTACGCTTTGCTAGACGGCGGTTTCTGGGATTACAGTGTCACCTTAGCCGGCCACCCTTTCCAACCCGTTCCCCTTGCCTTACTCTACTACTGGTGCTAGGCGGCGGTTATTTATTTCAACCTTAATTACAAGTTTATAGTCGTTGAAATTTATGATTATGTAATTATTTATTGAAGGAAATCAAATAACAAATAAATAATCTTTAAATAATTCAATGCTATCAAACTAAAAAAAAATATTCCATATAAAAACCAAGTCAAATATTTGACTGAATGTTTATTTTAATCTGTTAACCGGGAAGTAAAATTTTGTGAAACTCGTTTCACACTGGGGACTTTTTTTCACAGTGATAAGTAATGTCATCACACCATCACGCTAGGATTAAATATATAAGAACTACATAAAACGTAATGCGTTCAACATAATACGGTTAATTTCAATGACGAAAAATGTCGTCATTCGCATTTTGGTAGTCTTCTGGGCATGACGAAAAATGTCGTCATACCCAGTTAACAGGTTAATTATCAGCCATGTTTCAAAGTCAATATAGCAACAGCCCTAGACTAGAACACGACCTCAGCAGTTACTCCATATAATATTATCTTTTCATCGATATATCGTGGCATTCGATATATTTGCCCCGATATATTAAGTGCTATGTACACGTATATCGATATACAGCAAACCTTTTAGTTAACAGCCTGTTTTTTTTTTTTTTAACTTCGCCTGTGCTGTAAAGACTTCGCATTGGTGCAAGTTTTATTGCAATATTAAAAACGTAAAATACACGAAATATTTCGTATTCTAATATCAAAATTACTTCACTGCAATATTAAAATTACTGTGTTATAATATTAAAATGAAGTGGAACTCCGTCATAACGAACAAATAATTTAGAATAGCTCGATTTAATGAATAATATATATGGTTATATCCAATAATATCTATAACGAAGAAAATCGTCCGGTCTATTGCTGTCCGTTATAACCGAAAACGACATTATTATAATTTAAAAACAATTGCGATTAACGGACACCCCTTAGACTATATATTAGTTTGTTAAGTTAAGGATTCCCTGTTTTTAAGAAACTGACATTCGTAATTGACACAGATCAGATTGTCACTGTAGTGTGCCCAAGTCTTTAAGAATTCTTTCCTTCACGATTTCCCTTTTTCCGAAAAGACACCACAATACAAAGCATCACAAGCACCAGCGGTAAATCTATTTAAAATCTTTGTTTGTGTTGCATGCAGCAAGGACAGACACGACCACGCTGGGCCGGGCAAATCTTTCCAAACTAAATGAATTTGATTTGGGTACAGGACCTATATTTGGCTACATGTATCCAGACACAATTTTCTGTAACCCAGAAAAACGTTGCCAAAAACTTCAGCCGGGTGTTACGTTTGCTTGTCTATACGTGCTTTTAGAAACGAACATCTGTTGGAGGAACTAGTCTAAGATTTGTAAAGTCACAGTCCTTCGATCACTTTAATGAACAAGGCCAGTTCAATGAGAGCTTGCCTTTCAGGATACGGAGACAAATTATCCATATAAGGAATATATATATTTAGTTTTTTTTTGTTTCCCCCCCTAGCAGAAATATCCCTTGCACGTCTTTGGTCCCAAGACGCTAGTGACGTTAAAAGATAAGTCCCGAGTCTCCGAGCAGGTTTCAGGAGCGTGAAAAACGCCATCGCGTTGAATTTTTTTTTTTTTTTTTCAGGGAAGTCTAAAAATAAAGCAAACCAATCTCGAAATGAAATTCGCATATTTGAAAGATAAGCGGGAGCAGGAAGCCCTTGGGGCCGCAATCTCCAAATCAAACAGTCGCTGTTGTTAAAAGCGTTCCACTCTTGCATTAACTGTTGCCACTTCCTTCCTCACAATCCGCCGCTGCTGAAAATTTTCCTCCAGCAACAATTATGTGACAAAAGATAGAAGAATACGGCAGCACAACAGAGAAGCTACGGAGTGCCTCAAGGAATAGAAAGCGACCGTAAATGCACATTGCGCAAGGGCATTAAAGCTGTCATTAAAAGGTTGCCGAGAAAACCAGACGTCTCTAGTAAAAGTCGCCAATCATCCAATTTGACTTCATTCGCTTCCAGGGGCGGTACGACGGAGGGGCACAAATGTCATATTAACTAATAATTATTCGGGTATCTCAAAGAGTGAGAAAAGGCATGCGGTACCTTGGGGCAAAACATCGCCTACACCTCTTACGATCGGAAACAGGAAACGATGCACGTGTTCTGGTCATTCATTTATCTATTGACACACATGCTCCATATATTTTTATTTATTTATTTATTTTTTACAATAGTTCATACACAATTTATCATTATCCATTTTATCATGCTATTATTGCATTGCCAACCGTGGAACGCGTTCGCCAAAGCTTAATTGCAAATCCCTACGAACGGAAGTCGAGGTTCCAGTACATTATACTCTACCCTAATCACGGTACGTCCTTTATCCTTAAAGTACAGTTTCACACTAACAAGATGACTTCACAGTAATTTCAAAGACAATGCTGCTGCAGCGGTAATAGGTTTGCCTACCACGCAACTTTAAAGGAATTTGAATCAAAAGGATAGCGAATACTCGACGTTTTCCTATCGATCAATAGTCCCGGGTTTAAGTCCTTAAGCGATAAAGCTTAGAATTCCTTCGTGCAGTACGATCTTGGTTTCCCATGCGTTAAGAATCACGAACAATCGAGGTATCTGTTCAGTCCACTGCACGCTCTTCATCCCATAAAGCCGATTGGCTGCTAGTAAGACGCGAAATACAGTTCAACTTGCGGGAAGAAACAAAGCTTTTAGCTACCCTCTTGCGGCTCTAATGCGTACTACATAAATTTCGTGAATTAAAAGACATGTGAAAGCACTGTTCTCTTCCTTGCTCAGTCTCAACTCCCCACATTTTAAAAAGGAAGAAATCGAAGAAGTAAACTACTTAGTCGAAATACATCAATTTCCTGGAAGGCATAAGAAAAACAAAACTAGCTCATAATTAATTATACGTGCGTGCACGCCGTTTTCATCCAAGAAACATTTTCCTAACAAGGGCAGAGAGTGTACGAAGTTTCAGTGTCTTATATGGTTACTACATTTGAACAAAATCCTAATAAAAATGATAGAAGAATTTAGAGTACAATGGTTTAAATAAAATTACCATTAGACAAGATCCACGAGAACCTTCTGACGTGGCGGCTTGTACTTTCAGAAATTCTCATATACGTAATGAAATACCAAAATAAGGACGTTAGGCTAGCTAAGAATTGAAGAAAGGTCACTCTCTCACTATGAAACACACATATACTCAGCAGAATACAAAAATCCGGGAAAAGTACATTTATGCCACTTCAGGTATTTCCGATAACTGAATGTCAGTGCTAAGAAACCAAACAATGGATTATTTCTCGTCAGTTCCGACTAAATTGCAGTTTCACAAAGGAAGTCAAAAACCAGTACACGGACGCAATTCTTATACAAGGTAAATGACACCCGACGATCCTGGACGGAAAGGGCGGCGTGACGTGACCTCCACACCACGGTACACTTACACATGACGTCATTACTAGGAGCCGAACATGATTGAGTCTGTTCAAAGACTGCGACTGCAACCACCACGGGACGCAGTCGTAGCATCAGTTTACGGGTCGTAATGTGCACTGTGCGTTACGGCGCCAAAAGAGCAAAGGTCTTGCTGCCCTGGGTCCTACAGCTGACCGAGGAATCTGAACCCCTGCTGTCCAGGGAATCAAACCCCGGTCTATGGTACGCAGAAAAAACGGCACATGAAAATCTACTGGTCACTGGAGTTGAACTCGGGTCAACAACACGATAAATAAAAACGTTACATCTGGGCCACTGCAGGGTACACCGTATTAT
>QLNU02015360.1:166484738-166504353 GCA_006491805.2 Dysdera silvatica | reverse complement strand
CGAAACTGGTTTTTCGCGCGGGAAAAACCAGTTCCTCCAAGACGGCCTTCCCTAAACTGCAATGGACTAACCCGTCTGCTAACGGTATCACGCGCCAACTGAGCGCGAACGCAGAGTACTTGCCATATATATATAAACAGTAAACTCCCGCTTTCCGTCAACATACGATATCCCTGGGAGATAACGAACTACAGTGAATGCCATAAGTATTCGTACACCTGCAGTGTGTTCTATTTAAGAAGCTGCTGTATAATAACTATTAGATGTACGTAGACAGGACAAACGCCATCATGATTGCCATGAAAATATAATTTATTTTCAACTAAAAAACTTAAAACTATGTATATAATACTGCAAATTACAATAAATTAGCATCAAAATTATTCACAGTTCACGTGTCAAAAGCATTCGTACATGCAAAAGTCTGTCCTAAAATGATAGAACTGCAATGTTGTTTGTGCACCCGAAGCAATCTGCGGGAAATGCACCGATTTCATTCAAAAGCCAATGAACAATAAACCCGTTTACTATCATTTCTGCAGAAAGTATGCGAAAATGAGTCGTAGAAATAAACAAGTGTGGCGGAATGAAAGCTTGTAATGAGGCTCCATAACCAGTGTAAATCTTTACGAGAGATTGCATAGCTCGTCGGCAGACCTCGTTCTATAGTCCAGTCCATAATTGACCGTCATTGTCAAAGAAATACGATTCAAAATATGCCGCGAAGTGGAAATCCACAAAAACTGACTGAAAAGCACAAACGTTTAATTGTTAGATTAATTAAGAAAAATCCAAAATTAAGTGCTCCAAAGATAAGAAAAGAGCTGCTGAATCAAGGTGTATCACTCTAAGAAAGCACGGTGCGCCGCGTTTTCAAAAATGCAGGGTACAATGGACGTGTAGCTCGTAAAAAGTTTTTCATGTCAAAGGTAAACAGAAAGAAGCTTTTGCAATTCGCAAAAAAACATGTTGATAAAGGTCCTGACTTTTGGAAGAGTTACATTCTCGGATGAGAGCAAATTTAATATATTTGGATCAGATGGCAGGCAAATGGTATGGCGTAAAAATAACACCGAGTTTCAACCGGCGAACTTGTGTCCAACAATCAAACACGGAGGTGGAGGTGTGCAAGTTTGGGGCTGTATGAGTGCAGAGGGAGTGGGAAAATTGCACATTATCGACGGAATCATGGACCACAGAATGTATATTAACATTCTGAAGGAAAATTTGGGTCCTAGTGCTGCTCAAATGGGTCTTCAAAATAACTTTATCTTTCAGCAAGATAACGACCCGAAACATACTGCGTATAATACAAAGCTGTGGCTCCTTTACAATACTCCAAAACAGCTAAATACCCCTCCACAATCACCTGACATTAACGCTATAGAACATCTATGGAGCATTCTGGACTCGCGGATGAGAAAACGACGCATATCAAATAAGAATGATTTGAAAATTGCGCTTCTCGAGGAATGGGCATCCATTTCAACGGATGTCACCAAAAACTTAGTGGATTCGTTGCCAAAACGCATGAAAGCTGTGATTAAAGCCAAAGGGAACCCAACGAAATATTAAGAGTGAATTATTATTTTATTAATGAATTTTCTGACCAAAAAACAATTAGTGTACGAATATTTTTGACACATGAGCTATGCGTAAGTTTGTTCATTTTTTATTGTTATTTGCAGTGCATGTGTATTTTTTTCTTTTTTATGAAGTAAATACAAAAATTTATATTAATTGTGGTGACATTTGTCTCATATCTCTACATCTAATAATTATTATACAGCAGTTTCTTAAATAGAACACACTGCAGGTGTACGAATACTTATGGCATTCACTGTACCTAAAATTCAGGACTATTTTAAAGTTACAACATCGAAGCGTTAAAATTTCAAAGACCGCACTGCACTTTTTCTTTCGGTAACAGAGTTTTGAGGCATAAAACGGAAGTGTTAGTTTCACGTCCTATACCACGAACTATCCAAAACCAAGACCTTAATATGCGTAACGTGAAAACCTTAAACGGCTTAACGATATCTCGGAAACGCGATTTATATTTACACCCAACAAGTACTTTTTAGGATTTAAACCTGCCCCTATAAGTTCAGATCCTGTAGTTGTAATCATCAGGGGTCAATATATAAAATGCAGAATAAACGATATACGAACACAACAATACAAGAGATCTTTATTGAGAAACTTTCGAAATAGCCACCCCCCCCTAAAAAAATTTTAATAGGAGAACCCAATTCATAAGCTTAAACCACGACTTCAGATACCAGACGTTAAGCATTTTGTACTTCAATCGGAAAACCAAATGAATCCTGTAAAGTAAAGATAGATTTAAAGAAAAATAGGCATTATATATGCGTAAGTTTTTTTGTTTTTTTTTATCTTCATTATTTCCCAGAAGCACGGTATAACGAACTCAAATAATAAAATAAGAGACTTACGAAGAAAAGAGAGGCTAGAAAAAAGCATTTAAAGACAATTTAGCTTTAATACCCGATTTAACTGAGCACAACCCGATCAAGCTAAAGTGGGGCCGCTCTCTACGCAATCGCAAGAAAATTATTCAATAAGTAACAAATGCAAACTCTTGTTGTATGTATATATTATCTGCGTAATCGATAGTTTAAAGCAGTTTTCAACGACGCTTAAGTTATAATTAAGAAAAATGTAATATCAATAAATTACTAAGTTATAATTTAAAAAACTGGGTTTCAAAGTGATATTTTAAACTTGTTAAAAAGAATCACACACAAAATTTGGGAGGCTCAATGATGGGGGCCGCGGCCCCAGGGCCCCGTGCGTTAATCGGGCCCTGACTAAGCGCGCGAATTAAAAGCAATTGAATATTCCATTAAGAGTATATGCTGAACTCTAGTTTTACATTTATTTGCATTGTTTCAATCACATCCCCCGAAATCTGATAAATGCTTAAATGGAACGCGTTACGATCGACTATTTTAGTTTCTTGACGCAGTATAGCCCAGATGCTCTTGCGCCATAAAAAATCCAAACAAACAAATATTTTAGTTTCACATGGAAAAAAAATGCTCATGATAAATAGAATATGTCGAGAACAGCGAAATACACCATTGTCTATTGAAATAGCATGGAAATTCTATCGTTTTTTTAATATTTACTGTTCATACTAGCAAGGACAATGATAACTAGTAGCGCAAACAAGAAACACCCTACATAGTTTTAAAAGAAAGGCGCAGTTTTTTTATTGTTATATCCAAATAAAGGCCACACAACATAGCACAATTTTTCTTGGTAGTTAAGAAGGTACCTACAGAAACGAATAAAAATCTTACAGGTACTTACAGACCTTGTCACTAAAATGGACATAACGTGACTCTTCGCAAACGTGAAACCTCCTGCCCCACGACAGACCCCCTTAAAAAAAAGGGGGGGGGGCAATGCGTGACAAAGACGAGCATGACTATAAAATGGTGTCGCATCGCGGACAAGTCCGAATGTTTTCCCTTTTTGCGTGTTCCAGAATTTTTCAACATTCCACTGGGATTGCTCAGCTGTACGACATTCCAGGCGCTATTTCGCCTTTTGTTAAATGCAGTTCAAGAGGTCGTCCCACCTGCATGATTCCTCAAAGCTGCTCCGTTTCAACCAAACATTCAGGGGCGGGTAGATCCAAGTTTTCCCATTTCCCCTCCAAAAGCCCACCTGCACAAAATCTTTTGTGTCCTCAGTCAGAACGTTGGATGCAGAATGATAGATACTTACATCGATATCCATATCGCCCCAATCCCAGGCAAATTATATTATTTACTTAAAGGTTCTCTAACATTTTGTAACAGAAAGCTACACTGCTGAAGAAGGCGGTTTCTATTTCATTAACAGAGGTGCGTGCGTGTGTGTGTGCGCATAGGAATTATTCCAATAAAAAATGTAATACTCGAGCATTAAAACACGGACATTAGAAACCCATACATTACTCACAAATATAAAAACTAATCGACCAAGACTTTTTAAAACTCTCGACTTCATGGTAGAAAATTTAATAATGAGCGGTTGATATTTTCCGATTCAATAACGTAATATTTGTAAAATCGCATGTAGGTATATCTAATAAAAAATGATGTATTAGCATACATAGGTAAACACACAAGGTTTTTATGTAATAGAGCGGGCAAAGGCGGCCACGTTTCTTCATCCCCTGTCTGCATGAGCGAAGAAAACTTCCGAATTTTTTAAGAATCCATAGGAATTATTAATACTGTGAGTAATGCAGGTTTTACGCCGATATAACCTAAATGAATTGATCGCATCCCCCCTCCCCTTTCCGTGGAAGAACACCGTTTTGTGTTTTTAATTCCAAATTAAGATGTTTTTGTGGCAGATACAACCAACCAAAATCTTTAAACCCCATTTAGTTCAACTAACAACCTGCTTTCTAACAGAAATAATCTATCTGTAGACAGATGAAGTTTGAGTACACGCAGCAAAGTAAAACATCATTGCTTCACTTTGCGCAAGTCAGTTGTCTGGTACCCGAAGAATTGTTCAAAACAAGCTTTCGACATTTTAGTTCAAACCAAATGTTTTAACTACATTATAATTGACGCAATCTTACATTATAAATAATGTAATCCTACATTATAGTTAATGTAATCCTACATTATAATTGATGCAATCTTACGTTATAATTGACGCAATCTAGAAAACTACGATCTAGTAGCTATGTTTTCTAGTAGCCCAATTTTCTCCGTGCCGTTAAGTTTTTTCACGTATCACTTTTTAATATTCTAGAATTCTACCACCCAATCAGTAACAGTTTTACACGTGCATTTTTTCTCTAGTCAAACTTCTCAGTAACGTTGCGATTTCTTTTCTCTATCCTCAAACTCAATGACACGAGGAGGAGGACGAGTAACGTTATAACAGTGCCCATATTACGTTCGTTTGTATATTTTACGTTCCAAGATTGGGCCATAGGTCATCTGGGGTGGGATCGAGAACTGCACGTGACCTTCGATACATTTATCCACAAGTCAAGTTCACCGGGACTCGAGTCCTGCATAGCGTGATGGAAGACACTGGGCATAACTACTAGGGCGTTGGGCATGTATTAAAACGCGAGACAGTAAAAAATATCGGTTTCGAATATTTTTATACATTTACATTATATTTTTATATATTTACATTACATTTTATAAATTTACATTATACTTTTATATATTTACATTCATTTTTATATATTATTATATTTTTCCGAATATTTTCTTAATCTGAACTAATTTCAAACCCAATTAGTTTGTATTTGAGGAGTTTTACACTGTAATTAACACACAAACACATTTTAATATTAACAAATACGCATGAGACTAATATTAACTAATAACACTAAATAATGCCACCCGAACATGTTACGGAAACAGAGAAGAGTAATGTTGAAAAATAGAGCAAAAATTGCGTAAAATAGGTTTATATATATACGCAATGTTGCCACTCGTAAGGGACACCTCCGAATAATGGACACTTCTATTTAAGGGACGATTTTCTATGGTCTCTTTGAATAGGGACATTAATGTGTTTATCAGGGACAGTGATGAAGGAAGGGACAAAATGTCCGGTCCCGTGGGTGTCCTTTATTGAGAGATAACGCTGCATGTATATTCAAAGGATATTTATTTCTAACATCGGCAATCATACGAATTGTGCGTTAGAGTGCGAGGACAGCTACGGTCATATTGCGCTAGGGCCTAGTTTTCTGAGAAATCCTGAACTTTCGTCGCCTAGATGATCAAACCAAGGAACACTCCGCACCAAACGGATTCAAACCCGCGTTTTGTGCACGGTAGGCAAAGGCCTAGGCGTACACTAAATGAATTGCAAAGGAACGATATTGGCGCCATTCTAAACAATTCGAATTGCCAGTGTCTCATGCTTTCAATTTACCTTTCCTCACCTTAAAATAATAAATAATCCAACGAATATGAGTCATTGCGTAACAATCTTTAGTAAGTATTCTAAAAAGGCAAAGATACCGTTGTTATCGTACCAAAATACAGTAAAACCTCCCTACAACGATGTCCGATATAACGATAAATCCCTCTACAACGATAATTTTTCTCGGTCCGTATAATAGTGTTGTAGACAGGTTTTACTGTATAATGAACCCTCCCTATAACAATGACTCCCTCTACAAAGATAATTTTTCTCGGTCCGTATAATATTGTTGTAGAGAGGTTTTACTGTATTACAAATGTTATATGGGCCCCACCCCATAGTTTAAAACTGGTTGTATTTTTATGGCGCAAGGACAACAAGGGTCATTCTGCGCCAGACAAGGTGAGACCGTACATACGGTTCATCAAATAAATTACTTCAAATATATAAATAAAATAAATAGCTTACTTCAAATAAATTGATATTTCTCATAGATTATAATGTATAAATGGATATAATATGTGCGTGAGCCCCCAATAATTTTGAAAACTTCACGCTACTGACAATGCTAATAAAACCCAGGGATCGCAGTTATAAATAGGGACGTTATCTAATTATTGGGGAGGCGATAGGGGGCAGCAACAAATTCAAAGGAGCAAAATGCGATTCTTCATCACATTACGGACTACAGAGTAGAAGCACGCAGTCATCCATCATCCTCCTACATTTAAAAAAAGAAGAAAGAAACGAAGTTGGCAAAATGTAAAAAAATAGGAAATTGGGAAAAACCCCTCAAGAGCTAGTAATCGCTCGGCCGTCCATCGCTGTTCCAGCCACGTTCCGTCACATTCCGGGCGCACTCCGGTTTTACAAAAGACCGTCCGTTCCGGCTAGTGTCAGTGAAGGTGGTGGAACTAGGAAGATGGGGGGAGGGGGGGGGCTCATTTTATCACAGCCGAGCAGCGAGTCTATAAAAGATGCCTGTCGGAGGCCCGCCTTTTGTCGACGTCTGCCTGTTTGCAGGTCCGTTCGATCTAGCTTAAACCAGGGCGCCACCCCTCGCGCCCCCGAGGTCCCCCACCACCTCACACCCATTTGCTGGCCAAATACGGAGCAATTTAAAGATCAATTACCCCCACGGATTTATCTAGCTGTGCAGACCCGGCTTTCCAAGCCTCCACTCTTCGCTTTCTTATCCCTTTACGCGTCCAGAGGCTAGCCGTTGTTGACATTACACAAAATTCATTTTTTTTTTTTTTTTTCATTTCTGACTCTTCCGATTCTTTTTTCTTTCTTTCTTTCTCTTTTCGTCTCATGACTATTATATTGTCATTTCGTTTCGAACACCACCACTACACTCACAGATACAACGTTCTTTAATTATCTTCTTTTACCTATACGCTATACGGATGAACCTAGAAATTGAGTTGTGAAAACGAGCAGCCGTATATCCATGGAAAACGTTTTTACAGAGGATTCGAGCTTTTACGAACTACACTACACGCTTGTACGGACTACTGCGTTCGTCCCGAAACACATTCTACAACAGAAATGTCAACTTTCATTTGCGAACTTTTTTTTTTTTGAAGACGTTTTTTTTTGGTTCGTAAAAACGAGCAGCGGTACGTTCATGGAAAATGTCTTTACTGAAGATTTGAGCTTTTACACGTTTGCACGGACTATAGCGTTAGTCCCGAAACACGTTTTATAGAAGAAATGTCAACTCATATTTGCGAACCTTTTTTAGTTCACAAAATTGAGTATCAGTGATACCGTGAGTCCGCAAGTAACTGACATAGCTAAACGAAATTTCAAGAATTGTGCATTTAAAAAAAAAAAAAAAAACAAACACGTGGTTATTCAACGCAGTGCTCACGTGACTGATTTGACTGACCACTTTGGGGTTGATTTGATTATTAGGCAACTGTGTATTCATTCAGGCCATAATTTTCATTATTAATTTGAAGTGTCATACTTGCAATTTTTTTTTTTTTATTTGTATATTTCACGTCTCAAGATTATGTTACGAGCCATTCGGGACAGGACCCACGGCTTAACGTAAGCGTAGAAATTAATACCTAAACAAGAAAAAATCTGAACAGCGGAAATTTTTTCTTTGCAAATATCCCTCCCCAGCTATGAAGGATTATCAAGGTCTACCTATTGTACACATGGCCTCGCGTAATAGTGGAATACAGACACATGGAGTAAGGACTACGTCATAGTCCCCCTCTTTTTTTCTTTGCATTGCTGGGGGAGGGGGGGGGTCGTTTCACTTCCGATTAATTAGTCTAAATCATTGATCGCTAGTCATCGCAGTGTTACGTTGTGAACGGTTCTCTCTTCAGATGAATATTGAGTTTATGGCGATAAGCTAAGAGTTTGGGAGGCAATAAAAAATAAAGTAACGCGCACGTCAAAATTACAAAAGAGTTTCAAATTTTCGCACAAGTAAAACCGCAAATTCACGCTGGTATACAATTTTTATTTAACTGAAAAAATACGTACGTAAAACATTCGTTTTATTGCAGATAGTATATGTAGTATTATTTTTCAATACTACTACATGTTTTATTATGTGTATACTAAGATATTTAAGTATATATGCAGCTGTTTGTTTCCCTGGATAATCGAATAGGCCACTTAATTGAATAATATTTGCTTGAACCGTCATTATTCGTTTAAAGTGGGGAGGGGGGTAACTATTCTTTTGAAGAGACCTTCAGTCAGAGCAGACTGAAACGATTACAGACGGTTTATATGATTACGATTACTATAGTAGGATTATGATTACATAAGCATCAAAGTTTAGATTACGATTTTGATTACGATTAGGAATGCACAAAAATAAAATCGTAATTATGATTACAGATATAATCATGATTACTTGCAAGCAATCAGAAATAATCAGTTCGATTATGATTATAAAAATGGAGATTACGATTATAATCATGGCGATTATGATTATAATCATAGCGATTATGATTACCTAAGAATTTCAAAAAACGATTATGATTAAATGAAATTTAAAAGTGTGATTATGATTATATTGCAGATTACAGCTACTTCAAAACATTCAATTACAATTACAGATGTGAGTACGCGAAAATGTAATCTATTATAATCACTCGATTATGATTACTCGGAGTCTGATCCAGAGGTGGATAGAGAATAGTTAAATATAATTTCTATGTGCATGTGTGTCATCCTCGTTATCAGTTTCCTGAAAGATCCGAACTTTGCTGCTTAAAAATCAAATCCTATGCTTATTGGCGTACGCAGGGGTGATGGGGCTTGTAACCCCCCCCCCAACATTTTGTATATATATATATAAATATGGATATAAGGAGTTATAGTTTCGAAACCCCCTCTCCTATTGTAAGCCAATAAGCCCTCCCCTCATGAATTTTTTGCTTACGCAAATGCCCAGACTATCAGTAGAAAAACGGGAAGCATTCAATACCATTTGGATTCAAACTTGGGTTTTTCGCATGGCCGACAAACGCGTTACCCCTACCCTATACCGTAGAGCACATGTATAGTCCGTTCGCGGAAAATTGACCGCTGGTCCCGTTAGAATTCACGGGAGCTGACGTCACAAACGGGTTGGTTCATTACAGCAGAGGGGAGGGCGTCATTTCATAACTGGTTTTTCGCGCACGTTTGTCTGCGCGGAAAAATAATTTAATTGGTGTAGTGTTCGATTTGAATAAATAAATAAATCTCAATAGTATTAGTTCGCAGTTATTTCTATCGATCTGAAGATAGTGTAAAAACATTATCTGCAGCGACGGGTTTGCCCCGATTACGGGAAAATGTCATTTGCATGACGCCTGCTATTTTTGCAATGGACGAGAGTCAATTACAAACGAAGAATACCAGTTCATTCAGCTGCTAACATTTAAGCTTCAGAAAAGACGTTTACTCCTTCCCTAACTTAACTAAGTCGGTGTGTAGAAATCACAGCAATTTTCAAATCTCCTTTTCAGTCATCATTTGTAACTTCTTTTTTCTTCTACGCCCACAATTGACAGTTATTTAATAATATTTGGCAGCTTTTTACTGTCAGTTAAAGGCGAAATATTGCAGTGCTTTCTTCACAGGGGCACATACATGTGACCATCCACATAAGTTTTCAAAATTATTGGAAGGGGAGGGCAAGTGCATATTTTGTACATTTATACATTACAGTATATGCAAACTTGCAATTCATTTCAAATTATTGGGGGCACGGGCCCATCTAACCCTACGCCTATGCATGAAACCAAGCTTTCTTCGTAGTCGAACGCGAATCCAGCGAGTTAGGAGGCAGTGAGTATACTTACTGAACGGACCACTGTGGCGCTGTTATCTAATTTTGTGACTCCCACTCACTCATTCTAAAAAGCGTATTTATTTTTATATTTTACAGAACATACTATTTGAATCAATCTGGTTTCTGCGTTATTATGGGTTCGTATCATATATGAGCCACAGAATCGTATGTCCATGAGAGAAGAGTCTTCTTCTATTAAAAATCAACTCCCGATACCACAAGTTGGTGGAGTTGAATGTATAATTCGTTTACGAAAAGTAGTCCGATGGTACCGTTAGAAAATAACGGGAGCTGACGTCACAAAGGGCATAGCCGATTCCAGCAGAGGGAAGGGTGTCATTTCAGAAATGATTCTTACCGAACGTTTGTCTGCGCCAAAAACCAGTTCTGAAATGACGTCCTCCCCTCTGCTGTAATCGGCTAGGCCGTTTGTGACGTCAGCTCCCGGGAATTCTAACAGTACCATCGGACTACTTTTCGTGAACGAACTATGCCTCACTGTAGTAGGGATACAGTTCTCAGAGATGTTACTCGGTGTAGTTTTTTTTTTTTTACGCCTTAAAACTGTTCGATGGATGAGCGTGACCACCGAACCACGATACACTTACACAGGGTTGAGCCTATTGGGGGCAGTGGCGGCCCGTGGCGAGATTTAAGTGAGTGGTGTAAAGTATTAGCTAGTTCAATTGTAATTAAATTTCAAAAGAAAAAAGCACTTCTTCTTTTTGCAAGGGTTTCATTGGGAAGGGTGGCCGCCGGAGGCGGCGCTGTAATCCCAGACAGGACGCTTGAACAGCGAAAAAAGCACGGGCAGTGTCCCCCCCCCCCCTCCAGCCAATTGGATTGCTTTTACGTCAGGACAACTGATTTTAGTATTATAACTGTCCAGAAAATTCACCGCCTACTGGTGACGTAAAATCTATCCAATTAGCTGCTAAAAAAAATAAAAATAAAATAAAAAAATAAATAAATAAATAAATGCGCGTGCGTTTCACTTTTGAAATTTAACTGCCAATTAAACTGCCTAGTGCTTTATACCACGCCCATGCAGAAACAAGTCCTAGCAGAAATTCGTCTTAAACTAACCAGCGAAGGTGTTAACAGATGCAGACAGCTGGCTCATTGGTCGGACGTTTTTTGGCGATTATCACAAAAAGTCTTGACCTGTCACCAAAATGAAGGCCACTTTTATATCTCAAAATTGTTCCAGGACCACCGCTATGTGGTTATTATCCAGGAGTTTTTGAACACCCTGTATATATTAAAAAAAATTAAAAAATATATAAAAAAAACCCTATATCCCCGTTCGAAACTGGTATGAATGCAAATAAAAAAAGAAACCGTAATTCTATAACGGTGTATCGCAGGCCTTTACTTTCTCAAGGAACCATAATATAACCAATTGACGACACTATCTACGGTTAAGGACACTATCTACGGTTAAGCATTCTATCACCTACTATAAACAATAAGCGCTATCCTTAGGGGCAGCAGTTCTAAACAACGAAAGACTGAAACAGAAGGGGACCCCTGACGTAACGCAATTATTTCTCCACCCCTCCCCCCCAACACGGCGAAAACGGCAGGATCGACCTTTTCTAAAATAATGAACTTGTTAGCTAGAGCAAGTCCGTCCATTGCAGACTGCCCGTATAGCAGCTCCGGCAGTGAAAGGCAGCCCAGAGTGGGGCTTAAAGCTTTAAACCTTTTAGCGTTTGCTCGAGCGCAGAGCTAAACAAGCTGCAAGTGACCTCCGGCACACGCCAGCATTCGACGCTTTAATCCCATGGGAAGGGATGGACCTTGCGAACAGGTTGCCAGAAAATTCTCGCCGGACGACAGTTGGCGCTTCCTTCGTTGAACACTACAAAATAAAGTGAAATGTCTACTACTTTTTCCTCTCGGATCAAACGAAGTTCTGATGCGTGCAATATACAGTGAATGCCATAAGTATTCGTACACCTGCAGTGTGTTCTATTTAAGAAGCTGCTGTATAATAAATATTAGATGTACGTACACAGGACAAACGCCATCATGATTGCCATGAAAACCTAATTTATTTTCAACTAAAAAAACGCAAAACTATGTATATAATACTGAAAATTACAATAAATTAGCATCAAAATTATTCACAGTTCACGTGTCAAAAGCATTCGTACATGCAAAAGTCTTTCCTAAAATAATAGAACTGAGATGCTGTTTGCGCACCCGAAGGGGCCTGCGGGACTGCACCGATTTCATTTAAAAGCCAATGAACAATAAACCCGTTTACTATCATTTCTGCGGAAAGTATGCGAACATGAGTCGTAGAAATAAAGAAACAAGTGTGACGGAACGAAAGCTCGTAATGAGGCTCCATAACCAATGTAAATCTTTACGAGAGATTGCACAGCTCGTCGGCAGACCTCGTTCTACAGTCCAATCCATAATTGACCGTCATTGTCAAAGAAATACGATTCAAAATATGCCGCGAAGTGCACGTCGACAAAGACTGAAAAGCACAAACGTTTAATTGTGAGAGTAATTAAGAAAAATTCAAAATTAAGTGCTCCAAAGATAAGAAAAGAGCTGCTGAATCAAGGTGCGTCACTGTCAGAAAGCACGGTGCGCCGCGTTTTCAAAAATGCAGGGTACAATGGACGTGTAGCTCGTAAGAAGTTTTTCGTGCGAAAGGTAAACAGAAAGAAGCGTTTGCAATTCGCAAAAAAACATGTTGATAAAGGTCCTGACTTTTGGAATAGAGTTATATTCTCTGACGAGAGCAAATTTAATATATTTGGATCAGCTAGCAGGCAAATGGTACTGGACTCGCGGATGAGAAAACGACGCATATCAAATAAAAATGATATAAAAATTGCCCTTCTCGAGGAATGGGCATTGATGTCACCAAAAATTTAGTGGATTCGTTGCCAAAACGCATGAAAGCTGTGATTAAAGCTAAAGGGAACCCAACGAAATATTAAGAATGAATTATTATTTTATTAATGAATTTTCTGACCAAAAAACAATTACTGTACGAATATTTTTGACACATGAGCTATATGTAAGTTTGTTCATTTTTTGTTGTTATTTGCAGTGCATGTATTTTTTTTTACTTTTTTTATGAAGTAAATGCAAAAGTTTATATTAATTGTGGTGACATTCGTCCCATATCTCTATATCTAATATAGCAGTTTCTTAAATAGAACACACTGCAGGTGTACGAATACTTATAGCATTCACTGTAACCTTATTTCCTTTTGGCCTTCCTACAAGTGGTCTCTGCAGAAAATAATAGCAACAGGTATTTGAATATTTTAAAAAAAAAATGCATATTCCCACGGGCGCTGTTAGCGGGGGGGGACAGGGGGTACAAGTCCCCCAATGTTGGTATTAGGGTTCCATGTCCCCCCTCCAATTTAAAAAAAAAATGCAGTCTACTGGTATATTGTTCCCCCTCAAAAATTTTTATGCCGTCGGCATCCATGCACATTTCACTTTCTTCCTTAGTAGACGCACGCTGCATTCAACTAATATTTCCAAAGCTATACAATTGGCGCAGTATAGCCCAGATGCTCTTGCGCCATAAAAAATCCAAACAAACAAACAAACAAGCTATACGGTGACGTTGACATAATGAGTTGTTTACCGTGCGGAACAAGATTTAGATCGACTGGAAAACGGTGAATTTTGCCGCAGTATGATTTTATCTATTTTCGCATCGAGATTTCCTTTGAGAAACGCAAACGCATTTAAAAACAAATTAATAGTAATTTGTAATTGCTCCGTTCAATCATTTTATTTACGTTTTGTCGGAAGTTGTTGATCACAGGCTGGTGGGATAATTCCTAAAATAGGTATCTTTTTTATCACGCTGTGTGTCACAATGCGGCTTGTTATTTTATTTTTGCGTTTGAACTCCAGGATTAAGTGTGAATATGTTTAAAACTTCGGAATTGCAAGCTCCATTGCTTTGCCCATGGCCCACATTTTCAGGTCCCGGTCGTAAGCAGTGACTTTCAACTCTATGCGGTGACGGAAAAATTGTGACCACATATGTTCCTTAACTTCCTCTATCTTAAAGTACGGGAAATTCTTTCTCATCATAGCCGATGATGTGATTTATAATCTTCCTCTCTCTTACATTGCATTTTTTCGCCTTGATACAAATATTTTTTTCCAACGTTCAATCATCATGGGGTGTTCTGCCTTCTTGGATATACGCTGTGTAGCCTTTATTATTTGTCACCTTGTTATAGGCCTCCACTGCCTTCTTCATTATTTCTATAGGTACTCCTCGACTGCTCTTGCTTGCTTTGGCGAGGACTCATCAGGTTCGACATTTAGATAATGTTACAACTCGTATTCGTCGACCGTATTTTCAAAGACAATATTCTATCAAGATATCCAAAAAACTCGCTTTCGATGAATCCGACGACTGTGTTGAATAGGCTCTTATTGATGATTTGCTCTTGATGCGTTGGATCCTTTACCTGGATTTCACCAAAGTGGATTAGGAGTTGACTAAAAACAAGTTTATAGAGCACGATTTTGTCGGCGATAGCTTTACAGAATGAGCGACACAGACGAAACCCCCAGAACTGGACCCGACTTCGCATGTCACAAGGGTGCGCGCCACATCCCTTCAACTAGTGTGCCTGGGACGTAAGCCAAAGGTACTGCTATAATTCGCCATGGTTGAGCGTCTGAAGGAATCACCCCTTAGGCCATGCCCTTTTTTCGTCCCGTAGAACCAGGTGGAGTTAGCTTCCGATTGGCTGTAAAAAACTTCGTCAGCACAAATAATAAATGTACGCAAATGTTATACACTAAAATAATGTTGAATAAATATTTGTTTATTGGTGGAGAGTTGTAGTGCTGGTCCTCCAACTGGTTGGATTCGGGAAGATACTTCCATTTGATCTTTTGTTCCTCATGGTAACTTTACATACGCACCACTCTCGACCAAATCGAGAACTAACACCTCGGGTGGTTTCCTAGTTAGCGCTGTGATGAG
Organism: Dysdera silvatica; assembly: GCA_006491805.2. Taxonomy (NCBI): domain Eukaryota; kingdom Metazoa; phylum Arthropoda; class Arachnida; order Araneae; family Dysderidae; genus Dysdera; species Dysdera silvatica. Next base: position 166,489,120 of record QLNU02015360.1, on the reverse strand, counting down.
AACTGCTCTACAGTAATAAAAATATCAATGCTAGCCTCACCTATCCGACACTTGGCTTCTCTGACTTGTCGATATGGTCTAAAAAGCAGTCCAAATACTACCCCATCAATTTCGAAATTGTCCATAGTAACGCCTTATATACTCTCGTAAGGCGTAAAATGTCTGGTCTGTAGCTTAATAATAAAACACTGGACCGGAAACCAAGATATTGCGGGGTCGTATCCCACTAGGGATCGATAAACCATTCTTTCTTTTGCGAGCAATTCATCATCTAAAGCTCAGCACATTTGAGCATTTTTTCAAAACTCTACTAATGTCGAAGTCGTTAAGGACCTTCGTGATTCTCTTACCACTCTTTGCCATATCTTAGGAAATACGATCTCGCACTCTAAGTTGAGAACCCCTGCGAAGTCGACAATAGTTTTTAAAGTTTGTATCGATTTACATTATATTTAAACATTTTAATTTTTCCTTTAAGTGTTACAACAGACTTTCGTTTTTACGAATGTCCAATTTACAAACCATTGTTGGTCCTGAAAAGTATTCCACAGAATTAATGGTAATTCCCATTTACGAACTTTTGAATTTGCGAATTTTTTGGGGGGATTCAGCAAGAGTTCGTGAAATCGAAAGTCCACCGTAATTAAAATATAAAGTACAAATACTGTGTTTGTTTGTTTGTTTTTTGGTTTTACGGCTCAAAGACTACAGTGGTCATGCTGCGCCGGGACCTACTGTTTTCCGAGGAATCCGAACCTCTTAAGGCCTAGGGAACCAAACCCCGGACTACAGTGAGCAGTGCGATCTTTATGAGATCTCTGAGTAAGCGTTCTTTTTGCACTGCTGGGAGTCGAACCCGGATTAGCCGCGCAATAGGAGAACGCGTTACCACACTGCGCCACCGCAGGGCACAAATACTGTGTAAAAAAGGTTTTTGAGTGCCGGAAAACTGACCACAATGCGAAAGGAATGAGATTTTACTTTACTTCGCAGCACTCAAAACTTATTTATTGATTTATTTTGTCACAAGGCAGATAGCTCACCGGGCTAAGCCGGATTTAGAGATTTGGCTGCCTGTGTCCGCGGCACAAAAGAATCTTAATTTGGAATTCAAAAAAAAAAATTACCATCCTTCTAGAAAGTGCCCCCCCCCCAACCCGCAGACACACGGTACCCGATTCAGCCACTTAGGGTAGCAGGAAGCTACACAGCCATCTGCTCGCGCGATCACAACTCATTCAATTTGTTTTACGACGCAAGAACATGTAAGGTCATGTCGCCCCGGGACACAATTTTCGAGAAATCTGAACGATTCTCTGTTGCACAATACGCGAACGAATGACGGACTCTAAGCCATAAATTTTTCGAGAGCTCAGGTACTATTCAGCGCCAATAACCAGGAACTTCAATTGCTGGTTGGTTGTGTTTTTGTGGCGCAAGGACAGCAAGGGTCATGCTGCGCCTGGACCTACAGTTTTGAGAGGAGTCCGAACTTCCTTGCTCCTAGGGAACCGGGACTACGGTGAACAGTTAGTCAGGAAGCATTTTTTTTTTCTGGCAGAGTTCAATCTCGATGTCATTATTTTACATCAACATAAACTCATGTTTGTAAAAATTGCAACACCATGAAGGAATCACTTGATTGAGCTGAAACTTTCAGGAAATGCAAATTAGGGTATGCTATTCAAATGATTAGAATTTCAGAGTCATCGCCTCTGCGTGGGCTGAGCAGCGCCCTCTGAACTGCTGATGGATCCGTATAAATAGAGGGCTGTAGCGGGGCGTGTATGGCTATCTGCTAGTGGTAAACGTTACATGAGACAAGTTACGGAGTTTGAATGAGGATGAATGATCGGCTTTCGTGAAGGAGGGTTTTCTTATCGTGCAATAGCAGCTCGTATGGGGCGTAACAGCAGCACAGTGATGCGAGTGTGGAAGCAGTGGGTTCAAGAGAACCAGACAACTCGGAAATCCGGGAGTGGACGCCGAAAGGTGACGTCAGCACGGGATGATAGACACCTGGTCCGCATGGCGGTGACGGACCGTTTTGCTTCATCTGGACAGTTGGCAGAACGTTGGTGCACTGCTACAGGTGTATCATTGTGTGCTTCATCAATTCGTCGGCGTCTACTGCACCGTGGACTGCGTGCAAGAGTTCCTTTATACAGGATCCTCCTGACGCAAAACTATCGACACTTGCGGCTACAATGGGCTCATGGACATAGAGCAGTGGTTCTCAATCTTCCTTAACACGCGACACATTATTCTGCGGCATCAGATATTGCGACACACCTGTACTAGTACAATAGATGGCATCACTGCGTCGGAGCTTTATTATTACCAAGAGCGATTAGGCGAGTTCAATAAATCATTGACCAGTGGTTGTGTGTTTACTTTATTCTCAGATCGGTGTTTATTAAGTCGCAACATTTTGTAGCTGTGTTTTATATTTTTGTTCAATATGGAGAAGTTTTTTAGTTAAGCGTCACAGATTGAACATCCAAAATGATGTTCGTTGTGGAAACACAAGTAGCGATTCCCCCGGACTGAAGAAAAATGCAAGGATTTTCAGCGATGGCCAACATTAAAAGTAGAAAACGGGAGAGGCTTCTTTCCCTTTATAAAGAATTACGGATACGTTTGTCTGTGATTCGACCCTGTATTGACCAATTGTGCAAAAATAAACGAGCACACATTTCTCATTGAACTAAAAAAAATATTGACTCATTAACTTCAGCTATTTCAATTTTCAAAATTGGCATGTGTACCTTTGTGTTAATAAATAATATTCTTCAAAATATTGGGGGTTTTTTTTCGCGACACAGTCACGGAATTTTGCGACACACGCTTTGAGAACCACTGACATAGAGACTGGCGTGCTGATTGGCAACAAGTGGTGTTTTCTGATGAATCCCGTTTTAATTTGGGGTACAGTGATGGCCGCATCCGTGTTAGACGCTATACCGGTGAACGCCACCTTCCGGAGTGCGTTATCCAACGTCATAGTGGACGAACCCCCAGCGTTATGGTCTGGGGTGCGATTGCGTATCATGGACGATCTCAGCTGCTACGAATTGTGGGTAATCTTAACAGCAACCGGTACATCAATGAAGTTCTGGAGCCCGAAGTTGTTCCCTTCCTTCAAGGCATTCCCGGAGCTGTATTTCAACAGGACAATGCCCGCCCACATATTGCCAGGAATGTTCAAGACTTCTTTTCATCACAACAGATACAGCTTCTTCCTTGGCCTGCCTATTCGCCGGATATGTCGCCGATTGAACATGTGTGGGATTTCGTTGGTCGGCGTCTCGCTCGTGATCCTCGTCCCATAGCTACTACAGATGAACTTTGGGGTCGCACACAAGCAATCTGGAATGCTCTTCCTCAGGCACACATTCAACATCTGTTTGATTCCATGCCACGTCGTATAGCATCACTTATTGCAGCGCGTGGTGGCTTCACCAAATACTGATTTTCGACATGTAATATTGTTTTTTTTGCTTTGTAATTTTAATCGTTTATTTGTATCAACACAGGTCGTTTGTACATTAAATTTCATTCAATTCGGACGAGTCCTTCATGGTGTTGCAATTTTTACAAACACGATTTTAATATATACAATAAGAACATTTCCACAATAAAGTAACTACTATAATGAATTATTGAAAGAAATTAAAACTATCCCATTAAACAAACAAAAATACTGACGAGGGAAACATCCAAAAAAGAACAAAAATTGGTCTGACTAGTCGGATTCACTCTGTAAGTTGGCAGTCGAACCCGGGTTAATTGTACACTAGGCGAACGCCTTACCACTGCACGGACAACTCCAATTTCTGCTTTCATTATACGTATATCTACTACATAGGAGTATATATATATATATATATATCGCAAAGGAGCATGGAGAGGTGCATGCTTGGAATAACTAGGAGAGATCGAAAAAGAAACACTTGGGTGAGAGAGCAAACTAGAGTAGAGGACATCATTGTTAAAGTAAAAGGGCTGAAATGGCGATGGGCTGGGCATATTGCAAGAACTGATCAACGATGGACAACAGAAATTCTGAACTGGATTCCAAGAGACCACCGAAGACCTAGAAAACGTCCTCAAACTAGATGGGTGGATGAAATAAGAAAAGAGGTTGGGGTGACGTGGAAACGAATGGCCCAGGATAGACTTGTGTGGAAAGCATTTGGAGAGACCTTCATCCAGCAGTGGATAGATAATGGTTGAATATGATGATGATGATGATGATATATATATAAGGTTTTCCTCGCCCATTCTTGGCGGAAACAGGCTTTGGGACGGGCAGAGCGCCATGTTCCCAAGCCTCTTTTTACATCACTTCTTAATGTGCCATGTCTAGAAACTTCCTGACA